>VZRH01005805.1:3864-18268 GCA_013397555.1 Urocynchramus pylzowi
CCCCGCGCCGCCTCCCGCCGGGCCCGCTCGGGCCCCGCTCCGCCCCGCGCCCGGCTTTGCGACTTTTTAATGACACACACGCTCCCCTGACGAATTTGAGTCCGTCTCACGTGGCTATTGCTTTCTAGGAACATTGGTTCAAGGGGGCTAATTACTTTCTATTTCTTGAATCTCTGCAGGCAGCCCTTGAACTGCCATACTTGTTGACCCCAAATTAACACTTAATGGGCTTCCGAGGTCTGTGCGGAAACAGAGGAGTTGTGCACAGTCCCGCAGCTGTACTCGTGTCCCGGAGCAGCTCCTTTCCCCAGCTGCTGCACCTGGTTAGCCCGTCCTGCCCAGGTGGGACCGCCGCGGGCTGACAGCAAACCTGACCTTGCTTTTCCTCTTGGTACTAAGACTGTCGTGTCTGGATGTTGAGTGAAAAGCGATTGTTCGTGGAACTTTGCTAAGTGTGGGAACTGCTGAAATAACTGCTGTGTCCTATCTTGTGTGGAAGTATTGGACTTGTTAGAAATGAGAAGCTTGACTCAGCCAATATATCAAGCAGTAATTCAATTTATTAATTAATATGGCAAAGTATGAGCAAAAACAGCGCTGGGTACAGTGGTGGGGGTTTCCCCTCCAATTGCACACTGATTGTTGGGCTTGCTGGTATTTATTGATCATATTCATGCATAGTCATAAGCTTTATCAGCAGTTTCTATTTCCAATTTTTACGTCACAATTCTATACTTCAGGATCATAAATCTATGATGATGATTGCTTGGTTCCTTTCCAATTTCTATAGTCTATTGTGATCTATTCCAGTCTTCAATATCCCAGGATGTGTATCCCAGATGGTGAGGTCCAGCTTCCAGATATGGGGTCCAGCTTTAGGACCATTAATCTATGGTATTGATGTCCAGCTTCCCTTCTCAAAGTCATCAATCAGCGACATTGACAGCCATCTTCCTTTCTCAGAATGTTTTCCCTGTTTTGTTAGGAGCTTAGGATAGATTCACTTGCCTCTTTTGTTCAAATCCTTTATACACTCTAAAACCACAGTTTAAAAATCCTTAATACAAAGCAACATTCTAAAGCTATAATTCAAAGGTTTTTATACATTCTAAAGCTACAGTTTAAAAATCCTTAATGCAAAGCAACATTCTAAAGCTATAATTCAAAGGTTTTTATTACAAAACAGCTTAAGAGTTAAAAAAAGTTAATTGCAAGCAAAAGATCGATTCAAGGACCTTCTTCCATGTTTTACCTTCCTTGGTTGTTTATTAGAAGTCATCTTTATAACTGTCCCATGGCCGTGTTCCACACATTTCACAATTACAATTACATAGTTTACCTTTATTTACCTGACACGAAACACCACTTTGTATTTCACAGACTCCCCCTCGGATCCTCCCGGTCTCTCCCTTTGTCTCTGCCAAAATCCGTGGAGTACAACAGGCACGGGAAACAGCCACAAATACAGAAACCGTTTGGGGGAACCTGCCACAGTCTCAGGGCCGAATCACAGTAGGACCCTGACTGTCACCTGCTTGCTCATCACCTGCCTTCACCCGTGCTGGCCTGGCACGCTCCATCTCCTCACTCACACGGCGCGGGAGGGATGCCTGGCTGGAGCGAGGAACCCCCGGCACAGCCGGGAGGGAAGGGACGCGCGGAGCTCTTCGAGTCCCGCCTTGAGGCACGGAGGAGTCTCAAGGAGGGACATCCAGGCACTGCTCCTTTCAGGAGTCCAAAGCCTCCTCCCAGCCTTCCCAAGGGCAGACTGTCACCAAGGAGCACACCCCATCCCATCCCATCCCGGCAGTGCCACACCTGTGCACGGATTTGCCCGTGAAGGCACGCTTCGCCTAATCACCACGTCAGTTATCACTAATCCATTTCCTGTGTCATCCTTAGCTTTCCAAGAACAGTTCCATACAGTCTCTTAAGGTGAAAATACCTCGGCACGGGATGGGGAGAAAATTTCCTCTTCTCAGTGATGGTACAAAGTGCTTTCTCTGCTCAAAACAATTGCAACCTTCACCGACATAAACAAATAAATATTTTACCAAACAGCTTAACACTTTTGCTTGCACATGATCTCAAAAAGTTTCATGATCCCAGGATTTGGTAGTTTTTGCTGGGGTTTTCTCTTTTTTTCCTGTTTGTTTGTTTGTTTGTTTTTGGTTTTTTTTTTTTTTTTTTTGTTGTTGTTGTTGTTTTGGGTTTTCTTTTTGAGATTAAGAGAATCTAAACTCTTCTTGATGGATTTTTGCAGACGGGTCATCTCTCTGCCACTGATTGCCTGTTTCAGTCTTCTCCCTAATAGGCACTGATGGGTGTGATGTCTTGCATGGGGAATAAAGCTATGTGCCATCAAAAAACATAGTGAGTAACAGAAGAGATCACCACCAGAAGGCATGATTAAAAAACAAAAGCAAAAAACCAAAAACCACCACTAACAAAACATAAAAATACCCACAAACAACAGAAAAACCCTACAAACAAACAATGCCCCCCAAAAACCCAACAAAGAAACAAAACCTCACCACCACAACAATAAAAAAACCACACCCTAAGAAACAAATTCCAAATCGACCCAGGCAGTACAAATCAGTTTTTTCTTTGGGAATTGCTTCTCAAAAGGCATTTGTGAGGAACAAAACCACAAGAGCCCCACAGTTACTTTGATGTCTTTCTAGAAAAATTTCTATGAAGATCTTGAAATGAGTAAGCTGAACACATTGTTCAGGGTGGATGTACCCACATGATATCAAGGAAATGGGAAGGGCAAAGAGAAGCATTTGCACATTTCAGACAGGGATTTTAACATCCTTTTGTTCTTGTAAAATGCTTTCTTTCCCACAGGAGCAGCCCACAGAGACATTTGACCAGTCAGTTCCTCTCCTAACTTTTTCTGCACTTTCAGATTTATGGAACAACTGATTCCTTGAACTCAGAATGACATTTGGAAGGGAAGTTGGTCCTCATTGTCTGTTCCATATGATGGAAAATCCAACCCTGGGCCAGAAGTGCAGAGCAAAACTCTTTATTCATCCCAGAAACAGTGTGCAGGCAGATTCCATTGCAGTTCTGCTTGTACTTCTGCATCCAAGAGGATTCTGTTCCCTTAAGGAAAACATACTTCTTGTTGGTTGGACATTCTTTCTCCCTTTTCCATTGCCAGACTTGAAGGTAATTTGTTTTTCAAGTTTTCTCAAACTTGAAACTCTGCATTACACCTGCTGGTTTTAACACCTTGACTTTGGGGTTGCATTCAGTCTCAGGTTTCACGTTGTGCTTGTGCGTCTCTGACTCCACTGGCCCCACTTGCCCAGCTCAACCTCATCCCAACCCCATCCCAGCTCAGTGATCCAGGATGGTGTGGCTGTGCCCAGTCACTGCCACAATCCCTGCCCCACTCACCATGTGTGTCAAATATGAATAAGAATTGTAGTAATTCAACTGTTTGATTGATTGATTGATTGACTGATTGATTGATTGATTGATCTGAACAAAGTCTTGAAATGATCCTTTAACTGAGCTCAGAAGTTATCAAAAACTTTGTGGTCTGGAATGATCAAGGAACTATTTTTCTCTTGCTTTGAACCAAAATAAAACTGTTGAAAAAAACCAGAGTATTTTTGTAAGAAGGTAATTTTAAAAATAAGCAAGCTCTATCTGTGTAACAACTAAATTTCCTGCCTAATGCCTACTGTAACTCTGCCCATGGATTTTTTATTTTAAGAGATTGGTGTTCTATCTGGAGCCTTTAAATCTCTATGAATACAAAACACTTTTGTCATGGGCAGGAGTCCCTTGCTGTAAACTGAACAGTATGTAATTTTAAGTTCTTCTCTATTGAGACATGAAGTTTTCTTACTCATGTAACAATGTATTATGGTTATTATGGCTTAGAATATCATGATAAATCAGTTTTTAAATAAAAACCATCATGCATGGACAAAAGATGTCTTTCAAATCACACAAAGTCTGCAATTACATCAAGGGCAGGTTTGAGTTGCCGAGAGTAACTCTGTGACTTTAGTTATGGGGTTTTTTTTTTTTTTTGTACCAGAAGCACCCAAAAGTCAGAATGAATTTATCTGCACAACATATATGAAGTATCATTGCTCAGTAGCACAAGCATCAGGAAGGGCTTGAGAAAATATTGAGGCTACTGTGCAGACTTAGGCAGCCCCAGGTGAAAAACCTGGTAATGGGGCTTTGCAGCTACAGGCTCCATGTAGGACTTGATGACCCTGTTTGGAGTATGCATAAACAGGCTGCACACTCCTGCCTCCTCAGCTGCTTCTGTGAGCTGGATGTCTCCATATTTCCTCCTGAGCAAACACTGAAAGTCAGTCACAGTCACAGTTCACTCAGTGAGATTAATCACAGGAGTGAAGTGCTGAAGTGGAGGCTATAAACTGTTCTGAAGGGTCAGGAAAGAAGGGTGGGGGCAGGTTGTCTTCTATGTAAAAACAAAAAAGTGGATTGATTGCAAAGAACTGTGTTAGAAAAACAGCGATGAACAGCTGAGAGCTTCTGGGTACAAAACTGGAGGCCGAGCCAAAAAAGGAAACCTCATTGTTGGTGTTTGCCACAGGCCACCCAGACAAAGGAAGGAGGATGCTGATGAAGCTTCTTTCTTCAACTACAGGTGCCTCATATTCACAGGCTCCTGTTGGGGCACATCAGTCACCCTGACATCTGCTGGAAACGTGGCACAGAAAGCCATGAGTTACCCAGGACACTCCTAGAGCATGTTGAAGATAATTTTTTTGTTCAGGTGAAAGAAAGTCAAACCAGAGGAGAAACATTACTCTACCTGTTCTTGCCAACAAAAATTAACTCATTGAAGAGGTCAAGAACAGCTGTAACCTGGGCTGCTGCCTGAGCCCAGACCTATCACAAATTTGAGGGATATGGGCCAGGCAAACCACAGAGACAAGATATTTAATTTTGTAAACATTCAGTTGCTTAAGAAAATAGGATATGGAAACCCCTTGGAAACTGCCCTCAGGGATCAAGGAGAAGGTTAATCATGCCTGAAAGTTATTTAAGGACATTTGTCCCATGGAGCAGGTGCACTTGATTCCCACATGTAAGAAAGCAGGCTAGCAAGGTAGAAGACCAATATGGCTGAGTAAAGACCTTCTGGTCAAACTGAAGTGCAAGAACTAAATGCACAGGCAGTGGAAGCAGGGACACATCCTGGGAAGAATATAAAGTGCTGTCCAGATGTGTAGGGATGGAATCAGAAAAGCTAAACTACATCTGTAACTGAATGTGGCAAGGGACGTGAAGAATATAGAGGGCTTCTGTATGTACACTGATCAGAAAAGGAGGACTAAATAAAATGGGTCCCCCAATAAAAAAGACAGGAGATTTGGTGACAACTGGCACAGAGAAGACTAAGGTACCCAACAAATTTTTTTGCCACAGTTTTCACTGGTAGTCTGTGTTTCCCATCTCTTAAGTCTATGAAACTCAAGGCATAGACTAGGGGAACAAAGTCCCTTCCCTTCTGTAAGAAAAGATCAGGTTCAGGAATGTCTGAGGAACATGAATAAGCAGAAATCCATGGCACCTAGGGGGATTAATCCCAGGGCCTTCAGGGAATTTGCAGATGTAGTTGCAATTCAGATGCTGTGTAATATTTTCATCAATAACAGAGTGGGAGTGAGTGCACCCTCAGCAGGTTTGTGGGTGACACCGTGGTCACTGGGACCATTGATTCTCTGGAGGGAAGGGACACCGTGCAGAGGGACCTTGACAGGCCTGAGGAGTGGGCACACCTGAACCTCATCAAGCTCAACAATGTCGAATGCATGGCCCTACAGCCAGGTCAGGGCCACTCCAAATATCAGTACAGACTGCAGGATGAGCTGATTGCAAGCAGCCCTGCATAGGAAGACTCCGAGATAGGGGTGGATGAAAATTTGGACATGGCAATGTGCATTTGCTAATCAGAAAGCCAGTGGTATCCTGGGCTGCATAAAAAAAGAAAGCACAGCTAGCAGGTTGAGGGAGGTGATTCTCTTCATTCACTCCACTCTAATGAGACCTCACCTGGAGCACTGCATCTACCTCTGGCATCCTCAGTACAGGAGAGACTTGGAGGAGGGCCCCAGGAGGGCCATGAAAGTGCTCAGGGGGCTAGAACACCTCTCCATGAAGAAAGGCTGGCACAGCAGTGGCTGTGAGGCCTGGAGAAGACAAGGCTCTGGGCAGACCTCAGTGTGGCCTTTTGATAGATGAAGAGCACTAAGAAGAAAGACAGACAAACACTTTTCACCAGGGCCTGTAGTGGCAGGGCAAGGGGAAAGGTTTTGAAAGTGAAAAAAGTCAGATTTAGATAGGTTGCAAAGAAGAAATTTTTCATTATGAAGATGGTGGGACAAATGAAGTTGTTGATGCCTTCATTGGAAAATTTCCAAGTCTTTGAGCAACCTGGTCTAGTGAAAGATGTCCTTGTCCACGACAACGATGTTGGTCTAGATAACCTTTGAAGGACTCTTCCAACACAAATCATGCTATGATTCTGTAGTGTACCAAATCACATGGCCTCACAGGAAAGACCTTCCTGAAAGCACTTATCCATACCAGAATAGGAGAAAAGTGAGTTCTTGAATTTCTGACTGAACTTTGGAAAAAATTCATAGAATCATAGCATCATAAAACAAGCTGAGTTGGATGGGATCCATCAGCACCATCAAGCCCAACTGCTGGCCATGTTCAGGACATGCCAAGAGTCACACCATGTGCCTGAGTGTGTTGTCCAAATGCCTCTTGAGCTCTGTCCGGCTGGTGCTGTGACCACTTCCCTGGGGAGCCTGTTCCACTGCCCAAACACCCTCTGGGTGAAAAACTTTTTCCTGACATCCAACCTAAACCTCCCCTGACTAAGCTTCATGGCTTTTCCTTGAGTCCTGTCCCTGGTCACAGGAGTGAAGAGATCAGTGCCTGCCTTCCTCTTCCCATCACGAGAAAGTGGCAGACTGCAGTGAGGTCTCTCCTCAGTCTCCTCTTCTGCAGGCTGAACAGGCCAAGTGACCTCAGCTGCTCCTCACACAGCTTCCCTCCAGACCCTTCACCATCCTTGTGGCCCTCCTTCAGATGCTCTCTAATCACCTAATGTCTTTTGAATACTGTGGCACCCAAAGCTGCACACAGCACTCGAGGTGAGGCCAACCAGTGCACAGCAGAAGGGACAATCCACTCCCTTGCCCAGCTGGTGATGCTGTGCCTGATGTCCCTCAGGACCCCGCTGGCCCTCCTGGCTCCCAGGGCACTGCTGTCTCATGTTCAGCTTGCCATCAACCAGGACTTCCAGATCCCTTTCCATGGCACTGCTTTCCAGTGTCTCATTCCCCAGTCTGCACACACAGCCAGGATTGCCCTGTCTCAGGTGCAGACTCCAACACTTCCCTTGTTAAACTTCACATGGCTCTTGATTGCCCCTCTCTCTGATTTGTCAAGGTCTCTCTGCAGGGCCTCTCTGCACTTGAGGGAGTAGACAACTCCTCCCAGTTTAGTGTCAATGGCCAGCTTAGTATTCCCTGGAGCCCTGCACCCAAGTTGCTAACGAAGATGTCGAAGAGAAGTGGGCGAGGACGGAGCCCTGCAGAAGCCCACCAGGAGAGCCTGATGTTACCCAGTCACTGCAGCTCCTTGTGCCTGACCTGTGAGAACCACTCTGGCCCACATATCAGGCCCCTGGCTCCCTGCAGAAGGGAGTGTCTGGTTACAATTACCCTTCCTTTCCTCAGAACAAAGGAGGTCTTGATGTGGGGTACAGATGGTACAGTTGTTTTTGGGCCCCTCTGTCCCACAGGGACTCACCTCATCGCTTGTCTGGCCTTCTCGTTGTGTTTTCAGAAGGAGGAGGAAGCTTCCTCCTGGTCCACCACTTCCAAATATTTTTGTCCACTGTATTTAAAAAGTGTTCTGTAACCAGAAGGATCAAGGAAATCACTGCCTATGCTCCTGATCTTTCAACCAATCAGCCCAAGGCCAACTGGCATTTAATAAATGGTCTGTCAGCTTGACAGTTTGTTTTGAGGGGAAAATAGAAGAGAGATGTCATTTTGTCCTTACTGAGAACATCATAGTATTTGAAGCAATGATTTTTTCTTTAAAGTTCACCCATTAATTGAAGGAATTAAACTTATTTCTCTTTCCCTTTTCCACCTGAAAATCTTTGCAAGATCTCTTTCCATTTCCTTCTTTGCTTGGCCTAAAGCTGTCTCTTATTGTGAAAAACAAAATTTTAAAAGTTCCTGTAGGTGGTCAAAATTTTGGAGAGTCAGGGAAGGTAACTTTTAGGAAAGCACACAGAATGTTCCAGGAATGTGCTGCTACATCAGGTGTTTGGAAGTAGAATAAAGGCCTAGCCTACACCCAGGAAAATGCATTTGCAAAGGTTCAAAATAATTTAAAGGTAAAGGAGATAGTGACTCTGAGTTATTAGAATGGATAAAGATACAGAAATTGAAGGAAATTTGTATGCTGAAGAATTATCACCCAGAAATTTCCCCCCAGTGCTGTGCATCCTTCCCCAGAGATTCACTTCTGTGCCAATGTAGTTTGCAAGCCGAAATTCACAGTGGATTCAGCAGGTGAAACTACCACAAAATACAGCATCAGGACAAAATCAAATCCACATCATCTTGTTTTTATCCTCTCTCACGTGATGTTTTTCTGCTGGTTGTCTTCCCTAGGAAAAAAGGCCTCTCTGAAATGCCACCACATCCCTTGACAGTCTCTGAGTACACCCCAGTCAAGACAACCAAGCACCAGGGACAAGTTCATGAAACTGACCCCACCATCATCACAACTTCAGAAGACACTGTGTGATATTTTATTATCAAAATATAAAGTGAAAGAAGCCAAATAACTGCATTTACAGTCATGTGAATCCATCACCTGGGTTTCCAGTTCTTTCCCACAGTGAACTGCAAATGTTTGACCATGACTATCCAGTTGTATCCACCTCATCTCGAGGAAAAATAGTTTTTATGCATATTCAATTTATCCCACATCACAACAGTCACACATTGGAAAAAGCCACGGCATTGCTTCTCTCGGCAGTTCTGAGGAGAAAATTGTTTGCTTAAGTCGCATGAATTACATTATTTTATTATAGAATTGCCTATATTATTATAGAATTGCCTATTTTATTATAGAATTGCAGCTTTATATCTGTTTTTCATAATGGAAACATGTACATTGTATTTTGATTTTATTTTGTTTTTCCTTTTATAAAATTGGTGATTATGGTAGACAAAATTCGTGAATTAAAATGTAAAAGTAAGCAGAAAAATAAACACTACCTTAAAGTAAGAACTTACAAGTGAATGGGTTTATCTATTGCACATCATGAAAATAAGCATTTTGGAGAAAAAAAAAGGGAAGATAGTTCATTAAAATAATATTAAAAAGAAAGAAAACAGAAAACACAAGGGGGCAGAGAAACAACTATATGCATGTGTATATATGCATGTATAAGTATTCTGGGATTTTAAAGATAGCCGATTATTTAAGAGAGCTGCTTTTCAGGTTAATGCTTCTGGTGAAAATTGTCTTTCTTTTACTTTTTACCAAGTCCTACTAGGGGTAAATAGGGCACTATGTCCAAAGGTTTCATCATTTTGAAGAGATGAAGTCGTGTTATGGAAAACAACTCATAACCCAGACACAGAGCTGAGCGACTACCTTGTGTTACTTGCATCTTTTCAAAAGTAATTTACGCTAAGATAAGGTCTCGAGATTACCCCCATTTTGCAGCACCTCGATGAAAAACCCTCTTAGAAACACGTATCCGATGTCACCGAGACAGTGGTGTCAGAAGCAAAGTTTTAATTCAAAAGGAGAAATAAAAACCTTACGGTCCAGCTCTGAGTGCAATCCCCAAACTCGGGGATTGCTGAGCTGCCTAAAACTCACTTCAAGTCCCGGTAGAAAGAAACGTCGCAAGACAAAAATACTCTCTGTCCTGAGCAAGAATGCGAAGAAACGGGGTGCCGCGGTCCCGCTTTTCCTAGGAAAAAGCCGATTTTGGGGAGGCGAGAAACACAGAGCGGGCCGCGGGGAGCGGGCGGGGGCGGAGCGCGCTCGGGAACGGACCAATCAGCGCCCGCCGCGCTGCTATAAAAGGCGGCGCTGGCGGAGCCGCCGCACTCGCGCCCGCGCCATGTCCGAGAGCGCGCCCGCCGCCGCTCCCGCCGCCGAGAGCGCGCCCGCCGCCAAGGCCGCCGCCAAGAAGCCGAAGAAGGCGGCGAGCGGCTCCAAGGCCCGCAAGCCCGCGGGGCCCAGCGTCACCGAGCTGATCACCAAGGCCGTGTCCGCCTCCAAGGAGCGCAAGGGGCTCTCGCTCGCCGCGCTCAAGAAGGCGCTGGCCGCCGGCGGCTACGATGTGGAGAAGAACAACAGCCGCATCAAGCTGGGGCTCAAGAGCCTCGTCAGCAAGGGCACCCTGGTGCAGACCAAGGGCACCGGCGCCTCCGGCTCCTTCCGCCTCAGCAAGAAGCCCGGGGAAGTGAAGGAAAAAGCCCCCAAGAAGAGAACAGCTGTAGCCAAGCCCAAGAAGCCGGCGGCCAAGAAGCCCAAGAAAGTGGTGACAGCAAAGAGCCCCAAGAAAGTCAAGAAGCCCGCAGCCAAGAAAGCAGCAAAGAGCCCCAAGAAGGCGACAAAAGCTGCCAAGCCAAAGAAGGTGGTAGCAGCAGCAAAGAGCCCGGCGAAGGCGGTGAAGCCCAAAGCAGCAAAGCCAAAAACTGCAAAGGCAAAAGTGGCCAAGGCAAAAAAGGCAGCACCCAAGAAGAAGTGAGCCTTTCCCTGAGAAAGTCTTGCTCCACATTTAAACCCAACGGCTCTTTTAAGAGCCACCAACATTTTCTTGAAAAGTGCGGAAATCATGTGTGTTGTGAAAGTAGGTATCTTTATAGTAAGTTTGGAGTTCGTTACATGGCAGTTTAGAGAAAGGCCTCTTGTAAGCTACGTAAGTGCATGATTTTTCAAGACCAAAAAGGGCTAAAAGAGTTAATGGATGAATTTGGCGGCTTTAGCCAAAACTACTATTTCAATGCGTAGTGGGAAGTTTCTGTTAAAATCGATATACAAGAGAAAAATGGTCAAGGGAAAGAGCGCTAATAAAAACTGTTACATATTATCATTTTCTCAATGCTTCAAAGTAATCCAGCTCTTTATTGAGGAAGTGGGTGGCTCTTAAAAGAGCCTTTGGGTTTCTCTTGGTTGGATTTGCAGCTTTCGTTCTAGAGCGCTCACTTGGCTTTGGCCTTGTGGCTGTCGGTCTTCTTGGGCAGCAGCACGGCCTGGATGTTGGGCAGCACGCCGCCCTGCGCGATCGTCACCTTGCCCAGCAGCTTGTTGAGCTCCTCGTCGTTGCGGATGGCGAGCTGCAGGTGGCGGGGGATGATGCGCGTCTTCTTGTTGTCGCGGGCCGCGTTGCCCGCCAGCTCCAGGATCTCGGCCGTCAGGTACTCCAGCACGGCCGCCAGGTACACCGGCGCGCCGGCGCCCACGCGCTCCGCGTAGTTGCCCTTGCGCAGCAGCCGGTGCACGCGGCCCACGGGGAACTGCAGCCCGGCCCGCGACGAGCGCGACTTGGCCTTGGCGCGCGCCTTGCCGCCCTGCTTCCCGCGACCGGACATCGCAGCGACTCCGCAGCAGCAGCGACAGCAGCGCAGCCGGAGAGACGGAGGAACGCCGGGCCCGCCTCGCCGCCTGCTTTATATACGACCCGGGCGGATCGGCAGCGCCGCTTGCGATTGGCTGCGAGAAAAGACTCGTTCCGCAGCCAATGGAAAAAGCGACTCGAGACCCGGCCAATAGCGAACCCCGGCGCCGTGCGCGGGGCTGACGGAGAGCCAATAGCGACGCGGCGGTGTCGGCGGCGGCGGTATAAAGGCGGCGGCCGCGGCGGCGGTGCCGCTGCTGAGCGCTGTCGGTCGTTGTGCGCGGCGGGCGAGGGAGCTGCGGTTGGTGCCGAAATGCCCGAGCCGGCCAAGTCCGCCCCCGCGCCCAAGAAGGGCTCCAAGAAGGCGGTGACCAAGACGCAGAAGAAGGGCGACAAGAAGCGCAAGAAGAGCCGCAAGGAGAGCTACTCCATCTACGTGTACAAGGTGCTGAAGCAGGTGCACCCCGACACGGGCATCTCGTCCAAGGCCATGGGCATCATGAACTCCTTCGTCAACGACATCTTCGAGCGCATCGCGGGCGAGGCGTCGCGCCTGGCGCACTACAACAAGCGCTCCACCATCACGTCGCGGGAGATCCAGACGGCCGTGCGCCTGCTGCTGCCCGGCGAGCTGGCCAAGCACGCCGTGTCCGAGGGCACCAAGGCCGTCACCAAGTACACCAGCTCCAAGTAGGGCGCCTCGGACCGTCACTTTTAACCCAAAGGCTCTTTTAAGAGCCACCCACTTTTTCAACAAAAGAGCTTTAATTTCTTTCCTTGCATATCTTTTGTAGCTAATATTTAAAATAGCCTTGCGATTAATATCTAACTCCAAATACCTAAAACAACTTTATATAGTTCAGTAATACAATTATAAGCCACATCTAGAACCTATTTGTAGTTTTTTGGGCTCGCATCTTGCTTTCCCTACTGAGCTCAGATATTTACTGGCAAGACTAAATTATACCTGTTATGCATGGGTTGCTTCAGTTGTGGGATGTTAAAAGGGCAGCTCCCTCGTGCCATCCATCTCCTCTGTGCTGGTAGCCGAAGTCCTTTCTGAGAAGTGAAAATAAAAGAGGGTAAAATGCTTGCCCCCACCGCCCACCTGCGGTTTCAGCCGTTGTCTCTCCCTTCTCTTATCCGTACTACGGACAATTGCCGTGTATTTCAGAGGTGTCTTCAAGCATTCACCAATTTAGAGGGAAAAATTTTTTTTTTAGCTCTACACTTCATTGGTCTTCCCGATCTGAAAAATAAAATTCGTGTAAAACAAATGCCTTACAATATTACTTAAGCACTTAAAGCACTGTTATATGATTCCAAATAATAGCTTGTTACCGGCTTCAGAGCTAAATAGCATTCATATAAAGTGATTTCTTAGTCCCTGCTGCCCCCTTATGGGTGTTTCTGAATTTTCTGTCATGTTTTGTTTTACAGCATCGGTTTAAGACCTCAGATTCAGATACGTAGGAAAAACTCTAAATTCTGATGAAAAACTGGGCCAGCGGGACACTATTCGAGTGGGATGTGAAAGAAGTAAAACATAAACAGAACTTACTGGATGGTATAATAAAATAATGGGTACACAATGAAAGGGAGAATTTTTTTTTATTATTGCAACGTTAGATTCTTATGATCCCAGCTTCTCTTATTTTTTTATGAGTCTCACTTTACTGGGCTCCTGCATATTAAAAAAAAATCTTTTATAAAAACTCCGTACCATTCAAAATTTAATTTACAATTCATTCTCGAGTTTTTGCAGAGTAATGTGTGTTTTACCAACAGTGGTTAAGGGCAATAAAATCAGAGGGAGGAAACGTAAAAAGACATTCGTTTAAGGCATAAGGGTAAGCAGAGTCTCAAGTAGAATGGACTTTGCATCCTTGCGACTGTGCCTGACAACTCAGCTTAAAGGGAGAAGGAGGGGCGAGTATATAAACGAAGGTGTCTGCAGCTCTCCCGGGCTACAACCTATACAATTAAAAAAGCCTATCTGGCTCCAGAATAGGTAAAAAATTTCCCGGGGCTCATTGAAAATCTTACTATCGAACCCTGAAATATTAAGTAAACATGTAACAGCCTATTCTGTCTATCGTGGCACAGCTGCTACAAGAGCTCCCCATTCTTTATGTAAAGACACTCCACAAATGTTCTCTGCTTCCCCAACAACTAAAACCGTATTACGTTACAGGACAGCGTCACAGCTTCTTTAATTGTGCAGGTGGTGGCTCTTAAAAGAGCCTTTGGTTCTGCGTGGGCTGCCTCAAAGGCCGGCCGACAGGGGCTGCGGCAGGAGCAGGAGGCTCAGGCACGCTCCCCGCGGATGCGGCGGGCCAGCTGGATGTCCTTGGGCATGATGGTGACGCGCTTGGCGTGGATGGCGCACAGGTTGGTGTCCTCGAAGAGCCCCACCAGGTAGGCCTCGCTGGCCTCCTGCAGCGCCATGACGGCCGAGCTCTGGAAGCGCAGGTCGGTCTTGAAGTCCTGCGCGATCTCGCGCACCAGGCGCTGGAAGGGCAGCTTGCGGATCAGCAGCTCCGTGGACTTCTGGTAGCGCCGGATCTCGCGCAGCGCCACCGTGCCGGGCCGGTAGCGGTGCGGCTTCTTGACGCCGCCCGTGGCCGGCGCGCTCTTGCGGGCAGCCTTGGTGGCCAGCTGCTTGCGGGGCGCCTTGCCGCCCGTCGACTTCCGCGCCGTCTGCTTCGTGCGCGCCAT
>VZRH01005837.1:3429-43585 GCA_013397555.1 Urocynchramus pylzowi
TAAAACAAGGCGCAAATCCTCAAACCAAGAATTCTTCCCTTCTCAGTTGGTGCTGTGGGGGTGGGCAGGAGGTCTTTAGCCTCATGTCGGTTTCAGCAATACAGTGTCCAACCTCTTCTGTTTTTAGGTTTGTAAACTAATTTCTTGTTTGCTACTATTATGACGCCTTAAACTCTGATACTGTTTTGATAGTCAATTATTTTGCCAAACAGGGTTGCTATATGAGTTGAGAGATACTATTATGCTGGGCTGAGGGAAATTACCTAGCTGAATGTGCAAAAAAAAGATCAGCAAATGCAGTTTATAACAGCAGCTTATATAATGTCTGAAACCTTGGAAAAGCAGTGACAGAACCTTTTCTTACAAGTTAAGTTTGCTTGCAGTCTCAAGTTTCAGAAACCGTTTCTGTACACAGAATTTTTACATTATCAGTGTGCCATGGTGAGGTACAACTTTTTACAAAACATATTTCTTCCTGCTGAGAAGACACAAACCCTGACCCATGATCACACCAGTTTGTTGAGTTTGCAGATATGTGTGGGTAATATAATGTTGAGACTGTAAGGAATTCTCTAAAATAGAAAAACAGGCTCTGAAAATAGGAGTTTAGAAACTATTTGAAACTTTCAGATACATTCTATAGTTTGCTGGTCCCCATATAACATTCCTTCTCCAGCTATTTTCTCTGTCTTGACAGTCATTAATTTATCTGAATGTGTCTGTCTCTGAGCTCTCAATACAGTTTAGTTGCTTGTAATCCTTCCAGTGTTTGATTTGGGTTCTCCTTTTTATGTACATTTTTATGCATTTTTATGATCCAAATTAGATCCTTCTCCAATATCTCAACAGAAGTCACTTATCATACACACAACCCCTCCTTGACTGGATGCTGCTGTATAGTACTCTTATTCCTGAGTGTCCTGGTCTGCAGTGAGATTTTTAGCCTGTTATTTACCTTCTACTGCAGTTATCTGAAGCTGTAAACTGGGACATCACTATTGACATCCTCTGGAAAATCCTTTCAAAATGAAAGTAGCATCAGGATTTATTAATAAGGAATGTACTGGGGCCATACATTTAATCCTACTGGTCAAGTGTTAAGAGATAAATTGCTTAAAAAGTAGGAAGAGTTACAGCCTTAGCACTGGAGAAGGGTATGGATGATGGTTGAGGGCAGAAAGAAGCTGACAAAGTGGGAGATGAAGCATTCTTTGCCTGACAGACTGGCAGCAGTACAGCTAAGGTTGCTAAGACGTCACATCACAGGCTGTTTCAATCCCAGGTAACTTTACCAAAGTAACCATCTGAGCTCACAGTTTCTCTTTCTTTCTATAAATATGAATTCCAGCAAACCCACTTCAGTCCTATTGAAAATGCAATTGTAAGAAACACATTTTTCAAAGTTAGATTTTTCTCTCTATTTTTAAAATCTACAACTTTTTTATGCTTTAGAGCAGGGACTCAGTTTTTGGCAGGAGAACAGTTCCTTTCTGGCTTTCCTTTGGCTGTCAAAAGGAAGATCTAAAGAGATTTGACTGAAACAGAGTCTCTGGTAGAGTCAGCAGCAACACGTGTGAAAACATGCTGCTAAATCCAGTGTGCCCCAATGGCTGCATCTGCAGCCATGAAATAGAGAATTGTGCACTGACATCTGTGCAGGTGTCCAGGGGTGAGGATCAGGCTGTGCATTTAAATGCATTGCTCTAAAATTCAGGACCCAGCACATGCTAAAAGTGGCAGTGCAAAATGGGGAGCGGGGGTGGAGGGGAATGCAGACTTTTATCACTGCACAATTCGGATTTTTTACATTTGTGTACTTGCAAAGATGCTTTGCGAGTTTACAATCCTTATGAAGTCATTATTACCCTGTAAAAGTTATAATTACTTAGTTACAACACCTGGCAACACGAAAATCAAGGACTTGGCACAACACTACCCATGAGATTCCAGGGATACCAGGAATGCTCTTCGTACACTGTATCTTCAAACAGATGCACACCAGCACAGAGCTGTTTGTCTGCCAAACAGAAACCTCCTCAAGTGCTGCAGGTAAGCCCAGAATAACAACAGACCATCTCTCAGTCAGCTCAGATTTCTGGAATCAGAGTAATGCTCTATTCCAGCACGCACCTAGCATCTGGTGTACATGGAAGACATATACAGGAAGAAGGGAACTTCATGCAGACCCATTAATTTTGGTCCAAACCGCCTCCATTCTATTGTTCACTGAACAAATTTTATTTATGAGAATCCATTTCCGTAAAAGGTGGACAGTTCTTCTAAACCAAATCCTTCCATGCATTATATAAGACCAGAACATCAGTTATCTATCATTTAATGAAAAATAAATCAGAAAGGCTTTCAGGCTTTATGACTAAATGCTATTCTCCATCCCTGGAAAACTAGCATCTGACGTGCCATGAATTTGCTACTTTGTAAACTGTCACCTCATCAATGCAAAGTATTTCCATCAAAATGAAGTTCCAAGAAGTGGAAGCTATATCCTTGTAACCTGTAAGCTGCAGGTTTGATGTCACCCCTGACACTGCATTGCCCAGAGCAGAACACTGTTCAGAAGTGCTTTTTCCAAGTTTATAAATGAAACTGAAATCAGACCAGGAAGAATCCAGTCATTGACTCATTAAGTTGGTTGGCCCTTTGGATCTGACAGACTATGAATCCATCAACATTTGTTTAGTGGGATTTTTTCTGAGAGGACTGTACCATGAGGGATAGGCAACTTTGAGAAGGAAATTGTACCATGTGAATTCCCTGTACAAAGGCAAAATACATTCAGAGAGTACCTGACTGACACATGCCAGGCATCGTACTGGGATGTGGAAGTTGAATACCAGCACTTTCCACTGCTGGGAAAGAGGATGTAGCTGCAGCACACTGTCATTTATAATTGCTTCTTTGCATATTTCTTTCTCTAGCTGTACTTCAAAAGTCCTATTTCCACTAAGGAAGCTGGATGGGTTTTTTTAAATCTATTTTGTTCTGCTGTAAGTATTAAAATCTGCTGCACTTTAGAATAGATCCTCTGTGAAATGTTTTCTGTAACTTCCCCTAGAAATTTCAACAATTCCATGACAAGCAGCATAGCGGCCAAGGTGATAATATTAAATACAACATTAAAGACTCTTGAAAATTGCATTAATAGTGATTTTTGACCCCTTCAAAGCATTTGATATGTGTTAATCCCCGGGAAAGTTAAGGCTGCCAGTAGGAAGTGTTGAACAGTCACTAATACCCATCACAAAGCAATGCCACTAACTTTTAAAAAGCATCTGCAAGTTCAGTGAGGATGCTGCTTTCCATATGGCACTAACAACACATGCATATCCCTGGATATATGTAGGAGGCACTTCTGATGGTGAATCTGGGTGAAGGAATGGGGGTTAAACACACAGGACCTCTTTCTAGCAGCATTCCAAGGTACCAGGCTGTTTTCACTAATGATGCAAAATTTCTTCACCTGCTTCTCTCTATAGCTACAAATTATATGCCTAAATAGGGCAGATTTGAGCCCATCCCATTTTTGCTTGCATCTAAAGCCTGGCACTCAGAGGCTTCCCTCAGGTGCCCTCAGTGATGGCCGGTGCCTGGCAGTCAGGCAGGGACAGTTGCAGAGGCTGCTGTCAGGGACACAGAGACTTTGTGGTGTGCTGCACACGGCTGGAATGTGGCCATGGATGGATACACCATGGATAGATACACCATGTTTAGGAAGGACAGTATTTAGGTGGAGAAGAGCTGGGGGTGTTATGCTTTACATTAAGGAGCTCCTTTCCAAATGCAGTGCCCTGGTATCAAACTGGAGACAGACCTGCTGAGAGTTTCTGGGTCAAGATCACAGCAAGGGGCAACCTGGGGATGTTGTGGTAGCTGAGGACTACAGACTGCAGACTAGGAGGAGGCAGGGGCTGAAGCCTCCGACTTGGAGCCCTTGTCCTCACTGGGGATTTCAGCCACCTGGCTGTCTGCTGGAGGGGCAGCACAGCACTGGGCAGGCAACCCAGGATGTTCTTAGAGTGCAATTGTAACATTTTCCTGGCACAAGAGCAGGGCAATCATGACTGACTTGTTCATGCTGGCTTGGCTTTCTGCTGAGGAGCAGGGAAGTGGGGGTGAGAGGAGTCACAGAGCACTGCTCGGGCTGTGGGTGGTTTGTCACAGGCTACAGCAGTCATGAGGTGACAGAGGTAACAGAGCCAGGAAGGTGAGCCACAAGACTCTGAGTGAGCAGACTGACTTATTCAGGAAATAGCCTGTGGGAAGCAGCTGTGAAGGGGAAAAGTCCCCAGAAGAGCTAATTGGTTTTTAGAGAACTTAATGAGAACTCATGCATGAGCTGTACCATTGTGCAGGAGCACAGGAAGCTTCAGCTGACAGCCCATGGGCTAGGCAAGGACCATCCAGGTGAACTACAATACAGACAGGGAATATGCAGGAAGCATAAAAAGCACTGCTTAGGCAGTGAGAAATAAAATCAGGGAAGCTAAAGCCCAGCTGGAACTAAAATTAATGAGGGACATAAAGGGTAGTAAGGTAAAAAGAGATAACATGGGTCCACAGGTGGATGGGAGAGACAGCAAGTGAAGGTTGAAGTAATCAGCAGCTTTTTTGCACTAGTTGCACGCATAAATCGTGCTGTCTGGCCTTTGCACATATCAGCACAGGGGGGAACAGAAGGGCAGTGGAAAACCTGCAGTTAGGGAGCACTGAGATGTCTCGTGGGCATTCAAACCCATGGAATCAGGTGGTGGTCACTCAAGAGCATTGACATTGCTGGCCAGCAAGGTCACTGTCTATTATCTACAGAAAATCATCACGGCAAGCAGGAGAGGCACTGCTGACTGCAAGATGGTTAATATTACATTTATTTTTAAAGGCAATACAAGATACAGGGAACTGGAGGTCAGCCTGAGTGATTCCTGGACAGGTCATTCTTTGTTACTCCTGGGACATTTACCTGAGGGAGCACAGGGGTGTGTTGGATAAGAAGAAGCTTTGCCCTCCATACAAAAGGTGTTTGTACATCACCAAGAGCACATGTGGCACGAGTAGTGCTGGGACTACATTGGATGACTGTGCCACAACTGGTGCAGCCACGTTCATATTGCCTGCTGGGAATGGTCCCAGGAGCAACGTATCCCCAGCCACTCCCAGGATTTGTTTCAGGTCCTGTTGGTTGCTCCAAAACAGAGACTGAAGTGATCTACAATTTTACACTTACACCTTTTATGGATCAGCACTCAGCTTCTCTCACTAGTGCTACTTTGTTTAGCAGAGCAGAAGAGCTTCTCTGCTGATTATGTAGGCAGTTGTAGCTCCTGCCTCAACACTTCTGCTTACATGCTCAAAGAAGATGGTGTGAGTACCCACCTTGACATGGGCCACTGGGCATGCTGCCTGTACTAAAGCATTTACTACAGAAAATGATGTCCCTGAGGGGCACAGTCCCATATGTAATACCAACATAAATGTGAGGTCTTGAATTACAGAATGCAACATATGGTATTGTCAATAGAGACTAAGGCACTTTTTGTAGGATGTGCTAATATGAAATATATGAGGTATAAAAGGATGGAGTAGCATTCAGTCTCCTCTAAGACATTAACAGTGCAGTTTAGGATACATGGAGCTTCTAGCTCTGACAATAACAGACGTAGGTGACATTAAGTGAGCAGCTAACACAGAAATGGCAGGTACCAACTGTTAATAGGTAGTAGAGGTATCCTCCTAGGGGAGCACAGCCAAACAGCCCACAGGGAGGCATGTAAGCCTGCAGGTTTGGGGAGGTAACAGAATACATTAAGGACTGCATCTTGAGTTAAGCAATGACACTGGTATTCTTCACAAGACTATAAACACATTAAGAAAGTGTGAAAGGTTTGGCTACACTGAAATGTTGAGAGTGTGCTTACTCTCAACACTGAATATTATTAAAGTTACATTTTTGTTGCAAATCTGCATCTATATACTAATCTTTGTGATGATTTGATTTCAGAGGGAAATACTTAATAAGTGGGAAATTAAGTAAACAGTGGACCTTCTCTAAATGAACAAGAACTATTCAAGGAACACAATTTGGTGAATATATTTACCACAGTTCCGTGAATAATGAGGTGGTTATTTCTTAGGACCAATGGCAAGTGAGAAAGAATTGTCATTGTATCATCATTTGTCTTACATTCATCTCTCCAAAACTGGCAATTAGAGAAGTTTGCATTGATAGCAGTATTGTAGATAACATAATATAAGAGTGAGAGGGAAAAAATAAAAAGAAACAGAAGATGTTAAAAGTGGCAGAGGAAGAAAAAAAATATTGAAGTACAGCAGGAAGAAGTCAGAATAAAAAAAAAAAAAAATCCCACCAAATAGGCCTGTTGGCTTCTGGAAACTAAAGTAGTGGAGATGGAAAGAGAGAGAGACAGGGGAAAAAAAACCATGGTGAGTAAACAGGTGGAAATCTAAGTTTTAGACACTGATCCCAGCTGAGCTGGGTTACATCAAGAGAGTCAATCAACAAGCAGCAGCTCTTGAGGCAAAAAACTCTGAATATCAATGGCATTTGAAGAAAAAGAAGAGGAGTAAATAAGCAATTGTTTGTGGTGCAATCCCTCCCTCTACTCCCTCTTGCTGTTGGGATTGACACTGCCTTAAAAGCCCAACACCGTGTGTTTGTAATCTGATGGTGAAGGTGTGTATCAAAGGCTGGTATTGGTTGAGAAAATCTTCTGCTGAAGCACAGGACAGACCTTTTCCAGGTTTCTTTGCAGGGACACTCAGTCCAGATGAGTGGTTTTTAGATCTGCCTTCAAGTGTCAACCCCACATCCAGGCCTACAGGGGATTTTCCAGTAGTATCTCTCCCAAGCCTTTATGTGAGTTGGGTCCTTTGCAGGGCACAATACAGTTGGTTTTTGCTCTCTAGAGTTGTGCTCCAGCCCCATCTTTCTGAGAGACAGGAACAAGGGAATGGAAGCTTCTAGTTAGAACCTTCTTTCTCTGAACATCATCAGCCTTCACCAACTCAGATAACAGCTTGCATCAGGAGCAGTTTTATTAGTGTCCTCCCAGCTTGAGAGTTCAACCCCTGCCTGAAGGCTGAAATTGCTGGAGGGTACAGGCTGGAGGGTACAGGCTGGCCCACCACCCACACGTCTTCTTTTTGGAGCCAATGCAGAGCACATGGGAGCAGATCAAGTGTCCCAGTGGCCATTTGTAGGTAAAGACTTAGATGCTCTTGCACCAACCCTTAATGTGGGTGCAAGGTTCAGAGCCCATTGGAAAGGGGCAGCCCTCCTAGCCTGTGCACATGATGCAAATCCCTCCATCCTGGGCCTCCTGCCCTTTCCAGCCCCTCCTTGCTGCTGGAAGAGGGTAGGGGACCACCAAACCAGGCTTGGGTTTCTGTAACCATTGTCATGGGACACAGAGATGAAGCCAGGATGGGCTTGTTTCTCATGAAGACAGCTGTGAGCTGGGCTCTGACTCCTCTACAGGGATCAGCCTCCTTCATGAGAAATCTTCCTTCTAGGCAGATGCACCTTGGTCCCTGCAGACTAGTCTGTCTGCGGCTCTCGACACAGAAATGACCTCTCCAACAATGCCATTCCTCCTGTTCCTCCAAGCAGCACATTTTGCACAAACCGGTATGCTGACAAATTCTGTTTGAACAGGAAATATTACTTCAGCATCACAATGATCTTTCCATTTTCCTTAATAAGCTTGCTGTGTGTATTATATTGTGTTTTGGGGCCAGCAGAACCTCAAAACACTGTTAGGTTTTTGAGAAAACAGCAATATTAGAAAACAGATCCTGGTCTGAAAGTCTATCATTTAAGCAAAAACAGAGATAGGGAAAATGGAGTTTGCAGTTATGTTAGCTAAACTGTCCTCCTTGTTCCCCACCAGGGAAATAAAAGGAAAATTCTATTCTAGGCTGAGATGGATTATTTTTTACAGGCATGCTGATTCCTCAAATTCATTCATGAAAAATGATCAGGGGAGAGAGGCACAGCATTGAAGCACTGCAAATTACACTGGAACTTTCTGTAGTACTAATGCATCAGTGCCTGTCATTTGAAATTTCTGCATCAGTTATTTGGGAGTTACATGAATGGACAAAAAAGTCATGTCAAGTTTAGTCATCAAATACTCATAACTGATTTGGGTAATAGGGTTCATCAACATACATGAAAGAAAGTATCTGAGACCTAGGATAAGAGAGGAGATGAGAGGATCCCCATGGCTGTGGGAAAGGTGTCCATCTGATACCTTTATCAGCTGACTTCTGTTAGGAAAAGCCAAAAGGGTCCTACCACATACTACAACTAAAGGAACGTGCACTTGAATTACAAAAAACTATCTTCATTTGTTGCTTTCTTCACGCTCATTCGTGGTGCTTTGAGTCCCATCTGAAGGATGTTTGAGCAGCTCTTTTTTCAGTTATATTTGAGAATATAAGACAAGTGGGGCATAAAACACACCAGTTAATTTTTCTTTTTCATCTTGTTATTTTTGTAGTCAGGCCTTGAGCACCCTCACCACTGGTGGGTTGTCTGCCTGTGCTCGAGTTTGGTGCCTCTGTGAAACCTTGGTTCAGATTAATTGTGTTTAGGTGAGTTGTGTGAGAAAGCTGTGAGCAGCAGCTCCTGCAGCCTGGACCTGCATTTCAGCTCAGGCCCCTGCCCTTGTTTGTGCCTGAGCTATGTCACAGCCATGTCCATATCCCCTGTCACTCTGCACTTGACTTCTTGGCATGACCTTGGATCAGCATCATTATCACAAACTTGTCTAGCTATCAGTGACTCTTGGCTGTCTTGGTTACTGGCTCACTGGAACTGATCCCGACCCTGGATTGCTGACTTGATTGTCTTACTTAAACTGGTGGATTGGCACTCTGGTCCCTTGGCTGACTGTGTTACTGTCACTCAAGCTACTTTACTCATCTTGCTCAAGTACTGGGGGACAGCACCCTTGGCTATGATGTTCCTGACTGTGCTTACTTTGCTCTTGCCCTCCAGTTTGGTCTCCCCTTACCCAAGGATCTGTTGCTAGAACTTTTCTCAGAGAATAAGTGTAATGCCTTCATTTTTAGTTTTCTTTGGTGAATGCTTATCTTATGAAATAACTTAATACTTTCCTTAAATGCAGTATCTTCTTTGCCCCATTATTCTCCAGGGTGACCTAAATGCATTCTTGCTGTTATGGTCTGGTGTCTGAATCTACCTGTTACACTAAAATCTATTGCTGAAGTTCATGTGACAAGTGGTTTTGATAGTTTTGATAAAAAAGAAGGCAATGTCTCAATGAAAGTCAATCTCTTTTGGGACTAGCTTTACCTGAACATAATTATAGGGGCCAAATATAAACTTAACTATGCTACAGCATCCTAGGCTAGTAAAACAAACACAAAAGTGTGCCAGAAGTTTTATTAGCTAAGTTCTAGAAACTGTTTTATAAGAGGTTTGAATGTGTAAACTGCTGGAGACCTTGTGTGCTACCATCCATTACTTTCAAGGCTTGAAAAACAGCAACATCAACTTGAAGAAAAGTGGTTAGGAAGTTTTGACTGTAAGAGGTAACATTCTTTCTGACTAATAATGTTGACACTTAAGTATTACTAATCTTTAACAGCATTTTCCTTCTTGATTCAATATAAGAATATGGCATTACAGCTGCTATTTTGATATCAACATCTGCCATATGGAGATTCTGACTTAAAAAGAAAACTAACCTAGTGTATGCCAGATACTGGGATGAATGAAACAGCATTAAAAGCTGATTTAAAATTACAATATATGAAGAAAAAGTGTCAGGTGAAGTAATTAGCTAAAAAAATGCCATGAAATTCTGAAATTTTATTTACACATAATGAATTTGTAATGCAAAGCCCCAGTGACTTTCAAGTCAAGTTCAACATCTGGAAGACATGTGCAGGTGTGGTGGGTTAACTGAGCATTTTTAGTGACAGAACACACAGACAAATGCCAGAGGATTCTGGCAATACTCCTCTTTTAGACTTCCTTGCACTGAGCAGTCAAAAGAATTTTAAAATTTATAGAGTACAATAATTTTTTAGAAAGCTGTCTAATCTCATTTTAAGTCCCTGGACAGTGCACACATGTCAGAAAATTTACCTCATATGTGGAAATATTCATTTACTAGATTATAGCTTCCAGCTGGAAACTTCACCTGCAAGCTATTGTGCTTTTTTCTAAAACACTGAGAAGTTTATAATTTCTCACTCTCACATGTAAGCATTTATATGGCATTATCAATCACCTTCAAAGCTGAAGAAATCACTTTTCTTACATTTGATATTGAAAGATTTATTTTAAATTTCTTCTCTTTTTTTGGCTTAAATGACTTCTGGCAATGACAATTTTCAGTCTATACACATGGATGTATTTCTTAAGTATAAATATTTTTCCCCTACTTACATTTCTCTCTGAAGATGACACTGAAAACATGTTGGGAGGCAGCATAGCCAAGAAATTGTGAATAAGTGTGTACCTTTAGCAGCATTTTACAATAATATTTAGCTGTGAAGTAAAGTAGTGGAAACGTGAGGCCCAAGCAGCCCTAAATAGATATTATTGAGCATCTATCCAGCAGTTTGAATGTCCTATTGAAAAAACAGAGCATGCTCATGACACTGAATATCTCACTGTCATGCCCAGTAAGGGGCACCTGATACCCTTCTCCTGTGTGCTTCACTGCACCATTTAAATGAGTTGTTTTCAGTGAAAGGCTTGAAAAGAAACAACTGAGTTCAGGGCAACATTTTTGTTACCAGGAATCAGCACTAAGATTTGAAGCCTTGAAGCTCTACCTTCACAACTGCCAGCCTTCAAAACCAGCTCTGCTGGCTGGTTGTTAACACAGGGACTCTGTGGAGCCCTGGCTACTCCCAGGGGCTGGAGTGAGACTCAAGATAGTGCCCAAGGGCAGTCAGACAACAGGCTTAGGGGCTACTTCTAAGTTTGGCTTGGCTTTGGGACTAAGAAGGAGGTGCTACAACTACGATCTATACCCTTCTCCTGAAAGAAGACCCCTACCACACGGTATAATTTTCCTTCACCTCATTCAGTACAGCTGTTGTGGCTGGCATGCTCGGAACCAGGGATGCTGAGCTCTTGTGTGAAATGCAGTATTCCTATGCAGTTGCTAAAATTATCATAAGGAATAAAAGGAAGATAATGGAAATAGCAATTAACAGCTTATAGTTCCCCAAATGCTGATGAGAATTCTGTGCAATGCAGAAGAGACACTCCTGTGCATTTCCCCTCCTGGACATCAAAACCCTGTGACACACTGAAGAATTATTAGGGCTTCTGAAAGAAAAGGAGCAACAGCCTTAGAACTTAAATCTATTGCTGGTACTGATCTTCCCATCTTCACTCTTCTTCCTCCACCTTCTTTAATAAATGCTTTAAAGCATTCAGTGTTTGAACATACAAAGTATTACATTTACACTGATGTCACTAGAATTATCTTCTTTTACAGCCAGAACTGCAGCAAAGGCTCCCTGGAAGCAAGCTTTCAGACACCAGAGAACATTATCCACAGGATCAAAAGCACCTTCATGGTACATAAATCCTCTTCCTAACCTCCTAAAGGAGACTTCACAGTGTGTTCATAAGGCAGAGATCTGGCTCTTGCAGACAAGCTGAGGGATCTATTTCAAATCATAGGACTTTTGTAAGGCAACCTGCTGTTTCAATCTCTTTTATAGCAGGTAATTTCTAACTCACTACTTTGAAGAATGGTTTATCAAACAACTCAAACAAGGTGATATCACAGAGGAACACCCTCTGTCTGGTTTGCATTCTCTCCAGCTATTCAGAGCTAGCACTTTGCTGAATTTACAGTTTACACGCTTTGTAACCTTGCTCAGCTTCTTTCAGGCAGCTCTTAGTGACAATTAGTCCTTGTCAGCCTCAGGCATAAACCCAACACCTGCCATGCACCCAGATGCTTCCTTGAGCCTTCACAGGCATTTCTACCTTCTGCATGGCTCTGACAGACACAAATACTGTCCACATCACATAGATACAAAAAGACCACAGGAAATAAAATGGACTCTCAATAACATGTTTGAAGTTTGAGAATAGTAAACTACATTTCTAATTTAGAAAACAGCCTTTGATGCAAAAGAATTAAACATTTCATGAAAGAAAAATATGGAAATCAAAATAAATTGTGAGATTTGATGTACAATCAAATACTCATTGCCAGAAATATGAAATTCCCTCCCTACCCAGCAGTATGAACAACCACCAGACGAGAGCCACCACAAGCAGGATTCTGGGGAGTCTTTCCTTGCACCCCTGTGGCTGTGCCAACATGGGCAATCATTATGGTCACCAAGCCCTTCTTGAGAAAGGGTGGTTACCTCTGGTTGGCAGGAGTAAATTCTATTTGTAACTTTCCAAAAGGAGCATTAATTCCTGTGCTGGAGTCAGGGAATTCCAGGGGTCTTTGCTTATTTCACTTCTGGAGAGCACCATGAAGACATGGCCTCAAGATCAGGAAGATGCCAAAGGAAAATGGTTGGAACAGGGGTTTGCACATTGCAACTGAACAGCTGATGATGCAGTTTGTCTTCTGAACCCAGAAGGGCAGTAGAGCGAGACAGAGGGCACAGTTCTGCCTCCATGCAAAACCTGCCTGAGCTCTCATCTCAAGCACAATTTGCAGCCCCACTCTCCACACATCAGGAAGGAAATGGCAGAGAGGGGGAAGAAGCACAGAAGGGCAACTTGAATGATATCAGGGAGAGATCAGCTACTTTGCAAGGAGAACTAAAAATGCTGAGAGGGCATAGAAGTAAAGCTTACAAAATCACAAAGCAGAGGAAAAGTTACATGCTCAAGCTTTCCACCAAATCCTTAAAGTATCAGAACTATAGATCACTCACTGAAAATAGAAGGGGATCAATTTTAAATGTATTAACTGCTTTTTTTCCCCATGAGTTGTAGTGAACTTGTAGAATCTGTTGCCATAGAAAGCTGTAGAGGCAAAAGGTTAAAGTAGGTGTTGTACCAGATGCTGAAGGAACAGACCAGGACTTTCCCCTCCAGCATCCCTCACACAATGAATGTGGATAGTAGAGGATTACAAGTGGAATGGATGGCAGAAAGCAGCTAGATTTGTGTTTTCTCCCTAAACAGCATTTTAAATTTTCACCATCAGAAATTGTTCTCACACCACAGCACTTGATCTACAAAAAAAAAAAAAACCAACAAAAAACAAACAAAAAAAAAAAAAACAAAAAAAAAAAAAAAAAAACCCCAACCAGCACTTGTTGGGCAAAACATTACTTTTTAGTATTTAGTACCTGAGAAAATACTCTACTGGGGCAGAGAGCAAGTCCTTAAATAACTGCTGGTGGCTTTTTTAAACTCAACAATGTTTGGAGTTATTATATCAAGAAAGTTCATTTGTAAAATAAGAAAAACAGACTCAGATGACATTCAGGTTTGCCTACTCTGCTCAAGACATATCAATGGTGAAAGGTATGTTAATCCCATTGTGAAATACATAGTAGCAACATCACCCCAAGTATACTATCCAGCCTTGGTAGACACAGGTCCCAGGCTTGTCAATCTGAAATAACTAGACTGTCTGTACCATTACAGAAGCTCCTTCACTTTTTCCTTTCCATCTGATCCTGCCATAATGCTTTTTTCTAGCCCGTTCCCAGCTACATGTCTCCCTGGATGAACCACAGGCTCCAGCCAGAAGCTTCTATTAGTATTCCAGGTCTGGTGCTCATTTGCCTCAGCAGTGATTAGCTTAGCCTAATGCAACCATATTTGCAAGTTTATAAGGACAGCTCACACTCTGATGCCTCTCCTTTGTGCCCAGAGACCTGCCTGGCTTTTTGACTGAATGTAGAGTCAGTGAAATATGTTTATAAACAATATAGCATATTATAAATGTATTTTATATTGAACTGAATTTATATTTTACTAATTTTCTGTGATGTTTATCTAACACTATCCTTTATAAATATCCTAAAATACACATGACATAAAAGGTAATAGAAAGAGAGACAAAGGAAAATTAATGTCTCAAATAAAATTTAAAGACACACAATGCAGATCTTTAATTCTATCTTATTATTTATTTCAAACTGCCCACGAGGTCCACCCAGCTTGCCTATATTATTAGTCATCACTGAAAAATTTGTTTTCTATTGTTGTTGTTCTCTAGTTGTTTTCTATGGTGGCCCCATCTGCAAACCCAGCTTTGGAGTGAACATTAATAACCATTATCAAAGCAAGTGATCTTAGTCATTCTCAGAGCTACTTGGAACTGTGGAGATTAAATACAGTATTTACTAAAGAAGTATGTCTTTCTTTCCTTTAAGCTGGATGTCAGAAGGAAAGTTTAATTCTCCAGTTGACTAGCCTAATTAGAACATTATTAAAATTTCATAGTACATGAACCAAGAGATGGACCCAACTCCTGACAGAGCAATGCTTGGCGTTCCAAGCAGTCTGGTTCTCAATATTTGGAGTCCCATGTGTCTTCCATACTATGAAACCAACCCAGTAAGTGATACAACTTCTGCAAGGTTTTTTTGGTAATAACATTCTCTTAATTCAATCATTTTATATTTATACAGTTCAATACTGTTTGTCAGATATTAGGAATTGACTAGGAGAAAGCCTTTATTTTAGGTTTTATTTTAATCACATGACATTTAAGAATAACAGACATGAACAAGTAACTTGAAGCAGGAGAAATTGTCATACAGAAGAGCAAACCTTTTTAAAAAGCTAGTTGCCTGGTGAGATGGTGATAAGCTTTTCAGAAATTTAAGTTAAAATGACAAACTTAAGAAACCTCTAAAAACTAGAATCTCTCATTACCTACTTCAATGCACAGTCATAGCCTGATCTAGTTTAAGTGCTCAGGAATTATACCTCCATCTCACCCCAGATCAATAAATGGGGAAAAAAATTAATCATTTTCTAATCAAGACTGCAAGATGATTCAAAATCAGGTTTCTGGTATACCAACTGATGTGAGTAACATTCAGCCTAAGATAGCTCTTAGATTTTTGCTTGCTATTGTTTAATGGTTTTCTTCTGCCACTGACAGATATTTTAGATTACTTTAATTTTAAGCCTTTGAAGTATGCTATTAAGAAATAAGTCTGACAGCAGCAGTAGCAAAGAAAAGATATGACAAAGTTATGCTACACATTAATGGAAATAGCTCAAAGGTCACACCTTATCTTTGTGCTCTTGTGCTTCTTAATGCAATGGTTTAGGAACACTGAAAGTAGCAAAACTGAAAGAAAAGAATAGGGAATATAAAATGCACATCATGGCAGGATAATTCATCTGGGGTTTTTTCTCACCTTCATAACTACTCCAGCCATTTTTCTGCCAGCTCTCCATCTATTACAGAACAGATGCAATTCACCAAGAGAAAAAGGGCTGCATGCTGCCTGTTAGGATGGAAGAAAAGAGTTCAGAAGCCACGCTTGCATGGCTGCACATCACAGGGCTTTGATAGGAACTGTACAAGGCTATCAAAACCTATGCTAGAAACCATCTGCATAGGAAAGGAAACAGGAGGAAGAAAGGAAGGAGAAAACTAGAACCTAAATTTCAGTGGTCTCAATTGCATTTTTTGTTTAAATATTTTCTCTTATGTTCAGTCAAACATATTTTGTAATGCAAGAACAGAATTCTAAAAATGGGTAGTTTTCTGTCTACAATAAGTTGGTAACAATATGAATGTTTAATATCCAATTGGATTGTTCAAGGTAACCTGTACATCAGCAAAAATAATTTTATGTGATTAATCTGAGGAATAACAGCTGCACTCCATGTTCTAGCAATACAATTCATTCAGCAGATTTACAATCTATTGATAACACCTGAACCTAACAGCAACAACCAAAAATCAATGTGACAATTAATGATTTGAATTTGATCTGGCAAGGACAGTATTTACATAGCATGCAGGAGACTACTAGTTAAATCATGCAATCAAAATATTACCTGACAGAAATGGTATATTTTAGAATATATTGTGCTAACACATGGTAAACATCTTGCTGTGTCCAACAAGTCCTATACAAGAGTACAGGCTTCAATATCTGAGATCCTTTATCATATGCAACTAAAGCTCCATCAGTTTTTTTACTTTGAATACTCCTGAACTTGGCCCTAAATTGAGCAAAACACCTCAAATGAAAAAGTGTAGCTTTCCTTTTAGTACTTAATCCATCATGCTCTGCGTGACAAACATAATATGTTTACAAGTACCAGAGTTTTTCACAGTAAAAGGTTGATCCTTCACTTTATTTCCATTCACTTAGTCAAAAGTCACACATGAGAACAGATTCACCAGAAACATTTCAAGTGGTAATAGGAGCCAGAAAAAGTCCTGAAGAAATGCAAACAGGGGTGAGTGTAGTGAAGCAGATACCCAAATTTAGGAATTTTGTCATTACATCTACTTGGAAGTGGTTGCTTTTATAATGTCAGCAGTTAACCGCAATTCAAACAGAAAGACTAAAAAGATATTTAGAGTGGTGACAAGTTCAGATTCAACAGATACAGGAATTCAATGTCTGCTCGAGATATATGGTTCCATTTTCAGCTGTGATTGTTGATGCAGATAAGACTATTGCAAGCCAAATGACATCTTAAAAAATTATGTCCCAGCAGGGTCAGAAATATCTCAGTTCACTCACCGAGACTGAACAATATCCTCTATGCAAACAGTGCAATTAATAATGATGATGTTTTCATCAGCTTATTGCTAAGGCAGTATACTTCTGTGCTCTATACCAATCTGCCTTTTAACCCAACATTAAGTTAACCCATCTTAAGTTTTTTTCACTGTCCTGGTGAAGTCATCTTAACAAACAAAACCACTTGCCTTTTAGACGGTTGACTCTTCTATCCATGAAACAAGATATGCTGTTTCATTACTGATTATTTTGGCAAGTGAAGGAATCCTCCTTTGACATACATAACCCTAAACATTAATGTGCTATCCCTGAAAAGTAGATGCTTCCTCTTCTCACTGAGTTTCCAGGACTGGGTAATTCTGCTTAATTTTGGGCTTCTTTCAAAGACTAGGAGGGACTCAGTGCCTCAAAAGGTGGAAAAAGACATAGGCTAAGGCTTAAATTCCCGTTCTTTATCTCCCTACATAAGCAATGTTTTATCGTAGCAACTTAGCAATGCTGCCTGCTAGGCAGGCACAATGCTTCTTCAGCAGCAAGGAGGATCACAGCCTCTGAAAACAGGTTGCCTGCTTTAGTGCCACAAGCACAGTCCTTGCACTGCACAAACTGTCCAAGTGGTCTGTGAGACCAGTTTAATACTGAGTTGAAATATGATCAAAGTCAATCTTCATCCCTTGCATACCTGCAGCATCCCATGCTGCACCACTTCAGAACCGGTGCCCCACTCATTAGTGTGATCTGCTATTGTCCTAACGAGTCCACTGGCTTGTCAAGAGCCCTGGATCCTCTGTTATCATAAAACAATTGTGTGCTTTTTAAAACTGCTCTTTCAAGAGTACAGGAAAGTAGAAAAGCATGGTTCAAGATGATCAATTCACAGTGAAAATGTTTGAGCAGTACATTTAATTACTTAGACATTCTCAATTTATACCTACAAGGAGATAAAACCATAGTCAACACTTCCAGGAAGCAAAAAAATTTTCCAGGTCTTTGGGGTTTTTTAATCTCCTTTTTGTGGATTTCAATTGCCAAAATATCCCAGTTTCCCAAAGCTGGATAGTTCTGACACAGTATCCGCCAAAGTTCCCAATGCAATGCCAGTTTTTTTGATCAAGCTCAAGAATAGTTCAGCTGACACATGTCAATACTTTCACCAGCTGTAAGCTCACACTGTTACTTCACTAAAACAGGATCCTGCATCAGTCTTAAAGCAATTGCTGCTGCCTTTTGGCAACAGCGTGATTTTAACATGAGCACGGTCAGTAACTACCGGTCCCCTAGATTGACACAGAACATGTGGAACTTCTCAAACTAAATTTGCCATTATGCTTCAACTATGTAATAGAAATTTGTAGTATATTTCATAGAATCAAAGCATGTCTTGGATTGGAAATTACCTAAAAGATTATCTAGTTCCAACCCCTCTGCTGTGGACAGGAACACTTTTCCATTAGACCAGGTTTCTCGGAGCTCCATTGAGCCTGGTCTTGAATAGTTCCAGGTATAAGATATCCACAACTTCTCTGGGCAAAATGCTCCAGTGCCTCACCACCCTCACCATAAAAAAATTTTATCCTAATATCTGCTCTGAGTTTGAACCACTCCCCCTTGCCCGGTCACTACAAGCCATTGTAAAAAGTCCCTCTCCATCTTTCTTGTAGGCTCACTTCAGCTACTGGAAGGCCATAATAAAGTCATCCCTAAACCTTCTATTCCCTTTTCCAGGCTGAAAAACCCCTTACAATTACAAAGATTATGATAAATATTAATGCTATTCTATTACAAAAGTACTACTTAGCATTTATGTGTCTTTGCTATAGTAAAATTTTACTTTACAAAGGAATTTAGAGTTCAGGAAGAATAATATAAAATAAAATAGGCTAGAAGAATTCCCTCCCAGTTGTATTTATTGGCATACAATCCTTAGGCACTACCCACAATTAGCTAGCTAATATCCTATAGAGTATACATTTGTTTTGAAAATATAAGATAAACAGAAAATAATTACACATGCTGGTGGGTAATTTCAAACAGCCTCATCATGAAAATGCTCAGGTTTATCCAGTTCTCCTAGTTGTCTTGTCTGGCTCTAATAAACCCAAGATGTAACTATTTTCCCCAGCAGCAGTACTACAAACAACTGCTCTAAAATCTGTTTATATAAGACAGAGATAAAAAGAAAAAGGGAATAGTTCTTAAGGGAAAGCTTTCCAAAAATTTTCCAATTAAAATCCTAGCCTGAAACAGTTCAGAACTTAGATAATGAGAACACTAATGCAAGCTGTTAATTACTTTTTATTTCTGTGAAAATTGCAAGATATTTTGAGTGTAATTGGTACAGCTCCTCTACAATATTACTCCAAAGGCACTAGGAGGAGCTCTAATTGCTCCCCAAAAGACACTAATTTCCACATAATAGCTATTAAAGCAGGCCCAGTTTATTGGGTTTGTTAACGCAGATTTTGTGTAACATGTTCGAAATACATCCATAGCACAAAAATGCAACTTCACTAGAGCTGAAAAAGACCTCCTTCAGAACAAATGTTCCTTGTTACTGTGTTCTTTCTCTGTATGTATTTATGACTGTTAACACAGTTCATCCTGTACACATACTTAATGTGTTCCCTTCAGAAGCTGAATGGTGACGGCTACAGGTGACTTGGCCTACCATGCTAGTAACACTGCCTGAGTGGGTATATAACAATGTACATATATTATATACAAACTTTTTCTGATTTGGAAGAACACTATGATGACCAGAGGTAAAAGGCAATTCTCATAGAAATCTTGTTTTAAATAGACATTTAAATAATGTCTTTAGCTTGTTAGACACACATATTTAAGCTTGATGTGGTTAGGTACCAAGAATTGCATTGCAGTTACCTTAGGTTACATCTACATGACCACAAACATCTCCCCAGGCAGCAATTTCTTTGCAGCCCAAAGAGCACCATACAGACCAAATCTGCTCTGTCATGTTCACTCTGCACTTGTAGTGCTCAGTATCTATTGTATGCTCATTGGTGTATTCTGACCTGCACACTTCTTCAATATAGCTCATGCACTGTGTGCATTTGCCTGCTCAGGGCACAGAAACAGACACCTAAAGGATGGCTCCTACCTTTGTCCAGCACTCTGTACAATGACATCTGCTCTCACTGATCTCATTTCTATATCCACTGCATTTGCTCCTTGTACTTCTTCCAGAGGGTCTCTGATGTCTTCTCTTTCCAGTCTGTGGACCTGGCTTTTTCCAGCATATGGGATCACAAGAATTGCTCCACACATCATAGGTTTTACTCCAGGTCAAGGGCCTGAGCTGCCCTTTCAGATATATTGTACTGCTGTGGTAGGCCAGCTCACCTGAGCCATTGCCATTCTGTTTCTGATAGGAATGACTAATGTATACACACAGGATAAAAAACAGTGGGACCACAATTTTCTGGATGTCAAGGAGCCTAACATTTGCTATTTAGCACTAACATCTCATTTTCCAGGACACTATACTGCCCTCCAGAGCTATGCCATTACTAATAAAAGAAAGAGAAACCCATGTATGTCCACAATGAATAAGTTTGGTGGGGAAGACTGAATAATTTGAATGTTGGTTTCCCAAATATATATAAGGTTGGTTGGGCCCTACCACCCAGGGGCCCCTCAGCTGCACTGGGGCCATCAACAAGAACCAAATCCTATTTGTTATCTTCTACAAGGTTCCTACCAAAAAATAAATGTCAAAGGCTCCATCACCCTTGAAAGACTGCTGAGAAACATGAATACAGCAGCTGCTCTTGAGACACCAAGGTCAGAAAGGTAAAGCCAAGATCCTTTTCCCAGGTACAGACACACCAGTCTACCCAAGGTTCAAATACCACCCTAAGGCTTGGCAGACACTGTGTGTCTCCTAATAAAAACACACAAGCACTCACTGATGCACTCCCACTAGCCTTGACCACCTCAGTACCTTGAGCAGTGCATTTGTCAACTGACTACATGATGGCAAACCTTAAGGGGCTGGATGAATACCAACAGGCCCAATCCCAGGAGTGGGATCTGCTTCCCCAAACATGCATAAGTTCTGCAGCAGTCCCTGGGATAGTTTCCTAAAGGAAATTACTATGATTTCAAATTGAAAGGTCAGTGCCATGAAGAGAAGAGAGAGGCATTCACACACAACTCTAATGCTGAAAGAAGCAGTTGTCACAAGGAGAAAAAAACAGTTTCAGATGCTCAGCTCCAGATATAATTTGTACCTTGAAGATTAAAAACCCTGCAGCTGGCATTAGTAACAGTCTGGAAGCCATGGAAGCTGTAGAGAAGCCTGGCAGTCCTGAGGAGATGATATTTTTCTGCCTACATTCAGAGGCAGAAGATATTGCTATACAGATCTGTTGTTAAGAAAACTGAATTTTAAAAAACTGCCTAGGCAGGCTGAGAGATCAGTGAGGCCAGCATCTGCCCACGCAGTTTGAACAGGTCATCCTAAATAACAGCTCTAATTCTGAAAAAGAATCTCCTCTCCAGTTGTTGTAGCATCCATTATTAGAATTTACAGCACAGATTCCAATCACCTCTACCTGAAAAGATGGGCTCTAAGCACAAATCCAATCACCTCTACCTCAAAAGATGAGCTCTAAGACATTCCATCCTGCATTGAAGAGAAGCTTACAGGTGCAGTGAAATACCAGCATCAGTGCCCACCATGGCACTGTTATTCTCAGTGTATCCATTCAAAAGCCCAAGACATAAACATTTTCTTTCTTGGGTCCAGCTGATGATCACTAAATGCTACTCACATACAAGTGCAGTTTTTCTGCATTCTACTTTCATCTTGGTATCAGGTAACTCATCTCTGCATCTACCTTCAGTATCCAGAAGGAATCTTCTCATGCATGAGTGACTTGGATATTTTGTCCAATTCTATGTTATCGCTGTGCTTTTCTGACCTGCCTCTACCTTTGGCTAGATAAGGCTGCAGAGAGACCACAGCTTCTGCTTCCACTAGCTTGAGCATCTTAGTCAAGCTCAACATTCCCCAAAAAAAAAAAGCTGCCAACATGCCACCTTGTCATGCATCAAGGCACCATTCTCCTCCTCCTCCTCCTTTGCTACAAGTCCTTAAAGTAGTTAATCTAGTGACTATCTACAAACTCAAGTTTAACTATATTCAGTAGACACTCTCACAAATAACACTCCTCCAGTAATCCTGAAAATATATGCACAAGAGACATTAGTCCTCTAAGGCAAGTAAGCCTTCACTGACATACCTTGGAGTCAGCGGACACACTCCAATTCTTGCAGCCTACTGCTTTCACCTTGCAGATCTGTTTTTGCAGCATCTGGAAGAACATGGCCACTACCAGAAGTCAGGAGTTAGCACAGTTAGTGGGTGATGCAAATTTTTATTTTGTCAGCTGAACTGCCATCTGTGGTAGCACAAGGTAAAGCTGTGAAAGCAGAGAAGCAGTACTTCTCTTAAGAAATAATGCAGAAGTATTGGATTTTTGATACACTGAGCAAGAGCTGGAGGAAGGGAATTAGAATAACTTTGTGGTGTCAGAACTGTCACACAAAACTGAATTTCAGGTAGGGGAATTTAGGAATGGGAAAGAAAGTGAGCTGTTTGTGGGCAGGTCAAACTGACTAACACTCAGACTGTCAACAGTATGAAACTGTTTAAAATTACAGCCTTTGCCTCCATCTGTCCAAACAGATCACTCTGCTGAGTTTGGTTTTGGCAGGGAATAAAGATTAAAGAGCTTAGACAGGGACTCTCGTATGAAAACCTTTTCTCTTAAGACCAGAGCCACACTTGAAGTCTGTTGATGAGCAGAAAAGGGTAGCTGTTCCCTCCAGAGTGTCATTGTGCTGTCCTTCAAAGCCAAAACTTGCTGCAGCGGGCAGTAACACAATTCACGCATACAAATCAAGCTAAATAGGCCAGTTTAATGAGTTTTCTATATTGACTACCCATATCTTCAGTAACATCAGGGACTCTACCTGCTGAATTACTGATAGTTTTGATGCTATTTATTAACTTCAGTAGTGGTTTTAGCATAAGCATCACACTTACCAACTCCAGCTTGAACTCATTTGTTATGTGTCAATAATTTTGAGCCACTAGCAATAATCTCCCACTTCTTAGACTTGCTTCAGTGTTGCTTGTTTCCTGCTTCAACTTACAAGACAGAGCTGCTTCTAGACTTCCCTTTTAGATATTGGATGGCCCAAACATCATGGAGTTCTTCCTGCGATGGATGATGAACCTGAGAGAACTGGCTGATGCCATTGTATAATTATACAATACAATGGCATCAATACAATACAATGCTACTGTATAATCCTTGACTCACCACAAAAACTGGGAGGAGTGCCTGAAGACTATAAGAAAGCAAAAGTCATCCTATCTTCAAGAAGAAGGACCCAGGGGACTACAGGCCAGTCAGACTCAGCTTGATCCCTTGGAAGGTGATGGAGTAGCTAATCCTGGAAACCATTTCTAAGTACATGAAAGACAAGAACCATATGGAAGAGTCAGCATGGATTCACCAAATGCAGGTCATGCTTGACAAACTTGACAACCTTCTACGATGAAATTACTATCCTGGTAGAAAAGGGTGGAGCAGTGGATATTTAGTAAAGCTTTTGTAAGGCTTTCCAACACTCTTCCACAAGATTTCTCACAAGGAAGCTGCTGAAGTATAAGCTGGATGAGCAGACAGGGAGGTGAACCAAAAAATGATTGATTGGTCAGGCCCAGAGGATGGTGATTAGTGGCATGAAGTCGAGCTGGAAGCCAGTAACTGGCAATGTACCCCAGGGGTCAATACTAGGTTTAATCCTGTTTACCACCTTCATTAGGTGGTGGTGCAAAGTGTACACTCAGCCAGTTTGCAAATGACACAAAACTGAGAGCAGGGGCCAAAGAGCCATGCTGCCATCCCAAGGGAGCTTAACAGGCTGGAGAAAAAGGCCAGCAGGAACCCCAGAAAGTTGAATAAGAAGTTCAAAGTCCTGCAGCTGAACAACCCCATGCACCAGGACATCAGAGCTCACCCAACTAAGAAAGCAGCTTTCAGAAAAGGACCTGAAAGGAGTGGGAAAAGGGGACAGAGTCAAATTCTTTCAAGATTGCTGTGAAGATCAAGGGGCTTTAGGGGTCCAAACTGGCTAGCTCCGACCCCTGGCTCAATCATGCATAGTCAGGAGCAAAAGATGGAGAGACGCTCTTCCTTCTAGGACACCGTGTCCTACTTTGCTTCATAGGTAGGAGACACCACTAGCCCAGGTGCTGTCCAGGTGAGAAAGAGGAGGTGGCTTCCTCCCAAGGGGATTTTAAGGGGAAGCAGAGGAAGGGGACCATAGCCAATGGGATACAAGTGAGAAGGGGAGGGGTGAACCAGGAAGAGACCACCAACACTGAGGCTTGGCAGAGGGGGAAGGAGGAGACCACGTGATACAGATCATGTGAACAGTGCAAAATCTTCAAACACCCGTGCAAAACAGCTAAATAACTATTTAGCACAATACAACACCAGATGTACCCATTGACATGACCAGAGGCAGGGGTCACAAACTGAAACACAGGTGACAGTCCTTGAACATCAGGAAACACGTTTGCTCTATGAAGATGACTGAGCACTGGTACAGCTTGCTAAAAATCTCCCTCCTTGGATAAAGGGTCATAGTATTGGGCAACCAGCTCTAAGTGGCCCTGCTTGAATAGGATGGATGGATCAGAAGACATCCAGACATTCCTCCCAGTCTCAATCATTTTGTGATATTTATTGCTTCCCCCTCAACTTCACTGAACCATTGGGACTTTTTCTTATTGTGATGATACTTTTCATTTCTTCAGCTACACTGACATTTTGGGACAAATTTCTCCCCAGCATTTGCAGAGTAGAGCCCTGGATGTCAGATTACAGCACCACACAGATGAGTAAGAACAGACCTGCCAGATGGTACCGTTTGATCTGAGCAGTGCAAGCTTCAGCACTGCTTCCAGGAATCATCATCTCGGGGACTTCCGAGTCAAAAGTGAATTTTTGTACTTAATAGTAGTTGAGATATTTTTCTTCTATGAATTAATCCAATCGGTTTTGGAACACATCTTTAGCTTTCACAATGTCCTGTGATGACCAGTTCCACAGCTGAATAGCATGTTATGATGAATTATATTTTGCACCCTACCATGGGCTAGGTGGCTTTGACACCCACTAACTCTTGCACAGAATGAGAGTGGAAGAAGTTCTCTATGTAGTTTTTGCTATTCACAGCTTTACACATGCATTACCCAGCTCTCTCTTTGAGACCAAAGAGTCTGGATAAGGATTCAGCAAACTGTCCCCCATACAGGAATCGTTTGATTCCTTGATCACAAAATCAGACACATATTCGATAGAATGTTTCCAGTTTTACTATATTCTTCTTGAGATAACAAGACAAATTATAAAGTGTTCAAAATGTCAGTACACCACAGATTTATACAGCAATATATCCATTTAGTGATGAACTGTTCAAGACAGAAAAAAACATGAGCAGAGGATGTTACTGAGAGAGGAGGATGTTAATTGCATCTAAGCTTTGCAATGGAGCATGATGGCTTTAGAGCTGTGAATAAGCCTGGGAAATGCAGCATTTCCACACAAGGCAGTGAAAAGAACTCTAAGGACAGAAACAGCAGCTGCAAAGAGAAGAACAAGTAGCATCCACAGAATTTAACTATTCATGAGATAAATCATAGCCACAGTATTGCTGCTCCAGACCAAAGAAACAAAAGTTACAGCTGAAATATGCAATGACTTTTTGACTGTGTGTATAATGAAATAAGAACATACAAAGACCAGGTGAATTTTTGGTCCTCTGTAGGGGAAAAAAAAAACCAAAACAACAAATTACAGTCCTTTTTCATCAGCAAATATATCAAACAAGAGACCAATTACTTACTTTTATAAACAAGAAGGCAGAAAGGCTTCAGATTTTTGTCAAGACATTAATAAAACTTCCCTGACTCTACCACAGCACACAGGCATGTCCCATTCACAAAAATGCTGGCTACTTTGGTCTGTAGCAGTATTAGGTTTGCTTAAAATTTGGCAACCACTAAAATTTTGCCTATTTGTCTCCAGGAGAACAGCTCTTCTCAGAAAATTTACTCATTTCTTTTATTTTCAGACTGCTACCTTCATCAGTTTTATGCTTCCACCATTTGCCAGAGCAGCTGAAGCCTGTAAAATAGCATGTTAACATGGAATGGCAGTAGTCACAAGATTTTCATGATAGCTATCTCCAAAACATGTTCATACTTTTCAAAGATGTATTAATCAGCAGGAAATGCAGACCTGTCAGCAAATACACGGTGCTTGGAAGCTCTTGCAAATAAATAAGGATTTTAATTTGCTAAAGATAGTTCAACATATTTATGTAGCAATCTCACAAAGCAATATTCTGATTATTTTCAGCAACTCCTGCAAGCAATGTGCACAGTGAGCATTTTTGCCCTAATAAACACTTCCAGCTCTAAGACAAGAAGTAGAATAGAAAATTAAGATCTCGAAACAGAACCATACTTAAAATAAAACTTCAGGTTTACCTCTGATGTTTAGAGAGAAATGAAAAAACAATGCAAGATTGAACAATAAATACCAGACTAAATATAGGGATTATTGCAGCAAGTGTAGTGATGCTGATGACTGAGGATGAATTACATGAACTTTTTGTTAACCCTCTCTGCACTAAGAGGATAATATGTATATGATAACATGGCATATTTAAGTCCTATCTGTGAATTTTTCAATTAGCAAATAAAAAGGAAGGAACAGTAATAATTTTGGCATCAAAAGCAGATTTGATGTTTAAGCAATTTAAATTTTTTAAATTCCTAAAGAAAAGCAATCTGATCGAGACAATGCCAATGTCAAATCACTGTCATCATAGATATTCTACTAAACACTTCTTGCAGCCCTAACCTTAAAAAACCTTATACTTGAATAGTGACTGTATTACTTTTTTTTTTTCTTTTTTTTTTTTTTTTGTGATAAGGACTAGATTTAGTATTTATATGATTGTTATAGAGATTTGGACAATCTAGACTGTTAGCCCATAGCCCACCAGTCATACATACAACTGGTACTCTGCTAACTAAGTTTCATTTGCAGCAAAGAGATCTGTTATATATTGATTTAATCCTAGCAAGTCACAGCATATTTGTTTTCTATGATTGCTGACTTCATAAAGGGCAAATAGTGCCTGACTAATCTAGTGGCCTTCTACAATGGAATGACTGGATCAGTGGACAAGGGAAAACCAACTTAGGTATCTACCTTGACTTCTGAAAGACCTTTAACACAGGAAATTGATCAATATTTACATGTGCCACCATCCAGATTTGGATATTTCGGTAATCTATGTTCCACTACAAATATTTTGTCCTATATACTTCATTTTCAAAAAATTTCATTTGTGGTGGAATGATGAAAAAGATAGTTAATTACAGTTCCTTAAACTAGCTCTGCAACAGATATTTTGGAGGAGTTGACTGTGATACAAAGTGCTTCACAGTCTCTCTTTATGACTCCATCCCAAGTCAAAATCTGATTAATTGTACAGTAAAAACCTTGAACAATCTCCAGACAGGCATAAAATAGGATATGCCAAAAATTGTTAAATCCAAAATCTTCCAGTGCACATACTTCAAAATAGCTCAAAGCACAATTTTTTACCAATAAAAAGACTAAGTCAAAGTATAATTGATCAAATAGGAATAAGACATCTACAGCCATTTGTAACCAATGTGATCAAAGGCAGAAAAGCAAAGCTATAGTAGCAGTACAAGGAATTTTAACATTATTTCTGTGCAGCAAGCAATACAGTCACATGAAGAAATATATTTATAATAAGAGTGAAATAATTTCAGCTCATGAGTATTAAAATGAACTCTCAGCCTCAAAGACTTCTTAATGGTTGCAAATCCATTTACATAGTACATTCTCTCCACTGTTTTGTGAGAAAAGGTTAGCAAAATACAACAGCAAGGAGATGCACAAAACAAGGATTTAATTAAATACACGACAAAAAACGAGGAAAACAGTCTTCCAAGTAAAATGAGTAACTTAGACAGTGCAATATATTTGGAAACCTCTGACAGACTGAAAAGCAATGCCAATCAGCAAGATTAGACCAGGATTTGGGATATTGTTGCCTGGCTGCTGACCCTGCAATTTGGGTGACTGGCACAAAACCACACAGAATTAAGAAGCAATACTTAATCTTTGAATATAACATACGTAGAGATTAAGACTTACTGAAATTTGTCAGCCACTTATACACACAAAGTCAGCATAAAAGAGGAATTCTTTTCAGTTCAGTGATTTTCATAAATATTTTAATAGCTTATAAAACATGAACTGTTTTTGCTTCACTCGTACTTTAAAAAAGTCCTAACAATAATAATACATACTAATAATCTAGACTCAAAATTTTGCTCATGTCCATTTTGTCCCAGTTTTTCATGAAACAAGACTGTTTTGCATATGGACTGGACATGAGCCCTTCTGTGCATGAATCCTGAGAGATCAGAAATGAAATGCAAATAATTAATGAAAGACCAAGATTTTTTAATCTTCAACCAAGGGATGAGATTATCCAGCTGGAGGTTGGGACTGACCTCTTTTAATGGATAAATTTGAGATTTGGGTTTTGCAAATGAGCCATAACTGAGGAAAGAGAACTTTTGCAGTGAGAGAATTATGATGAGGTGGCTGCTGTCAATGAGACTCTCTCCAGCACTGGACAAATTTTGTTGGAACCAAATTATTCTGTGCAGAAAAAATGAGTTATTATATGAGAGAATTTATGAAGATTTATCTTATGGAAAGTACAACTACTGGCCAATATATTGACAACCCAGGCATTCACTCCTGTCATTATACTCCAAAATGCATCTAAATATGGCCTAATTTTAGCTTTGCAATAGACATGTCAGGACAGTATTCATCAAAAGCTTGAGGCCATACATCAACAGGAAGTCCCACTCCACTGATTACAAAAAGTTATAAAGAAATTGAAAGTCTTATTACAGAGTATATCTGAGGGAACCAAATCTCACTTTTTACCATGGAAGGAGGAGGATGCCAAACCTCCTGAAACTGTTAAACACCGAGATCAAATACCCACCCAGAAACTCTTCAGGGAAATCACCATGGTTTGAATTGTAACAGAAGTCTGTGAATCTTTAGTATTAGACTCTTGCACACAGCAGACAAAATCAGCTCAAATAATACTGTTAAACAGTATTCATGCCTGAGAAATTAACTGCTGGTTTTGTTTTGTGTGCTACTATTGGCTGACTATCCAAGAGAAAGCAATGCTGCATTTGTCTATACCAACACAAACCTTCTAAAACCAGTAGTGTTTAAAGACACTGACTACATCAAAACTGTGGCTGATTCTTCAAACAAGTTAAAAGAAATTTGCCAAGCAGTCTGCAGATGGATTTCATGACCTAGTTTTGTGCATTAGGGAAAGAAAGAAAAAAAATAAAATAGATCAAATACAGTTCTTTTGGGAGAGAAGTGGAGCAGAAAGGAATAGCTCTGCTTTCCTCCTGTCTTTAGGGGAAGAAAAGAAAAATAACTGCAAGGTACTTTGTCACTCACAACCTCATCCACCTTGAATGAGACACATGGGATTCTCACATGAACAGCTGCAAACTTTCTGAATCAGCAGCAGTTGAGTGTCACTTTGCATACAATTGCAAGACTCATATGAACTCCCAATAGATTGAACCATTCTCCCATAGGTAACAGCAAAAAGTCCTCACAAGCTGTGTTCATGTTATAAAACAATCCTATGAAGCAAGCCTGGGAGTAGCCAGACACCTCATCTACATATTAAATACCCCAGAAATTCAAGTGACTCAGTCTAGAATGAAACCCCAGAGTGATTGGGGTAAGATACTAACAGGGATTGCTTTTCAGAGGTTGCATGGACAAGATCTTGCTAATATCACATCACCATGTCTCTGCCAATAGATTTGTGGCTTCCCAAGTTCTGACACATCTCAACACCATACTCTAGGGCATCCTATATTCATTCCTTTCCTTCTTGACACAGAGTCACCAACTTAGTAAACTGCAAAGGGCCTTCCCCATTACTTTGGGGCAGAGCCTGTCTCTGCAACCCTATGAGGGAACACTAGAGCCCAGTCCTGCAGCCTAAACCAGCATCACACAGAAAAAAAAATGAATAGTGAGCTACTAACACACCAGGAAGGATGATCAGCTCTGAAGGCCTTTCCCTTCTATGATGAGCTGTTTAACTTCAAGCAGATGCAGCAGCATTTGACTGTGCATGGCCACTGGTCTAAGGCCTTGTGCTACTACTGAAGCTCAGGACTGAAAGGGTGATGTGGCCTCTACGTCAGGCCCTCAACTTGACCATGCTCTGAAAGGAATCAATTCTTGCAGTCAGGCCTGCCTCCCTCTCCTCAATGCAAAGCCTCTGAGTTTCCATGGTGCCAAACTTCCTTGGTACTCGCATCCTTTGTCAGCCACCCACACACACACATCATGTGGGCCGGGACTTGAGCAGTAGCTTGGGAACAGTCGTTCCTGGGGCATCACTGCTTAGGTGGACAGGGCAATGACCAACACACTGAAGGCCTCATTTTCCTTTCTATTTAAGAACTCATCTGGGACAAAGCTAATTTAAATTAATATTTTTCCATAGCGAACATCTGGCTAATTTTTTTCTCCTTTAACAATACAACTGAAAAAGGGCCACTCAATCCAAATAAATGTTTTATTCCTTGTGATCGTGCAGAACCTATTGCACAGCTCCCTTTCTAGTAAGTCCTACTGGAAGCTGGTGGACAGAACCACTACTGCTGTAGGTAACCAGTTCCTGATAAGACTTAGAAGGCTGCTCAGTGGCTGTAGGGAATGCCTAATTAGTTCTGAGAGAGGCTTAATTACACTGCAATACTGACTAAAATAATAAGGACTTTGTACTCAGTACTCTTGTTAACGGACTGCAAAGAAAATAAATGAAATTGTACCCTTCCATTTCCAGAGTTGGAACATCACCCACAGATGTGGTAGGAAGCCTGCCAGAAAGCCAACCACAGCCAATATTGATAACACCAAGATAAATGCACATTACAGCAAGCAGCTGTGCTGCTGGGTGTTGCACCCTTGGTGCCAAAGGCTCAGCTGTCTTTCTCATGAGCTCTTTGATACACATACCTTCTTTGGAAAGGGGCAAAAGCATGGAGGACTTGGCACATTTGCAATGAACATTAACTGAGATATTTGACTGACTTTGTTGTGGCTCATGGTTTTTATCTTACTGCTAAGATAAGAACAGCCAGTGTAAGCAGACTTTGTAGTCTATCACCACAAGTACAGGAACTACCTAAGTGTGCTCTGTTTACATGCTAAGTGTCAGTGACAGCATGCCAAGTATCACAATATACTGTTCACACAGCAATGCATTTACTGAAGTGATTGAAGCAGTTTTCTACCAATTGCAATGCAATTTCAATACTGCAATCATTTACACACAGTAGATGGAATTCTACCATTAGGAAGTTTATACACCTTAATGCTTTCAAATCAGTTTAATAATGCTATATCACAGTATTTGACAGTGCCACAATATTTTTTTTGTATTAGCATTGTGGAAGATCCAATATAATTGCTATCAGGAGTAGCAAGCACTGTGCCAAGCGGGAAGAGGGAGGGGACTGATGCTGCAAGCCAGATGTGGCAGTAGGGCTTGACCTTCTTGCCACATGGATGCGTGGCATGAGTCCTGGCACTGGGACTCAGGGTCTGGTGAAGGACCACAGAAAATAAACTAGCCAAAGTCAAGAAATGTCTTAGGGAATAAGAAAAGTTGTCTGAGAGACAAGAATAGGAGTAGAGAACAAATATAGGAGAATCTGACGAAGTTGGACTGAGAATACGCAGAGTCTTTCTTGGAAGAAAAGAGGGATGCTAACATATCCTTGGAAAATGATGAACTACAGTTAAACCAGAGGACTATTCCCTTCCAGTCCTGTTATTTGCTTCACCTGTGATTTGCTACTGGTGATAGCAATTAAGAATTACTGTGAAATTAGAATAATGATATTGCTTAATCTGAGCAGCATGCTGGTACATAAAATCTTGCAAAAATAATTACTGTACTTGATACAGTAGGCAATTTGTCAAAAGATTAATGCAGTAAAACATATTTGTACTAAAGCTGTTCCAATTACGAAGAGAGAAAATATTGATTAGAAGCCTCCTGCAGTGACAACAAACAAGTTTGAAGCACCTAAATTCTCAGTTTCTAAAGAAAATTAATAAAGTTAACACTAGTCTTGCTACTTTAACTGAGCAAATTATGAGGACAGGCCTTGTCACTGTCATTGTTGACAGAGGCTAAACAAATTTTAATATTTTAAGAAAAGTACTTGGCTAATTAAGAGCATTATCAGCTAGTACTCCTTTATATTACTTCGAGAATGTTAGTAAATTGGAATTTTTTTTCCTAGTTTGAAAAAGGCAATAAATAGATAAACAACTAATTCAGGAAAACATCTGTTTGGTAAAGGGAATGAGAAGTTTTATGCTACTTCAGTGGTAAGCTAGGACCTGCTATGGGATAGTTGAGCTATCATCTATCAGTTACTTGATACAGCAGCAGAACACTTGGACAGACATAGGAACGCTGATTGTCTGATTGTCTAAATGTCAATCATCTTAGCTACTTGCAAATCCAGTGAGTTCTACTTAGAATAATTTTTACATTTAAACTAATGAAACGGGCTAGTATAAAGAATCAAAGAATGTCTTGGGTTGCAAAGGGACCTTAAAGACCATCTAATTTCAGCCTCCCTGCTGTGGGCTTTCACTTTCACTAGATCAGGTTGCTCAGAGCCCCATCCAACCCAGCTTTGAACACTCCAGGGATGGGGCACCCACAGCTTCTCCGGATAACCTATTTCTGTGCCTCACCACACTCACAGTAAAAAAAATTTCCTCCCAATTTCTAATTTAAATGTATGCACTCTTTCAGTTTTCAGCAATTCCCCCTTGCCCTGTCACCACATACTCTTTTAAAAAAATCTCTCTCACACTATTTTATAGGCTCCCCTTAGGTACTGGAAGGCTGCAATTAGGTCACCCTGAAGCCTTTTCTTCATTCTTATAAAGTATTTTGATTTCTAACCAGAGCAAAAACATGTACCAGACAACATGTTGTCCATGTTGTTGAATGGACAACAATCCATTCTCTGGAAGAACTAAAAATTTATGCTTTAGATTTGATTATTAGCAAATCTAATAATGTTGGTAGGAATTAGAAAGTTTACATTTTATCACTGGCAAATTCAAAAAGAAATTTTTTCTATAAATTGCCAAAGTAAATAATTAAGCCATATGAATAACTGTCCATATAAGAGCCAAGAAGCTTCTTGCTTACTAAAATCAGTGTGATCAATCCACTAATAACTGAACAGACAGAGAGGGGAAAAATTATATTGCTGGATTATGATTTACCTTGGTGCCACATTCTTGAATTCTGCTTCAGGGATTTAAACTCATTTGCATCCCCATCTTTATTTGTACTCTTTATAAAAGCTGATGACAGATAGACATTATGGTACAATGAAAGAGACTCATAAAAATTAAATTAGAAAATATATACAAAACCCTAAACATAGGCAAAATGCATCATGCATGGCCTTGTAAACCCACTGGTGCTGTATAGTAATAGCTATAGTTACTAAGAAAATACTTTAAAATGAAAGAAGAAGTAAAATAATCCCAAGATGAGCAGTGCTGCCCAGGTCAGATACAGTGCTGGCCTCCATCTGGTGAGAAAATTCATGCCTGTAGGCCTTGTAGTGTCCATGCTATAAGGAAGTAGCATGAGTAGAGGCAGTACTTTCTAGTAGACCTAGTATTATGAAGTTCACCATATTGCATAAACCAGGGGCCTTATATATCCTATTATATCCAAGGTCCATATATTTCAGCCACTCTGAAAGTAATGATTGTTTCATACTCTTTTTTTCAAGCAGTCAGTGCTGTTTTATGCTCAACTGTGGGAGCCTCCTTTTTAAACCTACACCACTTTGCTAGTTGTCATGGCCAAGTGCTACATACTCTGGGCCAGGTGGCCCCTAACCCTCCTCCTCACAGCTCTTTAACATTACCTTGAAGCCAGTGATCAAGAAATTTAGGCTTTCTATTACACCTTCTTAGAGACCAGCCACAAGTCCACTTTAGAATTTTTCAGTTGAGGAGTTTTGTTTTCCTCTTAAAGGCCTGATCAGGAAAGTAAACACAAGCTCTTCAATACAATCCCCTGGGAATTTTTCCTTCAGGGACAAGGGAACAGAACAGAGCTGGCAAACTTTTGAGGACATCTTCATGGAGCACACAAATTAGTGATCCCCAGGGACAAGAAATTTGGCAAGGAAGGCAGGAGATGGGAATCACTAGGTCTGGACCTGCTGGTCAAGCTAAAGGGTAAAAAGTATGTGCACAGACAAAGGAAGCAAGAGCTGGTAACCTGGGAAGAGTATAGGGATGCAATCCAGTTGTACAGGGATGAGGGGGGAAGGCCAAGTTGAAAATGGAGCTGGACTTGGCAAGGGATGTAAAGAGTAACTGGAAGGGGCTCTACAGGTGTGTAGGGACTTTTTACAAGAGTATGTAGTGACAGAACAAGGGGGAATGGCTTCAAACTGAAAGAGGGTAGGTTTAGATTGACATTACAAAGAAATTATTTTCTGTGAGGATGGTAAGGCACTGGAGCAGGGTGCCCAGAGAAGCTGTGGATGCCACATCCCTGGAAGCGTGCAAGTTGGATAGGGCCCTGAGCAACCTGGTCTAGTGGAAGATGTCCCTGCCCATGGCAGGGGGGTCAGAATTTGATGGTGTTTAAGGTTCCTTCCAACCCAAATCACCATTCCAATGATTTTATGAAGTGAAAGCTTTGTCCCTTTAACAGAAGCTGTTTAATCAGCTGGATACTGGCAGAAAACATCCTGAACATCTCCTTCAGTTTCTAATTTAGAATCACAAAGTGCATCATCAGCTATTCAGCAGGAAACAGCAGGAAAGCTTACTTGGGCTTTGAAGTACTCATCTGCTCTGTTAACATATAGACCATATAGAGTACACAGCAATGCAGTGTACCCCAAAGTATGATGAGAGAGGAAAAGCATTCAGAGGGAAGATGATTTTCAGGAAAGATAAAGGGCAGGAACTCCAGGGACAGGCCTTCTTTTGAGGAAATCCAGGTGTTCTCAGGCCTCCTCTAAGAAAAGCATAGTTTCAAGCTACACCTGTTTAACTTAAAATACTCACAGAACCAAAGGAACCATAGGCCATGTACTACTGTATTAGAAGTATTCCCACCACTAGGTGTCAGCCCAATTTAACATAGGCACATATTTCTTTAAATAAAATTTTACTTTTGTTATACTTAAATACTTAGCATCTAAAATATTTTTGAAACTCAAGTAGAGCACCTGCTTTCAGAAAGGTACATTTCATAGAATCATTTAGAGTGGAAAAGTCCTTTAAAACTATCAAGTTCAATCATTAACCCAGCCCTGCCAAGTCCACCATTAACCATGCCCCTAGGGGCCACATCAACATGTCTTTAAATATCCCCACGGATGGTGAATGAACCACTTCCCTGGACTGCCTGTTCCAGGGCTTGGACAACCTTATTAGGGAAGAAATTTTTCTCAATTTCCCATCTAAATTTCCCCTCACACAGCTTGAGGACATTTCCTCTTGTTCAATCACTTGCCACTTGGGAGAAGACATTGACCCCCATCTGGTTACAGCCTCCTTTCAGGCAGTTGTAGAGACCAATAAGATCTCCCCTGAGCCCCCTTTTCTCCAGGCTAAACATCCTCAGCTCCCTCAGCTGCTTCTCATAAGACTTGTGCTCCAGATCCTCCACCAGCTTCACTGCCCTTCTCTGGACTTGCTTCAGCAACTCAATGCCCTTCTTGTAGTGAGAGGTCCAAAACTGAACACAGGATTTGAGGTGCAGCTTCACCAGGGCTGACTACAGAGCAGTCGCTGTCCCGGTCCTGCTGGTCACAATATTTCTGATCCAGGCCAGGATGCCATTTGCCTTCTTGGCCACTTGGGCACATACTGGCTCATGCTCAGCTGCTGTTGACCAACCCCCCAGATCCTTTTCCACTGGGTAGATCTCCAACCACTCTGCCCCAGCCTTCAGCATTCCATTGTTGAGGGGTTGTTGAGACCAAGGTGCAGGACTCAGCACTTGACCTGGTGGAACCTGGTGGAACAATTGTTCTTGGCCCATCAATCCTGTCCAGCCTGTCCAGTGTCCTCTGCAGAGCCTTCCCACCCTCCAGCAGATCAACACTTCCACTTTGGTGTCTCAAACTGACCAGAAGCACTTGATCCTCTTGTCCAGATCATTGATAAAGGTATTAGACAGGGCCAATCCAAATATTGATCCCTGAGGAACATCACTTGTGACCAGCCACCACCTGGATGTACCACCATTCATCACCACTCTCTGGGCCCAGCCATCAGCCAGTTCCCTACCCAGCAAAGAGTGCCTGTCTGAGCCCATCCATTTGGAAGCTGTGAAGATGATGCACCTCCACATACAGAGAACAGTGAACAAGTATGGGCCTATGCACAGTACTTAATTTTTTTAGAATTTAAATCCCTGATAGCTAAAATGAGAGCTGAAAAGGCTGAGGTAGAATACCTGCTCTGCCACTGTTTTCTGAAGCAATGAATTCATTAACACCACAGAGCCCCTGCTGGTTACAACATAAAAGCAGAGGGATCATTTATCAGCATTTTGTCCAGGGGTGAATCAAATAACTGTCATATCACTTCTGAACAGGTTCTGTCTGAGCACTCTGTCATTCAAATTAACACCACCCCCTCTACAGCTGCAGGGTTAAAACACACAGAATGGGGATGCAACAATGGAAAAAATACTTATTCAGAGTATTATGACTTCAGTGATAAATATACACGAGCTCTTCAAAGCAGATTTCAAAACCAAAAAAAGGTGGTTATGAAGTCTCGTGTAATTAAATTTTCATTCTCTTCTCTGGGGAAAGCATGATGAGACAAAACTGAATGTGAAAAAATGGACCTGACTGACACTGCTCTGTCAGAATTAGCGTGCAAAGGAGAGTCCCCAGGCAATACCTAACACAGCTTCTGCAGGCTCAGCAGGTGGTGTAAAACACTGCAAATAAAATAATGGGAGAGCAGGAAGAGGGAGGAAAACCAACAAAAGACAAACAACAACAAAATACCTCAGAAAACAAAGCCAAACAAAAAACATTCAGAACCTCCCCCACAAAAACCCAAACTCACTCACACTGTATGGGAATACATTCCCCCCCACAAAACCAAACAGAAAGAAAATCCAAAGAGAGTTCAGCCCCCAAAAAGCCCAACTGAACTAGCAAGGATCCAGGGAAAAGAACTGTTCCAGAAAAACACCTTCCTTCCCAGCAATGCAGAAACAACAGCCTACATCTTTCCTTGCACACAGCCTCCCTCTCCTGTCAAAAAGATGAAGTTTCAGTTCTGAAGTATATCACGCTGCAACATACAGTCCTTTCATAGCTGACCCAGAATCTCTCTCTACATCCTGATATCTCACCCTATAAGCACCACAGAACATTTAATTCAGTGTCAACACCAAAGCTAGGAAGGGTGAAGAAATGAGGGACCTGCTACACAGCTGATAGCAAAAGCCAATCAGAGCTGGCTAATATCAAGGACAGAGTGAATTAAAACATGAAGCAGAAAAATTTATTCCAAACATGAAAACGTGTGTAGCCAAGAGAGGGAAATGGGCCCAAGACTAGAAAATTATTTTCAGAAGAGACATTAGAGATGACTAAGCACAGAAGGCAAAAATGACCCCTTTACAACCCAAATCAACCTGGAGCTCCAACCTGGATTTAATTTCTAAAACGAATCCTAGGAATGGGATGAGCCTTAGGCCTAGGCATGGGCCATAACTCAGACAAAAAGAGTTCTTGAGGGTTTTCTGGTATGTTTTCTAGCAGCTTGCCTCTCCCTTCCTTTGGAGTCCCCTTTGCAGCCTTACTCCAACAGAAGCTTCTATCCCAATCAACTTCTCCATGGAGCTAAAACAAAACACAGTTACAGTAGACTCAAATCTAACATTGTGTTCACTTAGAAGGTTTCTCTAAGGGTCAATGCATCCTCCATTCATACATAACAATATACTGCTTTCAAGAAAATATAGCAATATGCATTATACACTGGATGATGAGGCCATGGAAATTGCTATATCAAAGAAGACTGTATGTTGTGGAATTCCAGCCTGAGGCCAAAAAGAAATGTCCCTGTCCTGGGAGGTGTGTAAAATAAAGACTTGATGTGACACTCAGTGCCAGTTGACAAGGTGGTGCGAGCCATAGGTTGGACTCAATCTCAAAGGTCTTCTCCAACCCAGTTAATTCTGTGACTCTGTACAGTCTTTTCAAATTATGTGCATAACACAACACAACATGCTACAGTTCATAGAGAACAGAAGACATGGAATGAACACACTAAAACCCAACAGAACAAATTATTTAAATTAGTTAAAGATTTGGGGCCCTTTGTTGCGGTCTTCATGATAAGCCATCCATACTCACCGATGGAACATTAGAAAGAGGTCAGAATATGAAACTTCCAGAGCAGAAAAGCATTTAAGAGGTGCTTTAAGAGGTAAAGTCCTTTGCCCTTTTCTCATGCTCTGGTAAGAATGAGATTCAGACAACCACACTTTACTATCAGACCTCAATTTTCCTGCCAGACATCAACGCAAGACAGTTCAGTCACAACTTCTAATCACTTCTACAGATCATACAGTGGTTTGGGTCAGAAGGGGACTTAGAAGACTGTCTTGTTCCAACCTCCCTTCTGTGAGCTGGGATACTTTCCACTAGACCAGGTTGCTCAGAGCCCCATCCAACCTGGCCTTGAGCATCCCCAGGGACGGGACATCCATAACTTCCCCAGGCAGCCTGTTAGAGTGCCTCACCACCCCCACAGTAAAGCATTTTTTCCTAGTATTCAACCTAAACTTATTGGGTTTGAATTTCAACCCACTCTCCCCATTCATTCTGCTGAAGATATTAATATATCTTCACAGTATTTTTCTAGAAAAATCAGGAAAACTACAATATAGATACTTACCATGACTACCTCATTCTTTCCATTCTCCTCTTGTTTAATATGCTTCAGATGACTTTTGTCAAACTCTACCAGACTTCCAGAGACTTAGGAGAAGCTGACATCCTCTCCAACCATCACTCCAGGGAACTGCTACCTGCAGAGCAATAAACCTTAGGAGACATGTTGCAAGATTAGTGCTTGAGACACCTGATCTCTAGAAGCTAGTTCCTGTATTTAGTCAGGAACCTCAGAAGCACTAGCACAGTTTTTTATTCTTTGCCAACATAAGTGGAAAGAAGAGGGAACATTAACTCAGGCTCAAGCTGTCTCCCTCAGGAATCCACAATTGCAACAAATTATTTACTGAAGGAACTACAAGTGATCCAGGGCTTCGAGCCAGCTGTGAGCTGGAACAAGCAGAGAGACTTCAACTACATAATATTTACTATCAAGGTATATAGAAGATACACACTGAAGGTTTCAGACGTCTGTGGTTTCAGGGAAGAGTAATGTGGTGGGGGCCAAAAAGGACTGTGGTGGGTTGACCCCACCTGGACACCAGCTTCTCAGCAAAGCCACTCTCTAACTCACCTTCTTATCCACAGGAGGGAGAGAAAACATTGTAAAAGGCTCATGGGTCAAGATAAGGACAGGAAGAGATCACTCACCATTCACCATTACTGGCAAAACAGACTCAACTGGAGGAAATTAGTTTATTGCCAAACAAATTAGAGTAGGGCAATTAGAGATGGAAATGAGTTTTAAAACACCTTCACCTCACCCCTCCCTTCTTCCAAGGCTCAACTCCACACCCTTCCAAAGGGCACAGCCTTTCAGGAACAGACCACCTCAGAGTAGGTATCCCACAGGGTGACAGATGCTCGCCCCCCAAAGTTCACCCAACCCAGGAACCAAACCCAGCCATTCCACGCTCCCCCCTTGGCCGGTTTTGTCGGAGGCCCTGCCGGGCGGGCCGGGTCCAGCTCGGCAGCTCTATTGGGCAGCTGCTTCGTCAATCACTGTGAGGGGGGAGCTGCCCGCGGGTCTGTTCGCCTGGCCGGGCGCTTGCGCGAGGCCCTCGGGCGTTTCCCAGGGGTTACCGGGGGCCGCCCGCCCGCGGGGGCCGGTCCCTGGCCGTGTCCATGGAGCAGCGCCGGGGGAGGGGCCGGAGGCCGCGGCAGGGGCGGCTCGGGAGGGCCGGGTGACGG
>VZRH01005837.1:50293-136094 GCA_013397555.1 Urocynchramus pylzowi
CCATTTTGATATATGCTTCATTCAGTGTGATATCAATGCTTTAAAAAAATTTTTTTTGGAGGAGGTGTTACAGATTTTTAGTCACTATTTTACAGGTAGTAATTTGAGTAAAGTATGTTGAAAAAATCTACTGATTTTTATGTGCCTGGCTTGATACCTGACCTGAATTTTGCAGTACTTGGTATTGTTTGGCTCTCTATGTTTAATAAGTCAGAACAGACTTACAGAAAGTACACAGTGTGCAATTGGCAGTCTAGGAAATGTTTATTTTTAGTGGTTTGTCCAGCATCATGTTAAGTGCTATAGGGCTGAAACGTAGGGTAGAGTTCATCAAGATGCTGTTCAAGTTCTTCAGCTGGGAAACTGCTGCTTCTCTTCCACCAAACCCTTGGTTGTTCAGTGTAACTGAGCTCTTGCTGCAGGCAGAGCAGTGCTGTGCTGTCCACGCTCTGTGGTGCTCCACAGACCAGTGCTCTGCAGGGTAACCACCTCCTAAATGACCCTGCTGAATTAATTCATATAACTGACTAAAAATGAAAGTAAATTGGATAAGTTGTACATCAGTATTTTAATGAACTATGATCACAGTTGAAATTTCAATATAACTTCATTGGTGACTTGAAAAAATATAAACTGAAATAAAAGTTTTTAAAAAATTATTTGAGAGATTTTTAAGGTTTTGCTAATTTCTGTAACTACTTTTGTTTTCAAAGTAAATGTTTGATAAAAATTTGTGTGTGTCAATATTTCTTTAGCTATAACTCTTTTTTCCTTTTTTTTTCTTTTTGTCTTTAATTTTTAGGCAGATTCTTAAAATGCTTACAGTCCACAAAGGAAATATAAATCTTTCAGTAATAGGACTAAAAGCATTAAATCTACTCCTCATGTCAGGTATTGTGTGCTTCACTTTCCTATTTCATCTAAGTCTTTGAAACACAGAACTCATACAAAGTGTGTGATTGTATGTGGCAGACTGGATTTTTCTCTTTGTTTTTACTCCATTAAGTCACTTGTCATTTTTACTTGTATACAAAATAATAAGAGTGCTATTTTGAACCTTTTTTTTACCAGGTAGGTATGAACTGTCTTTTGGGTGTAAAGCTTTAGAACATCAGTACTATTGTAAAATGCTGCCTTAAGAGATAACTTTGTAATGGGTTATACAAAGCTGGACTTGAACTGTCAGTGTAAACTTTAAGGACAGTATTAAAGAGTTTTGGATTTTGTGGTGCTTCAATGAAAATATTGAGAAATAATCAGTGCAACATGTAATCTCTTCTGCTGTTCAGACATAATTGCTTTCCTGCTCTTGGAAGAAGAGGTGGATGTGTTTTCCTTGGTATTTAATGCCATGCACACCTTCCCTAAAAATGAAGAGATCCAGCAGCATGGATGTAAAGCATTACACAAACTTTTTGAGAAAGGTATTTTATCTTGTAGTTTATGACATTAGAAAAATATATAGATTGGGAGGGATGACAGATATTAATTTAAAGGCAATAAATGAATTTTTGCATTTCAGATTGGTTTATGGATTATGTCTGTTCTTAAATGAGCTGGCACAAAACAGACTTTCCAAGCAATATCACAAATGTTATAAATTAGTGCAATGAATATGACATCTTTAAAATAATCAAAATGTCCCTTCATTTCTAACTCCAGAGTTAACTGAAAAGATGGGATTTAATGTTGGTCAGTAACTGGAATAAAGAATAGTGACATTTAATTTTAATTCTCAAAAACAGGATTGTATTTAAGACTGGTAAATTTTAGTAATGTGAACAGTTCTAAAATCAAACAAAATGTTTGTACTTTAGAAAAAGACTTCATTCTGCTTTTTACCCTGACAATGCTAAAAAGTGATCATGCATCCATATGATATTCCCATTTATTCTGAAAAATGAAGTCACCATGTATTGAATTGTTGTAGAAGCCTCAGAAACCGTGCATGTTACAGCCAGAAGTCCTCTTGTTGTAGTCCCCTTGCTTTGAATTGAGTTTCTTGATTCAAAATAAATACTGAGAAATGCTATCACTCTGCTGTACTCCTTTGCTTCAAAGATAGTCTTCAGTTCTTCAGATTGGGTTTTCTTGGCACCATTTCTGTATTGCTTTTTTAAGTCTTTCTCCCACGTGTGTGTTTGGAATTATCTTCTCTGTTCCTTTTCCTCTTCCTGTCCCTAAATACTTTTGCCCTGCTGTATTTTCTCTTTAGTCTCCTCAACAGTCTGAACTTATGTTTTCTGTGCATGCCAGATTTTCACAGATCTGGCTGCAGGTACAGACCTGCATACCTTCTTCTTGATGGCAGCACCAATGTGACAAGCTCCTAGGATGCTCTTGCCTTGTTTTCTCTACCTCTGAGCCACCTTGTCAGTTTTTGTTATGTGGATGTTTGCATTACCTTATCTTTAACCAGATTCAAAAAACAATTCTACCTATGAAATTTAAGAGGTGCTCTTTCTCATCCTGGGTCAATTCCCTTATCTGCTTCATTGCACAGCCACACAGTTATGTCAGTATGAATAACAGGGGCCAGGAAGGGAAAAACCTTAAGCCATTAAAGTAAGATACTATTAAAGTGTGGCTTTATGGAAAATACGTCCATTATTAAAAAAAAAAAAAAAAGAAAAAAAAAAATTTAAATAAAATCAGAGTATGCAAAATGGCGTTCCCTAACTTGTTTTTTTCCCACTATATGCTTAGCTTTTCCCTCACTTATAAACTGTCTTGGTTTGGACTATCTGTGGAAACTTGGTCTGGACTAGCATTCTGTGAAAAAGGCTAAAAGTCTTCTAAAATACAGATTCACAAGGTAGCATTTAAAAGTCAGAACTCAATTGCATAAAGTGTATGCTAGGAAAAGGTGTTTATAAAGTAGCTTAGTTTTTAGTTTAAAAAGCCATAATCATGGAAGATTATATGTATGGAGAGTACTTTACTTTCTGTGAAACATAGAATATAAAAAAATATAAATATAAATATAAGGAAACTTGATAAAAACAGTTGCTTTTTCTCATGATGCACCAGGATAAGAATTATTTCCTCAAAACATACTGGGTCTCTTGCCTTTCAATTTAGTTCCAGAAGAGCAGCTGACTGAATTTGTTGAAAGCAAAGATCATATGATCATACTGAAAGTATTTAAAGAGTTTCCAGAGAAAGAAGAGGTGATTCTTCCTGCACTTTATTCATTACATTCCTTAGCTGGTCCACGTAAGTAGTAGAAGTTATTTTCAATACCTTTTCTACCACAGTGTGCATCAGCTCTTGTTTTCTGTAATTGTAAAAAGTAATCTTTGTGTAATTGCAAAAATCATTGAGAACCGGTTGGGAGTTGCCAGACAAATCACCTTCCTGTTTTCTTTGGGAAATACCGTTTTTTTTAAACAGGATATTTTTCCATATTTAACCATTAAAGCATAAGCCTTTCCTAAATAACAGAAAGATACTTCCTTCTGCTTGGAGTAAGTGGTAGCAAAGATGCTTATCATGGTTGTAGAGACTGAAGTCTCAAGACCCTGCCCTGTCATCTTTTATTACTTGAAAAATGAGATATGTTTATTGACTAAATAAATCTTCAGTGAGTTCGGGTCACAGGTAAAGAATATTCTTGGCAAAATCTGTCCCACAAAGGAAAATTGCCTGTACAAATTCAGTGGCCAAAATAAATAAAAATTTAAAAAAATAATAATTTTAAAAAAATTGGGAAAAATAAATCTGAGTTCAGATGCCTGCTGTGGTCATTCAGTGGTGGCTGCAATGGCAAGCATTGGTAGCAGTGTGCATGTGGTAGTCTTACAGTGTCCTCAGGTGTTGTGCAGTAAGACAGGAAGAAAATGTCTTTGTTATGTCTTGTCTTCCAGTAGCAGCAGTCCCTGTTCTATGCAAAATCAGATCCTGAGAAATGTGTTTGATGATTTGGGTCAATTTGTTGACAGCAGTCTGATCTTGTTGACACAGAGGCAGGTTTTGTCAGCTTCCTGCTGACGAATTTTGGGAAGCATAGAGCAGGGTTCTGCTCTCCTTGTCTTTCATGAGGTGCCTAATGTTGTACCTCCTGCAAATGTGTTTACTTACAAAGCCTTGCTTGTACATCCTGTCTGGCTCTGTAGGAACTGTGTTGGCCCCATCAGTGCCCACTGAACAAGAACTAGACTGAAGTGTCCCGCATTTCATCAGACTCCAAGCTATCTAGTTCCTGTTTCTCAAAATTCTTGCTGCTCCAGTTTGTATTTAAAAAGTTTAGTATCCCTTGAGTCAGAAATAATTTTACCCTAGCCCAGAAGTTACTGCTGTTTTCTAGGGAAGAGGATGCCAGATTTTAAGTGCTTTCCAAAACAGTAAATAGTTATACAAAGTGTAACAAGAGAAGGCATGAAAAAGACATGCTCTAAATTAGGTATTTAATACTCTCATTTCTGATATGAAAGATTGAAAATAGCCAGAGGAACAGAGGCTACTTGCACATGAATGTGCAAAGCTGGTATTCATTCTCTTGGTTGGTGACATCCCTTAAGAACTCAGCAAAATATATTCCTTTAAGGCCACCATGGAGAAGATAATTCAGTGTTAAGTACACGCTGTAACTTATCCGGTAGCCAATGTCTACCCTGAAGTTCAAGTCTATTCTGAATGAGTACCTCACTATGCCTTCTTTCATTAACACATACTTACACTTGGTTCTGGCTCATGTTATAAGAAATTGTAGGATAAGGGTATACAAGAACTCTTTAATCTCAGTAGTATTTATGGCATGAGAAAAATGCTTTGCTGCCGACTGTCCTCCAAAGTGGAGTGGTGGATCACAGAATGTTGCCCATCTAAAAGGCGGGCTTAGGGAGCCAGCCAGGCTTGGGCTCTGTTTAGAAGGGAGGAACAGTCACCTCAAGAGGAAATTTACCTAACCCTAAACCAGCTGGGATGAGTCTCCATACAAAGTGCTCAGATCTCATCATCAATTGTTGAGAGAACCTAGATGACCACGTTTTGGTGGTTAAGATTAAATGAGATCTGTTCCACCTCTTTTTCTCTAACTTGTTCTGGGATATAGTGACTTGCTGCAGATGTGCCACTGCTTGGATCTTGCAGACTTCAACATGAAGTTTATTATGCCATCTCCATATTAGTGATCAATTTTGGAATCATCTGACTATTTTACTATATTCATAAGTATCACCTTTGAAATCATAACTTACTGTGGAGCGATGCAATACATTTGTGGAATGTGTGTTTTCAGTTGAGAATGACATGATAAATGGCTGTCCTATTAAAGCATTGTGAAAGGTACCTTCCTTCACGAGCAAATAGAGTGCTTCAGAAATGCTTCCCACTCAGAGCTTGCTTTTTCATCTGGTAGGTTGTCATTATTTAATATTTAGAGATGTATTATTTTAAAGATTTGCTGCTCTTTTAAAAAGGGTAATTATCTTTAATAATACAGTTGTGAATATTTCTCTTATGTCGTATCCTGGGAAGCCAAGCTGTTGAAAGAAAAATTAAGAAAATTTATAGACCTCAGCAGAGTAATGCTAACTCCTTTGGAGTTGGTGACAGGACTCCCTTTCCTTTATTTCAGCCAGGATGTTGGCCAAGATTTCTTGGGTTCATATTCTGTTTCATACCCTGGACAGAAATACTACAAGGATGCTTTCATACACTGTGTTTTAACTACCATGATGCTGTTTTGCCTGAAATTACTATATGTGGGATCACTCTGTCCTCAGTTGGAATGGATACATTCTGTCTTTGTATGGGCTCACGTGATTGTGCTGTTGGTTTCTGTATCTGGCCTGAGTAATAAAAAGTAAACAGGGTGAGAGTGACCAAGCTCTGGCACAGTTTTCTTGGAGGGGCTGTGAAGTTTCTATCCTTGGAAATACTCAGAAGCCATCTGGACAACCTGCTGTAGGCAGCCCTGCTTGAACATGTAGGTTGGACACAGTGACCTTTTAGCTATTCCTTCTAATATCAGCCTGCTGTGATTCTGTTTCACAGGGTTTCAAAATATTGCAGGAACATTAGATGAAAATTTCAGTACCCTCAGTGTACAACAGGTGTACAGTAGAACTAATTTGTATGAAAATAATAACTTCCTAACTTGCCCCCTAAAAGGAATAAAAACTCAGAAATACATTATTTAATCAAATAAATTACTACAGAATAAATTTTATGGGAAAAAAATTCTAATTTTTTTCTTAATTTTATGCCCCTGGGAATATTACTGAAATATTGTAAAATGTGTACTTGATCACAGTCATGTTAGAATACCATTTATAAGATTGATACAGTGTTTATAAAACACAAAAAGTTTGTTCACATTTAAAAAAGAAAAACTACCTAAGATTAGTTTGGGAGGAGGTTTCTGTTAAATGGCCTGATACAGAATGGGAGAAAACAAAAAATGGTAATCTGAATTTTGACTGCACATTGAAAACCACTGGCTAGGTAGGAAGAAAAATATTAGCAATTAATTACCATTTGCTAGGTGGAAAGCATTGTTTTAATGAATAGTTCTCAAATGTTCATAGTCATTTATGTCTTTCATAACCACATCAAGAAATAAAACCACCTTTCTTTCAAGATGCAAGGTGAAAGCTGCAATATAGTCACAGTTCTCTAATTAAATCTATTTAATTGAAGTCTGAATTAGAATCCAGTCAACTCTTTTTTTTTCCCCTCTCTCTTATGAAGCAGTTTTTGTTTCTGTTTCTTTCTTTAGCCAGCAATGTTGAAGTGCTCATGTCGGGAAATGTTCGCTGCTACAATGTTATAGTGGAAATGATGAAAAGTTTCCCCAGTAGTGAAACAGTTCAGGAAGTGAGTTGCTGTTTGTTGCACAAGCTTACATTGGGTAAGTTCACAAAGTTGTTTGTATAAAGTCAGCTTATTCTGACTGTGTAAGAGTTGGAGTTAACTGGGAGCATTTACAGGCAACAACTGCTATTCCAGTAAATCCTCAGGGTGGTGCATAGATCCTTGTGTCTGATGATGCAAAACCCTGGCCACAGTCAGTATGGTGTCCTTATGTGGTAAATATAAGTAACAATGAGCAGCTGCCATAAAAGACTCAAGTTAGGGGGAAGTAATGAGACAAAAAAGGGTGAGAAGCACAACAGGAGAATGGGAAATCAGTAGGTCCGATTCTGTATAAAGTTACTTTAGAAAAGGAGAAAATTACTTAAGAGATTTCATTTTTTGAAGTGCCAGTGATCAATGTGTGAGAAACAGCTGGTGCTACCAAATTAGTTGAAAAGTATTCTCTAAAACTCTAGCTTTCCTCCTTGCACTGCATTTATCTTCAGAGACCTGTGCTGCATTCCTGACAGTGATGATGCCTGTCTTGGAGCCCCCCTGTGCTGCAGCAGTGAATGAATCACTGAGTTCTGGACTTGCCTTGAATTGAGCAAAAGTACTTCGGTTGTCTGGGCTAAAATGGGCTACCACATAGTAGGAAGTTCAAATGAAAATAAATATGTTTTTCCCCCTGCTGGATACAAGCCCACTGTGAGCAGCTGCCTGAGCAGCCCTTACTCCATGGTTGGCTCTTCTTCATCAAGAATTAGACTTCCCAATTTTTGCAGGTGGTGTTCTGAAGCTGCTGCAGATGCTGGTGCCAGTGCACGACTCCCCATAATAAAGTCGGTCCCATTCTTTCACCATCTGTTTCCACTTCTTCATTCAGATATGGTAGAAAATACAGATCAGACCTGAGTGCAACCCAGAGCAATTTCCATTCCCCTCAGAAAGCCAGATAAGATTTTTAAGGAAATGTGGTGGCTGCTGAGGTGGTAATTGCAGGGTTTTTTTGGCTTACCTTGAACAGTTTGCTGTGCAAGGCTAACTGAAGATAGGCAGGGAAACCAAGCACTTGTGGGGGCACAGCATCTTGGTTGACAGGCCTTGATCTTGCTGTAAGTGCAACCAGCCTGGTTTCAATCAGATGTTTGCCATGTGTTTATGCTGACCAACAAAGAAGAGTGGCAGAAAAGCAGCCACAAGATCCATTTCTTCTTTGAGCCCTTCATCTTAATAAAGAGCTACTGTAGTAGAGTTATGGAAGAGGTGTTCACAGTGCGATCAATTATGGGAACAGATGTAAAATTTTTAGGTGCTCCTGGAAATAGTCTGGAAGATTTTCATATGTATAGCCAGTGTTGCTTCCCAGATTATTCTGATGAACACTGTCTTCCTAAACCCATGTTAACTGGTAGTGAAATGGTAAAGTTAGCATGTACTAGCTTCCAAAATCCCCATCATGCATTCTTGCTAATCTGGTAATGACTATCCTAGATTTGACTGTCTTTGGAATTTAGGTGGCTGATACCTGTTTGGCCAGCCCAAGTTCAACAGAATTACTCATCACATAGCCTAGGTTTATTAATTTCGTTAGGTAAGTAATGCATTTACACAAACGTACCTTTTCCATTAAAATACGTTAAGAAACAGCAATGCTGATATAATATGACCACACAACAGATCTTTCACATTACTACTCTGATTCTCTGATTTTGCTTATCAAGATTTAAATGAAATGGAATATCAAAATAGAAACCATAGCTATCAAACCATATTTGACAAAGTGAGTGTTGATCTATTATTTTCTGCATGATACTTCCAAACAAGGAAGTTAGTTGAATTTGCTTGCTTTTTAGAGAGTGCCTTATATTCAGCCTATAATACAAAATACTGTACAACTTATAATAATTTTTATGCTTTAAATATATTTGTTATCCAAAGGCTTTCTTCTGTTCCAGAAGGAATCTATTCTATATTTATAATGCTGGCCTTGATTTATTTAATGAGAGCAAAACCAGAGAGTAAACTAGGGTTAAATTATTTGTGTCAGAGGATAAATCATTGCAGGAATTCAGGACCAGTACTGAATTTGCTTCCTGGCAGGAAATCTGCAAGTGATACACCAATTGTAGTCTTCTTATTTTGATGACAGTGTGTGTTTCATTTTGCATTAAACCGCTGCCTCTTGTAAATAAAAAATTAAAAGGGCCCACAAAAAAATGTAGATCACAACTTTTTTTTTATCCTTAACCTCTTCTTTCCACAAATAAAATTTTGGTGTGTCAAGCCCTGTAATAAGAAAAACATTTGTTACAAAGTTTGTGCATTTTGTGCTGAGAAATTTATGTTAAATATATGTAAAGCTCTAGATATTTTTTGTTTGTATTAATTTGATATCTTATCTGGTTTCAGGAAATTTTTTCAATATCCTTGTATTACATAAGGTTCCAGAAGTCATTGTGAAGGCTGTTACAACATATCCTGAAAATGCAAAGTTACAAGCTGCAGCTCTCAGTTGTTTAGCTCTTCTAAGTGAGTAAATCTCTGTCTACTTGTTAATTTTTTCATTCCAGTAATTTCCTGTAATAATTTCAGACTCCATTTCTTTAACACAAAAGCCTCAGGCAGGACAGCTTCAACAAAGCTGGATTTCCTACATGATTACAGTTTGCTGTTTCACTATGATAAGACTGTGTTCATATTATATGCCTAACATCAGCACAGTGTTCAGAGCTGGTAAGTTATGTTCACAGATCTGAACAGAGCAAACTGTTTATTCATAGACAAATTTTGGATAATCCCTGCTTAACATAAAGTCTCCGGTGATAACAACACTGATTTGATGTTGTGTTTGCCAGGTATGACAGTACTCATATTATGACAGTTGATAGCTACACAAATTCAATGCTTGTGCTTGAGTTCTGAAATCAATTAAAAGATGTAAACTTTTTCTTGAGTACAGTTCAGACAGAAATTAGTTATCTAGTGGGAAAAAGCTAAGAAATCTGATCCCCTTTGTCCTTGAGTAATTGTTCCATATAAAAGTCAGTAAAAATGCTGTTTAATAGTCCCCAAAAGAGCAAAGATTAGATATCAGTACACATTCCATTATGCCTCAGATATTATGCTCAGTCTTGGTATCTCTTTCTTTCCCTTAATTGCTGAAAAATCACAGGTAGAAAATTATATATATCAATTTCTGTTGCACTTTCTGAGATATTTCTCTCTTAGCAACTGCAAATTTGCATTTTGTTTTTTATTGGCATTCTTCGGAGTTTAGATGGCTCTGTAATAGGTGGTTTCATGCGAATGATTCAGTTATATTTTATGTCTGTGGTATTCTGTACATAAATACACAACAAAAAGAGGTACATGCAGGTCTTTTCAGAGCCAAAGGCTAGACTGATCTGTAACTGTGTGACTCATTTACTACACTACACTTAAGTTTTTCACTCCCTTTATAACCATGAAGACATTTTTCAAGTCTGTCTCAGAGTTTATATCAAAAGATTTCTCCCTTCCAGAAAAGGCTTATCTTCCCACTGATTTTCACACATTGCCAGTGTGAGAGCCTCCATGACTACAGAAAGGTTAAGACATAAGTGTTTTGTTTCACAGTAAGAATTTATTGTAAATATTTCATATTTCCAGCTGAAACAATATTCTTAAACCGGGACTTAGAGGAAGGAAAAGAAGAGGAGGAGGAAGAAAAGTTGTGCTGGTTGGAAGCATGTTACAGAGCATTAGAACTGCACCGAAAAAATACAGATGTGCTGGTAAGAAATTATGGATGATGGGAATATGGAAAGACTGCATCATGTATTGAATAAAATGTTTAGAAACATGCTTTTCTCATCTATATCCTCAGGCAAAAAAAAGGCCTTAATGTCATGGTTAGATTTATTCTAAATCTTACCTTTCTTGCCTTTCGTTGTTCATCTTAAGAGGTTTTAGTTACTTCTTCCGATCAAATGTAGGTGGTTAAGATGAGGCTTATACCTGCAACTTCGGCTATGAAAAGATTGTTGTTTACTTACTTCTTTTGTATCCAACAGCCAAACACAGGCCCATCAGCAGAAGAATTAAACTTGTCCTAAAATAGATGTCAAAATGCAAATTGGCAAATTGAATAATGAGACTGTCACACATGTTTGTAACTCAGGCCTATCTGAGCTATAAAGAATGTTACAGTGTACATTTTGTTCTATTTCTACATAAAGTGCCTTGTACCTCTTTTGTGAACTGAAAAGCAGTCAAACTATTTAAGTTTTTTCATATATTTTTAATCTTCTAGAGGTATGTTTTCTTAATCTTTTTGTCTTGGCTTATATTTAGGAGGCTGCGTGCTGGGCTTTGAAAAATCTGTTTCTGTATCAACACAACCTTCATGAGAAGATTGGAGATGGAGATAATCAGTCAGTGTTGTCTTAAACTGGATTTTTGGAAATGAAAAAAAAAAAGAGTGTCTGTTATTAAGCTATTTGATATTTCACTTTTCAATTATTTTTAGTTTTATAGTAAATGAAATGCACAATGATCAACCACACCTCGGAAAGTTTCTTCCTAAGTGTGCTAATCTTGACTCAGGAAAATCTACTAGTGTTTTCATAAAGGGTCAGGACACAGCCTATTAGAGCTAATTTTTACAGTTCATAAGGAATTTTGTCTTCAGTTGCAATAGGGATAAAGAATGTAAGAATTGGGAAAACAGACAAGATTAAGATACCTAGCATGTAAGGAGTATAGAAAAGCAGTGCTCTTTTTCCCACAAAACAGATCAAAAGGCATTGTAGAGGGAATGCTGCCTCATTAGGGACAGTCTACTGGGCATGGGTAAGACACAAAATTCCATTTTACTTAAACTATTTCTCAGAGTTCCTTAAAATTCTAGTCTCTCAATTTTTGTAAGCCTGTTCATACCCTTTCTGGACCTCACGTCCCTTGGAAAGCATGGTTCCAAGGAATTCAGTGAGACTCAGACTAGACAAAGTAGCATAGGTTAAAAAGGGTTTTCTGTCAGCTGTTGCTCTGGAAACATATTAGAAACCAAGAGCAATCACCTGAAATTTTAATTATGTTATGTAATACCTTTTTAAGAAACTGAACTGCAATTATGAAGTAACTGCTATAATACAGTTAATGTGCAGTGATTTGTTTCTCTCTGAAAGGTTCCCAATAGACAGAGCAGTGATGCTCTCCATGTTGATGCACTCCTCTTCAAAAGAAGTGTTTCAGGCAGCTGCTAGTACCTTGGCAATTTTGTCACAACAAAATGGTAAGGGACTTCAATTATCTTTTCTTTCTCATTCAGCAGAAAGTTTTTTTGCAAAAATATTAAAGAGAATTTAGTGTACTGTTCAATGAATACAGTACTCCCTGTGATTAGAATATTATGTTGTTGTGATAGGTAGGAAGTCTATTCCTTGCTTTGAAAAAGTTACTGTTGGCTAGTGTCAAAAAATATGAGGAAATAAAGTGCTCTCTGCCACATTATATGTTGCAATTGCTACTTTTTGGAGTAGGAGACATGAAAAAAACTGTGCTCTCTTTGTATGCTTGTTTAAATATTTATCACATGTTTGAATTTCGTCAAGAGCAGCATTTGTTGAAAAATCACATGAATAAGGAACACAGCCCAACAAATACCACTTTCTTGTTTAACACAGTCCTGTTGACTTCAGTGGATCAAACTGTGTAGAAACTTAAGCATGTGCATGACAGTTTTCAAGATTGCTTTACTCCTGATCATGTCCCTAACATGGTTTCCTAACTTTTTTCAATTTGCAGACCCCCTCAAAATTTTTCAGTGGAAATGTGGACCCCTGAGTAGAGTATTTAAGCCTACTGACAGTTGGCCTGCTTTTATTAGATAACTTTCAGAGAATCCTTTGAAATGGTTATGGACCTCAAGTGGTTTGCAGACTGCACATTGAAAACCACTGGCTAGATAGGAAGAAAAATCCTAGCAGTTAATTACCATTCTCTAGGTGAGAAAGCATTGTTTTATCACCAGTTTATTGAGCCATCCAAGTACATAAAACCTAACACAGAAAAAGTTTTATAATTATTTATGAGATCAATATGTATCTGTACTGAGAAATAGATCTCATAAATGTATGCATACTATTGTCATATACCAGGTACTTTCATAGCATGTTACTGACAAGTGGGCCTCTGATTCCTTTTGGAAGTCTAAAGCAAGTTTTTATTCTTTTTTTTTTTTTAAATTATAATTGTTTTTGTTTTCTCCCTGAATGAATGTGCTTACAGCAGAAATGATAGACATAAAGAAGCTTAGTAAAACTTTCTGGCATAATGCAGTATTGCTTGAACTAACCATCTGAAATGGATGTACTGAACTGGGAATAACAAGATTTGGTGGTAGTTACTATGATAATTTTAAGTGTTCTAATTTTTATTAGTTGCAGTTATAGCTACAACATGTGCTTGGATATTTGAATTTGCAAAAAGTGAATTAACAAAGTAAAGAGAATTAATAAATATAAGTTCATTTTTAAGTTTAATTTTGTAAGTTAGAAGGGTTTTTTTTTAAGTTTTTAAGCTCTAGCTTTCATACATGATCACAGAATGCAATTACAAGGAAAAACTTTAAGTATAAACATTTCTGAAAATATACGTGAGGCTAAACATTCTTCTTCCCATATGCTAACTTTACCTAAGTAAAAATAGCAGATGTATTGAAACATTTTAATTTATACTATAATGTCTGTTTGATGAGGTAAAAATATTTAAAAAAAAGGAGGGAAAGAAAGTTGGTTTTGAGAACTACGCAGAAAGAAAGATTTATTTATAGGGTGCTTGCTATTTTGTGTTTTAGTAAATATTAGGAAGACACTTCTGGCAAAAGGCATACATATGAATGTTTTGGATATAATGAGGAAACATCCACATTCTCCTGAAATGATTGAAAGTGCCTGCAGGATTCTGAATCATGTTTTCGAAGGAAGGTAATAGAATTAGAAATGCATGCCCTCTTTCATGGTGAAGAGTTTTGAGATTCTGTGCCAAGAGTGATTACATTTAAGTTGTTAACTGGTAGTGAAATTGACCACAGACTGACAGCCCTATTTAAGACATGGAGTTTTGTAAGCCCAAGTGTAGGGAACTTCATGTTCTTCCCTTCATGGTTCTTGAGCAGTGACATTCAAATAGACAATCCCTGGGTGGTCTCCCCTTCTGTTAGCCACACTGAATTCCATTGAGAAATAAGAAATCTCCCACAAAATTACCTCGGATTATTAAAATAGCATTTTGTTAATATTACTTTCTTGTTGGCATGGATGCAATTATTTACACAGACTGAGTTAATGGAATGGCATGAAAATAGTTTGCTATGTTGAAGAAAAGTACCACAGTTTAATTTGTGTTTCAGATTTACAGTGTTCCAAAGGCTTATCACACCGTGTTAATTAAGAACAAATGCATGTAAAATTTAGAAATGCATTCTTTTTATTTATTTTATAAACAATATTTTCAGTTTCCCTCATCTGGATGTAATGACAGTAGCAGTATCAGAAGTTGTAAAAGCCATGAGGAAACATGAAAAATCACTCTCTGTACAACTGGAAGCACTTCGAGTCCTTTTACACTTCATGATGTCCAGTAAGTCATCCAAAGGCATACACCAAATCAGAGAATAGAGTCAGCTGGGTTTTAGTCTTTCTTATCTAATGAGACAGCCTTTAATGGGACTTCAAAAAATTAATGCAGTTCTGTACATAGCAGAGAACAGCTGTAAGTCTTTAGGAACATACAGGATGGGAGAAAATATTTGAGGTATTGAAGGTGACAGACCAAAATTATCACTGGTGATTTCCCTTTGATTTCATTTGAGTGAAGAGTTAGCTCCATTCCTTCTAAGGAATACAGGGAATGAGTGTGGAGCTATCAGTGTCACTGTGGTTTCCATCATCAATGTTCTTTAAGTGAGAGCAAACCATGATAGTGACATGAACATTGTTGTACCACAAAATGCAATTATTTTAATAGTGTCTCTTGGAAGGAACATAAAAACTGGACAGTGACCTATATATTTAAGGATATAAAATATACAGTTACATACTACTTTCTATCAAAAAGGAGAAACCAAACTGACTAGTTTAGTTAGAAATTACTTTCCAAAAAAAACCCCTCTTTATCAGCAATCCAGAGGGTGGAAAAATGTTCTTTATTAATTTTATGGCTTTAGTAGAATTTCAGAAAAGTTTCAACTCTTTTTGTCAGTGTACTGCTATAAATCTTGCTTTGTTGCTCTGATATTAAGTGTAGGAGTACCAAAATGGGTACTGATTTTTTTTTTCAGAGCAACTTTTTGTAAGTATCTCTCAGCAGCATGAGCTGAACATTTACAAAACTAATAACTCTGAAAAGAGCAACCTGATCAATATGCAGACTGCAGGTTTTCAGTTTCCTTCTTTTATTTGAGTTCTAATCCTAATACTTTCCTCTTTTTTCAATGAAGAGCAAGATTTAGATTTGATATTTGTGTTCTAACATGGAAGCAAGGCACTTTGCTTTCCAGTATCCTTGAAGTGAAGCCCTTCTAAAGTGTAATCAAACACAGAGAGCACCAACTGGATGTTGGAACTTGCAGGTTTATTAGGGAATAAAAAAGTAATTCATGGGAAAAATAATAATCACAATAAATATGAATGCTGAAGTGACTTTGAAAGGATCTCTGGGTACTTTCTGTAGTGTCACTTGACTGCAAGTGCCAAATGCTACAAGAAGGGTAAATCTGAAAGACCTTTCTCTGCTTTTTTTGTATATGCTCACATTCCACTTAATGTCATCTGTGTGTAAAATTTGTCCTATGATGTGCTGCCAACTGAGCAAGAACAAATAGTTTATAGCTTTTCTATAATGTCTCCTTACCAGAAGGAAGAGGCATTCTGAAGTAGGTATCAGGAAACTCCATAGCTCAAAAAACTGATATAGTGCAATGTGCCTTAGAACAGATTCTTTGGCATGGTTTTGTATTTTCATAAATACAAGTGAGGAGTGAGCAAATATGTGGTGAAATTTTCCTTTCAAACATAATGTACTCATATTACAATGTAAATCTGGAGGCATTCCAGTCTCTGCAATACAGTGTTCTGAAAGTACCATAAGATCTGAAATATGCTCTCTGAGACACCTCAGTGTTCATTTGATTGTTAGATTGTATTATTGGGTTAATGGTGGGGAGAATATGAAATCTGCTGTTTTGAGGAAGACTGTTTTCCATTGTTGCAGATACAAAGAATGAACACCAGAATGGTTCTTCCAGAGATGTGGGAGATGCTGCTTTTGCACTCACAGGAAAAGTCATTAAAAGCCAGTGTCTGTTGGAGGGAACTCACTCATTGGTGCTTAATGCTTTAAACAGGGTATAGTTAAAGCTTTATTCTAATGGATTTTGTCATTATTTTACACTCGGAACCGTGAATAATTTGTAAGTTTTAGTTCTGCATTGATTTTCCTACTGATTTGATAGAATTAATCTTAACTCCCAAGTTTCATGAATCTTTTAGGGTTTCTTCTTACTTTCTTTTCTGGAGTGTATTAGATGATTCTTTATACAGTAATTCCAAAGGATATTTATTTAAAAAAAAAAAAAAAAAGAAAAGCTTTTTTTAAGGATAGGATAAAAGGATATTTATTTTTAAAAAAAAAAAAGGGTTTTTTTCAAGGGTACAGTTTATTTGGTATTTCTTTTTTCTTAAAACTGGCTAGTGTATATATGAAAAGTGTCCTCATGCCTACACCTCAGCTACACATAGAACTGAGTGGCCAACTCAAGTGTCTGCATTCTTTTCCCTGTTGTAACTTTTTCCAGCCCCTGTGAAATAGAATGATCACAGTGCCTTGAAGGAGAAACTGAAAAATGAAAGGCTGAAGCAGACACAGTCTATGCAAAGGAAACACTGGGAACTTTGCACAAATTAAGCAGAAAAAAGCAAATTAACCTTAAATCCTAGGATTGGAAATGTTTAACTTCAAGGCCTTCAGAAGAATCCAATCTCTACAAGGTTTTCAAGGTTCAAATGGTCACAATCAAAATGTAGCAATTCCTAATTTTTTAGAAGTCCCTCTCAGGAATTTTAAGCTTGCCAAGCAGATTCAGTCAAGGAAATTTATGTCTCTTACATTTATTATAGAAGTCAGAACAAGTAATGTATCAGTGCAATAGTTCTAGAGTGTCTAAAGGACATCTTGACCTGAAGATATCAGATGTAGGAATTAACAAAGGAGGTAAAATAATTTTTACTTCAGAAGATCTTCAGTATTTTGTTATCATCCTGTTTGCATTTTCCAGTGCAGCTCGTTTGTTGTTTGGGGTATTACAATATCAGCCAGAAGGGCTAGAAATTGACACATTTACTTAAAAACTGGAGACAGAATAAGGAGGAAGATGGACATGACTCCATTGAAATAATTTTGTAGTTTTGTGGTGGCTGTGACACTCTCTGTGACACAGATCTAGCCCTCATCTAGGTTTCCTCCATCTAAAAGTGGGTGGTAATAGGTATGTTGCTTCATATTTTTTTTTAAAATATTTTTCTGTTGCCAGTGTGTTTATCACTTGTTCCTATTCTCAAAAAAAATAAAAAAACCCCAAAAAAACCCCACCAAAAGACCCCCACCATATTTCTTCCTTTTTAACCACAAAGGAAGTACATTTTCTCCCTCTGCTTGACCTAGAAAAATGGTGTAAACTTATCAGTGAGAATTCGAGGGGGAAAAAATCCAATTTTTCATCAGAAAAGTAGCTAGGGAATATTTTCAGAATCAAAGATGAAAATCTGGGGAAGTTATGAGCAGCTGAAACTGATGGTTGATAAGAAAAATCTTGTTGGAATTGTGATTGTTGTTATTTATTGTCACATCAGCTGTAATTTCACATAATTAAGAACAACATTCACTTGTTATTGCAAAGCAGCTTTAAGAACAAGCTATTCCTCTGTTGCCATTGTAAGCAGAACAATCTTGATCTGATTTTATCTTCCTTTCTCCATTAGTTTATTGGAAATCCTAGCATTCAGAAGTGTGGATTAAAACTACTTGGTTCTGTAGCTGAGTGCACTGGTGCACTGGAAATTTTAACCCAGCAAGGAGCTACTGACACTGTGCTTCACACCCTACAGATGTATCCAGATGAGCAAGGTAGGGAAGGTGTTTGTCAGCAGAATGAGAATGGCATGGTAGGAGGTTTGTACCAGATCTGTTGCTCTCTTTAGTGCTGGATGTGATACAGGTTGCATGGCAAGAGAAGGCTGCAGTGTTGCACGGTCCTCAGATTCACCCACATTGTAGTCATGCCTGGCCCTATAGCAGCTTGTGCAAGTAACTTTCTGGAATGTTACTGAAGGACTATTTCAATCATGGGTTTATTCCACTCAGAATGTCAGAATTATCAGTGTCTGAATAATATTTATTTTTCTTCTAGACATACAGTGTTTGGGTTTGAGTCTTCTACGCTCTTTGATTACACGGAAGAGTTTGTGCATTGCAACCATGCATGTCCTGTCAGCAGTTCTGGTTTCTACGCTGCGCCGATTTAAAGAAGTCACCGAAATCCAGATGCATGTATGTGTCATTTCTGTCTTTGAAGAGAAAAACAAAAGTCAAAACCATAGAAAATTATTTGAATATAGTAATATTTAAGTATAATTTGTTATTTTACTTACTTGATTTTGATTTTATTGAAATTACTAGATTACTAGAACTTTTGTAATTAAACAGATACATTTGTGGTAGAGATGGTTTTCTTGGAGGCATATAGTCAATCCAGAATGTGTAAGCATAGATTAAGTGTATATCTAAAATTTCTGAGATCTGCAAACTAGAACAAATTTCTCAGTCATCATCTGTTGTTCTGTCAATCTGTAACCATTTCATGCAGTAACCATCGTTAGAGTACTGATTGCCCTTCTTTGAGAAGTCACAGAAGATAACTTAGTTCCCAGCCTTGTCGCCAGGAATAAACTTAGTGTAGGAATGCTGCATTTAAGAAAAGATATTACTAGAATACTATCAGACTTTGGACACACATCTGTATATGGAAGGAGAGTTTTTGTCTGTAAACACACATTTAATCCTTGTGTAAAGTTCTGTTTCCTCTGCTTCAGAAGTTTTCCCTGTTTGCTACCAGTTTCATTTTTCTAGTAGGATAGAGTTTACACGTGACATCAGCTTTCTGTGAGAGTTTCTATATTTCTCTTTCAGATTAATAGGAAAATACTGGAAATACAGCCTCCCTTCTTTGCTGCTGTTTGTTGCCCAGCCTTTCCACATTTACCTTACCAGCCAATGTAGAGGTTAAATAAAATAAAAACAATATTCTGGAATAAGAAAGTTACTTAAAGTGATTTCGTTTCAATTGGGTTTGGACAAAGAGTCCATAATTTACCCAGTTCATCCTTCTAGGTGAACTTTACTTGCAGACTCATAGGATAATTTTATATTCTTAGTTATTAGATACACCTGTTAATTTTTCATTTAGTATAACAGTTCTTTTCAAATTCAGGGATTACAGAGCAACACACTGGAACAGGGGATGTATCTTCATTCCATATCGTTAGAAGGAGATTGTTTCCTCTTTACATTTTCAGGAAATCACAAGTACATTTGTCACTGCCAGGCAGGATGTTGTCAGATATTTTGGTGCATATTTGACTTTTCAAAGTGTCATTTAATATCTGTTTAAGTAGGTCAGCTAAACAAGCATGAAACTACAGCTATATAAACAGACACCTGCTATTTCTGCCTTCTCTCCCAAACTTCTCCTATTTTTTAATTATTCCATGCTTAAAAGTAAGACAAAAAAAATTAAAGCATGAATCTTTTGGTTGAAATTTGATTTTGTTGCATGACCTGTTTTAAAGCAACACTTTTTAATACTGTACTTCTTTCACTATTCTCATTGTGTTCTTAGGGATTTCATGCAATCTTGGCAATTCTTGGTTTGTCACCTTGTTTTGCAAAGCTGCTGGTAAATGAATCATTTGACACAGTCATTTTCTACCAGATGTCTATGTGTTTCACTGACCAGCGAGATCAACAGGTATCTTCTTTCTCTGACAGTTCCACAGCTGAAAAATGTTGGTGCTTTTTTGTCCTAACTTTTATTGTTTGTCTTCCCATTCAGTTTCAAAGCCTGTGTTGTAGATGTTTTGCTAAAATAGCTGAAAATGATGAGTTAAAAAATACAATGCTGGAAAAAGCATGTATGGAGTACAATAGTATTATGGCTGAATGTTTACTTCTACTGGGAGCTGATATTAATAAGAAGACAAAGACAAACTCTTTGATCTATCAGGTAATAATTTTATTGCTTACAAGTTTTTGCTTTTGGGTTCCTTTCTGTTGTCATGTAAACATTTACTTGGCAGAACACAGAGAAGAGAGATGCTGCTCCCACATGCCCACAAGTGCTTCTTGCTAACTGTGACCACCTTTAAATTTAACTTTTTTTTAAAATTATATGCCTAAGGACTTCCTTATTTTGGTTCAGTGTCAAAGTTTTAAATAGTCTGAGAGAACCCCACCAGTACTGCCTGAAGGGAATTAGGAAGTGTTCAGTTCTGCTGGTAGAACTGTCTGGGTGATGAAACACAGCTGGGTTTGGAACTGACCATCCATTCATAGAGTGTGAGGTAGGCAAATCAGTGTTAGCAAACCACAGTGGACATACTGAAGTAACTGAAAATATTTCTAGAAAATGTTCTTAATATTCACAATCAACACTGGTCTGTGTAGCAATGCAGATTTGGAGATTGGAAGGAGCTGATTGAACCACTGAAACATAAAGGTTGGAAAAGACCTCAGTGGTAGTGAAGGCCAAATTTTGGCTGAAACCACCTTGTCAACTAAGCCAGAGCACTAAGTGTCACATCCAGTTGTTTCTTGGACACTTCCAGGGGTGGGGACTCCACCACTTAGGGTTTCAATGCTTAACCACCCTGTCAGTGAAGATATTCTTCCTGATGTCCAGCCTGAACCTACCCTAGGGCAGATTGAGGCCATGTCCTCTTGTTGTCACTGGTTGCCTGGGAGAAGTGGCTGATCTCTACCTGGCTACACCCCCCTTTCAGGTAGTTAAAGCCAGTAGAGCTGAGCTCACTATCATTAGGCAAAGCTTGATGAGACTGACTATTGTTGCCTTTTCATTAAATATCCAGATGATAACCCCTAAGTGTCTATTTTCCACTAAACAGATAAATAAATGCAGTTGCAATAGACCACATGCAATAACCAAACTAGATAAATTACCATTCATTTATGCCTGAAAATTGTGTGCACTCATGACAAAAATTACAATTGCAGATCTAAAGCATTTGATACATTTGGGCAAAGCCTTCATGAAAGTTGGAATTGGTACTCAGACACCTTAGACAGGCATATGCTTCAAGGAGTAAGGAATCGCATAATTGAGAAAGAGACACAATCCTTAGAATAAAGTTACTCTGAATTTGAGACAAGCATCTTAATGCAGTCTGAGCTGTTATTTGAATGCTTCATATTCTTGGTTTGTTTTAATTGCTTTTCTCTATTAGGTTTGTGAGAAAGGAAGTAATCCTAAATTGGTGGAATTGTTATTAGCCAATGGTGCTCGAGAGCAGGATGTTCGGAGTGCTTTGACCATCAGTATAAGGAGAGGAGATAGCCACATCATCAGCTTGCTCTTAAAGAAGCTTAGCCTTGATGTCACCAACAGCAGTATTTGTCTTGGAGGATTTGGTTTTGGCAGATTAGAGCCTTCCTGGCTCATTCCTTTGTTCCCAGATAAACTTACTCAAACAAGAAAGCAGAGTGAGTATATATAGAAATTGCTGTACAAAATGTGTCAATACCTTTGATGATACTATGAATGTATTTTAGGTGAAGACTTTCAGTTGAGAATCTCTTCATAGAATTCAGCTTGCTATAGAAAGTTTGGCAAAACTTTGAAAATAAATCAAGTTATTTATGTTATTTTTTGAAGCTCTTGGAGATTATTTTATCTTTTCCATTTCTTGTACATACAGATGCAGGTTCTGCACTGGCAAGGATGGTGCTCAAATTCCAGATGAAGAACATTTCAGAGGATAGATCCAGAGCTTCCTCTGATCCAAACTTGTCTGAAGATGGAGTGGACAGAAACTATGACTGGAATTTCTTACCTGACCCATTAGTGGACAGTATTTTTCCTTTGAGTGATGATATTGATAGTGAAGGTAATTGTTTTTCTTTTCTTCTTTGCTTTTTATCATCCAAATCTAATGTACTAGGGCTAGACTATAGCCATAAATCAGTTGTCTATTTGTATTTGACATTTAATACTTCCCATGAAGAAACAAACTTCTATCTAAAATTTTGTTTGAGGTAGCATTGGAAAATAGTTTGTGGTGAGTATGTGTATCATCTACAGAACTAAGACCTCTAAGAATTTCACACAGTTATACATTTAGAATTGGTTTGTCATGCATTCAGTTTTTTGTTGAGAGAAAGAGTAAGATTCTTGCAACTGAATTTCGCCTTTTAGTTTTTCTGTCTATTTCTGAGCTGCCTTCATAGTCCATGAGAAAAAGCAAGAGCTTAAAGAGCCCAGTTATCTCATCATGAAGTCAGATGTATTGTGGTCTAGAAACTCCTCTATTCCCTGGGTAGTCTGTAAATAAAGTTCATACAAACAGATCTGGTATAGAGGACTATGTTATTAACAAATAAAGTAGGTGAACAAGCCCTATCCCAAAGATAACTAATTGATCAGAAAGTGTAAATGACATGTTTATGTTCAGCCCAACACCATTCTTTGTAACCAGGGCATTTGAATGCCTTTAACTTACAGAAATACAGCATTTCTGTCTGTAATACCAGCAACTTAATTTTAAGAATTAAGTTAGCCTTAATTTTTAATGTATCTTTTTTGTTGTTCAAATGTTGCTCTTGTTTTAGAGCAGCTGGTTACTTAAAATCAACACAGATGAAGAATTTGAATTTTGGAATCAGAGAATCCTAAGGAACTTTTTTATTCTGCTTTGTTCTTTTCCTTATATCATTCAGCACCACTTTTAATTTCTGCAGGTCTGTTTGTTGCCCCATGTAGAAAAGTTGTTTTCATAAAAAAATGCAGGAGTGATTTTGGGAGTTTTAAAAGTAGCTTTGAGAAGAGGGACATCAAATGTCTCCAGATAAATGTCTCCAGACAGCAAATGTCTCCTAAATCACCAAATCCAGAGTGGCATTTGATGTTTCATTCTCAATAAATGTGGAAGTGCAAATTTATCTATTGTAGTACAACTCTTTTCTATTTTAAAAAGTTATTTACACTGAAGTAGCAGAAACATGTGCTATGAAACATGCTTAATAATCCCAACCCAATGGAAATTTTGTATCATAAATCATCAGTGCAGGTCCTGCAATCACCTGCAGGTCCTACTTGAAGAATGTCAAGTGAATATGGCCCCTCTGCTCTAAAGCACACTGACAACATTCTTGGCCTATTGCATACAGAATTGACCAGGGAGATCCTGCCAGGATTGATGCTTTTGAAATGCATCTCTACTTTGTATGTCAGCATCTATATTACAGTTGAATTCTGAGCCTCATCTTTAAATACATTTTCTTACCTATTTCTGTTCCTGTGTTCAAGGAAGTGAAGGTTCACTTTTTACAAAAAAGAAGTCCAATTCCATTGCAGTGGCTGATTTATATTGTAGAGAAATGGCATGTCAGAGAGGTTCTCCTACTTTGCTGCGACATTCCTACTCTGTGGTAAGTCAGATCCTTGCTCATTCCAGCTTTTAAGTCCATCTACTTAGCCTACTCCAAAATTGTGAATAATCAAGTGATAGGAAAGGTCATGTAACCATATGGGCTTTGTCTCACTGTTGCCATTCAGTGTTTCCTTCTGTTGTGGTGCACTGTGTGAATGAGTTAGCAAAGATTTATCATCACTAAAAAGTAGACACTCTTTTGAAGTGTTCAAATTTCCAGTCTGGTGTTTAAATGGCAATACAGGGATCGTGGGCCCATTCACAAAGATTTAACTTCCCCTTAGTGAAGCTGATCTTCAGTAATGATCAATGGAGAGAGACTGATTCCCTAAGAAGACATGAGAGGACAAACTGGTGGAATCGAAGTCAGGTTCTTCTGGAAGGAGCTTGTCTCTTTCCATTGACTGTAAAGGGGGACTGGAGAGACTGGCTTTCCTAGAGAAAGTTATGTTTTATAATAAATACTCTGCTCCATCCTATTACTGCACCCTAGTGAAAGTCATTCTGGGTTGCCAGAAATGCACTACTTCCACTGCACTTTAAAAGTACCATTCTTTCCCATTTTGTGGATCAATGTTTTATAAAGATGTGGCTTATTGTTATTTTGAGATTTTTTAAGCTCTGATAAAAAGAAATCACAATAAAAGGAGTTTTACTGAATTTAGATTATATCAGAACATGCATATGTTCCTAAATGCTTTTTCTCTTGGATTTCGCAGGGACCTGGCTCAGATTATGAACCATTGATGAAACAAAGACGAAAATTCTTGCTCTCAGATGAATACCCCAGTAAGTAAATTGTACAATTTAAGGTATATAACAGATTTTGCAGCCTTAATGCTTTCACAAGCATAACATGCAAAGATTTGAGATACATTATATATTTGTTTAAGAGAAGGATACATTTTGGAAATACTACAGTGAAGTACAAATAATGCATATATAGGGATTTTCGTTTCTTGGGCTCCACAATAATTAATGTAGGCAATGGAATTTAATGAGTGCCCTTATTAGCTTTCAAAAGCTCCTTCTGTTGTGTAGTGCATAAACATTCACCTCTTCCCCTTCCCTACTGCCTTATAAATTTCTGCCTCTTAATAGAATTCTTCATGGATATGGATTTTAACCAATATCTTCTGCATCTTTAGATCCCAAGCTAAATGATTGTAAGTTTACCTAAGTGATATTGATAAATTAAATCATGGTATTTTCATATTTTTGTTTTAATAGAAGGAGTCTCAAAATTTTCATCACATATAAGACCATCAGACAGTCTTTCTTCATTGATCTCAGAGAAAGAATATATTAAATCACTAGATCTTTCCTCAAATGAGCTGGAGAACATTGATGCCATCAGCCAGAACAGCTGCTTAACTAGTCATCTGGAACACCTTGAGAAACTGGAGCTCCACCAAAATGCTCTTACAAACATTCCAGAACAACTGTGTGAAGTAATTCTGCATAATGTTATGTAACACAAGTTCAAATTAGTTAAAATAAAGTGTTGATCTCTAATAATGTAATCCAGTATATTGTAATAATGTATCCATAGCAGTATTACTCAAGAATATGGGTGTGTATTTTGGCATGCCTCATACATTTACTCAGCTTTCATTCAGTGGATTCATGTTCATTAGAAATAAAAGTGATTTCATGGGATTGTTTTAAGTAGTTTACTGCAGAGAACTACTTTAAGATATGTGATGTTAAGTAGCATAATAATGGCAATGGAACAGGCAATTAAAATCTTAAATTTTATGAAATGGAGCTAATTATTTTTGAATAATGCCCTATACTTTATTTTTTCATAGAAATATTATAGGTTACATTGGTATGATTGCTATTTTCTGCTACTTTTCCGTGTGAGATAAATAAAAATAAATTAATAATTTGTACAAAAATATAATTCAATTGAAAACAGATAAATTCATATTTTCTTTTAACTTTTTACAAACAACTTATCCTTTTTTTTTCAGAACTTGAAATGCTTGACTTACCTGGATTTGCACAGTAACCGATTCACTTCGTTCCCGACTCACGTACTGCGAATGAATTGTATCGCAAATCTCGACATCTCGCGGAATGACGTTGGGCCTTCCTTTGCTTTGGATCCGTGCCTCAGATGTCCAACTCTAAAGCAACTTAACCTTTCATACAATCAGCTGGTGTGCACTCCCGAATTTCTTACAAGTGTTGCTGAAAATCTGGAACAGCTCTTGCTGGAAGGGTGAGTAGCATGAGTAAACGGACTGTAGCATAACAAGCATATTAGGAAATAATAGATTTGTCATGCAGAATGATGACTCTCATAGCATGTAAAGGATTGTTTAGTCACTGGTAAATACTGACATTGTCTCCCAAATGTGTAAATTGGTACAGTTTTTGTAGTTGGATTGCAAAGTGCAAGATACGAGAATGACTTTGGATCTCGATAGAATCTAATAGCATTGCTGTTCCATTAACATACTAAATAAGTTGTAGTTCAGTTTCTTTCTGCTGCCATACTATTAATCCACCGGGCTGTGCAGTCTGAAATACTCAACTAGGTTTTCTGTATACACAATACCGTTTACATTATATTTCATATGCATAAAAGCTTTTCTAGAAGTAGTAGTAATGTAGCTAGGTATTGGCATGGATATGTTTTGTATGACAGAAACAGGTAAAACATGTAGCTTTTTGTTTGTCAGTACTTATTATCATATTTCTTAGTGAAGTGATTCATACCCATGTGGAATTCTTAAGAAGGCAATTGTGATAGCTCTGTAAACTGCAGAGACTGTCTCATTCGTTTCCTACAGTTCATGCTAAATGAGATGGTGAACTTTGTTAGTAATACTACCCTGGCATAACAGTGGATGGATCTTTTAGCTCTGTATTTTTGGGATCTTTCTCTTCCTCTTTCTAGTGTTTTTCTCCCCAGAATACATAGTGTAAAATTATCTACTCATCCAAAATTGCATTCCGTACAGGAATTTTTTATTTAAATTTTGTAGGTTGTTAGTAATTCTGTAATATTGCAAACACATATTGTTAATACACAGAACAAATGCAACAATTCTCTTTGCGTGGGGTTGAGCTCCAGTATGTAATCAGAAAATTAAACCTTGCAGTACATTTTGACACTTGGTCTCCAGATTAATTAAACTGATTTTAATATCAGTCGTGTTATTCTGTGTTGTCACATGTATTAGTGTTTTTGCTGACTGGTCGGTCTTAATGTAGATAAAGGTTTTTTTTTTTGTTTTACTGATGTAAGGATGACTTTGTCAGATCAACACTGCTTTCACCTTTTACCTAATAGTTTGTGAATAAAACATGGATTGTCTTTTTTCTTGTTGTTATCATAGAAACAAAATTTCATGCTTATGTTCACCCCTATGCTTGAAAGACCTGAAAATTTTAAACATTAGTAAGAACAGTATTTCATCCCTTGCTGAGAATGTCTTCATGGGCTGTACAAAACTGGAGCAGTTCAATGCCAGGATGAATGTTCTTGGTAAGTGTCTGTGAAAATAGGATTCACCTTCTAGAAACTATTCCAAGTCACAAAATTCCTCTGCCACCAACATTTGGAGTCTTGGGAGAACAGGGAAGAGTAGTACCACATGTACTAGTCCTTGTTTATACAGTTTCCTAAGTATCACTGAAGTATAGAGTTTTTGATCACTGAAGTATAGAGTTTGCTTCCAGTCATTTGATCTGACTCACCTAACTCCTCTTGTTCCTACATTTGGAGTGGATGCTGTAAAAATGACTGAGTGTACTTGAGATTGTACACACTGTTATGGAAGGTTCAAAGAAGAGAAAATCATTGAGATTTAGCTTGCAAATCTAGTACTAATACAGGTTTAATGCTGTACTGTAATACATAGATGCATCCTGGCTTGGACCAGCAATATTGTGGCCAGCAGGACCCGGGCAGTGATTGTCCCCCTGTACTCAGCCCTGGTGAGGCCACACCTCAAATCCTGTGTTCAGTTTTGGGTCTCTCAGTTCAAGAAAGATGTTGAGGTGCTGGAGTGAATCCAAAGAAGGGCAGAGGAGCTGGTGAAGGCTCTAGAGCACAAGTCTGATGGGGAGCACTGGGGGAGAACCTTAGCACTCTCTACAACTGCCTGAAAGCAGGCTGCAGCCAAGTGGAGTGGGTCTCTTCTCCCAAGGAACAAGAAATAGGATGAGAGAAAATGGCCTCAAGTTTGCCTGGGGAGGTTAGATTGGGTATTAGGGAAAATTTCTTCACTGAAAGAAGCACTGGAATAGGCTGCACAGAGAAGTGGTTGAGTCAGCATCTCTGGAGATATTTATAAGACATGTGAATGTCTACCACTTTAGTGGTGGACTTGGCAGTGTAGGGTCAATGGTTGGGAACAATAGTTTTAGAGGTCTTTTCTAACCTAAATGATTCTATGATTAAATATTTACCACACTATAAACAAGAACAAGAGAGAATGTTTGGTTCAGTTCCCTGCATGCAGGTGTCATTTGAGATGCCCTGAATCATCCCCCTGGGCTTTCAGCTTCTGGTCCAGAAAAAGCAGATCTTCCACAGCTCCTGTTTTATCTTTAAACCTTGTGCAGACAGCTCAGGTAGCACAGGGCAGATCCCCTTCACTAGAACCCAGTGTTAAGGAACTGAATTGAGTCCATCCAGAGTGTGGGTCAGTGGCTTAGCATATTTTTTGTAAAGGTGTCAAAATCACTTTATTTATGCAAAATAAAAATTATACAAAATAAATTTTCAGTTATACTGTGAGAGTTCATAAGTTACTGTTAGAATTTATTCTTTCAAGACATAAAATTTTCCATTTAGAAATTACTGTCACATTATTTCAGAAGATAACTCTTAGAATTGCATTAAACACAGCTGAACAATTAGACTCATTTTTATAAGAATGAATGAGTGAATAAGACCCAACAAATCCTAGGTCACATGGGAATCTTTATACTTGCAGTACAGTAAAGTGTAAGTAAGATTATTTTGCTGTTTAATGCCACTAGGAGATGAAGGATAACAATGCATAATTTGTTAAAAGCCAATGTATTAATTAATTTTGGGACTTTAGTTTTTAATAAGCTTTAAGAAAAAGGATTTGAACTCTGCCTTTGGTGATACCTTTGTGTGAAAATGATAGACTGACCTTCTAGTCTGTCTGAACTCCAGTCTTAAAAATAATTTAAACCATTCTTAAAATCATAGGATTAACCCCTTTTTCTGCTCTAGAAAAGATACCTGACTTGTCATCCAGCATAACAAGTTTAAAATTATCCCAGAATTGTTTTATTAATGTTCCAGAAGCAATTCTTCTTCTACCACAGTAAGTTACTCTTTTATTCATTGATGTTAATGTCAAGTTCTTGATAAAGAAAATCTGATGACAAAATTGTTGTTATGCAGAAAATTCTGCATGGTTTACTGATTTTCAGGGAATCATCACTGGTTAAATCCAGAACTTGGTAGCTTTTAAACTGAAGACAAATTAGTCACATTTTTTTAATGATTCTGAAAAATCTGTTCCTCAGATTCACATTGCTATTGTTGAAAATATATTCCTTGGCAGATGAAGCTGACAATTCTTGCTGAGAATACTAGAATTAATCTCATATTTCCTTGAAACCAATAATAAAAATATATCAGCAATTTTTCCTTTTTGAGTTCTGCAGGCTTTTGCACAAGACTACTGAGATTAGTTTTTCACTTCCCAAATAACATGAGATACTTCTTCTCAAAGAAAAACACTTCCTCTAGAAAGACTTGTGATAAAGATGCATGTGACATTTATTTTGCTATACCTTCAAAGCATTACATATGTGAAAATTTGACTTTTGCTTTTTTTTATAGAAGTTGCTGACCTTAACAGATCAGTAGAATGAGACTGAGGAGGGAGTGCTTGGAGGGGGTGATCCAATAGGTGTAGGGAGATGTGAGTGCTGATGGCACCATAGAGAGAGCAGATCCACAGATTTGGGAATTTATATTAGTGAAATTAACATGATATTGCACAATTTCAGCATGCTAACATTCACAGCAACAGATGTAATGGATGTGTTGGAAAAAATGCACTTTTCAGTTTCTCCATCTCCCAGCTCAGACAAATCAAGAAGGTTTTGCATGTATTTTTGTGTGCTTCATAAACAGCATGTTTGTCCAGTAGGTCTAGGTGAACTATGTAATTTCTGCACATACATGTATTTGCAAATATGCCTACTTGTATTTGGATTTCAGTCAGAAAACCATCTCTTCTGATAGCTAATTGTTTATTAAAAATTAATACAGCTTTAGTTCCAGCTAATCTGGGTTTTATTTTTTCATTTGCTAACTTCTCTCTTTTATTTTCATGTTTTTAGTTTGAGATCAGTAGATTTAAGCCAAAACAAGATCACAAGCCTGCCTGGACCGATGCACTGGAAATCACTAAATTTAAGGGAGCTGTTATTTAATCATAATCAAATAGATGTCTTGGACTTGAGTGAAAAGGCATGTGCATGGTCTAGGCTAGAAAAGCTACACCTCTCCCACAACAAGTTAAAAGAGGTAAAGTGTAAGATTTTACCTAAAGAAAATTTAATTGCTTTAAATTGCTTTTCAGTTGAATGCGATTTTTCAATGCTCATTTGATTTTCGTGTCTCCTCTCAAACAATTGCATTGTATTAGTGAAATAGTATGTAAGTGCAAATATTTCCTTACTCTGTGAAGGAAAATCTCTGTATTCTATTCAGCTTTTCTGCCTGGAATGCGTCACATAATCAGTTTGTATACTGAATTTCTCATAAGGTCTTTTCTCTCTTACTGTGGGATATTAGGCCTGTTTATTAAAAACATGAACTACAGCAGTAAAAATAATACCTAGTTCTGTTAAATAATTAATGTATTCATGTTCCTCATTTTTTTTAACATTTAATTGCCCACTAAATACTCTTTTATTTAGATTCCTCCTCAGATTGGCTTCCTAGAGAACTTGACTTCTCTGGATGTAAGTCATAATCCTGATTTGAGATTTTTCCCTGATGAAATGGGAAGACTGTCCAAAGTCTGGGATCTTCCTTTGGAAGGACTCCATCTTAATTTAGACTTCAAGCATGTGGGATACAAAGCCAGAGACATTATCAGGTTTGTTGCCCTATTGTTCTTGAATATTCCTGGTTTGCTTTCTTGGGATTTGCAGTAAAAAAGAGAATTGTTGAGAAAATAACATGCTGTTTTCAAAAGACATGATGGTTTGTCATATGAAATCCAGAATACTTCTCTGTGGGAGGTTGTGATATCAACACACAGAGATAAAATAGAGTGGTTTAGACCATACTAGTATTACCTCTTGAATTTGATGCTTCCATAAACGGTGCAATAAACAGTACTTACCAATTATTTGTAATATGTTTATTGTGTTCCCCAGTGTACTGCACAGAGCACAATTTTGGGATAATTACAAAGCAAAAAAAAGACATATTCTGAAGTAAACTTCAGCTTTCAAACCAGAAATTAGAGTAGACAGTTAAAAGGAGAGTAATATCAAACAAATATGGAAAATTTGAAGAAAATTGAATGGTTCTAGATTTTTGTTTGTTCTTGAGTTCTGTTGGTCTTTTTTTCTGTTATACACTTCTGTGAGTTTTGCAAACTTTTTTCTACCAGATTTCTTCAACAGCGACTGAAGAAGGCTGTGCCTTACAACAGAATGAAGCTCATGATTGTTGGAAACACTGGCAGTGGGAAAACAACCCTGCTGCAACAGCTCATGAAAAGCAAACGAACAGAAATGGGCTCTCCAAAAGCTACAGTAGGCATTGATGTAAAAGACTGGATCATTCAAGGGAAAGGCAAAATGAAGAAGGAGCTTATATTAAATGTGTGGGACTTTGGAGGTATTTCCTGAGTTTATTTTCCTTTACTATTGTCTTTTCTAACATTTTAATGCATTACTTATTCTTAGAGTCTGTGATAATTCAAACGGGGGACAGTACAATCACAAACATAACCCAAAAGTCCAATGACCACTTATAAATCAGTGAATTCTGTAAATTAGCAGCTAATCCCTCAAATTTAATATAAAGCCTCAGGAATTTCTTATTACCAAATGTGGTTTGACTACTCATTTCAACTATAATACTTAGAATAATCATATCATAATAGTAAGAAACTGCTTGTAATCACCAGGAGAATCTTGCCTTCAGCTCTGTTTCTCCGTTTTGTAGTCCAGGTCTCTCTAGGCTCTTCAGTATCACAGGTTTGTAAGGCCACGGACAACAAAGCACTTAGGACAAGTCTTTGAACTTCGTGTTTCTGGAAAACATTCTAAGTTTGGGGGAGCACAGAAGCACTTCTAAAATCCATGGCTATTTGAGGCTATAGAAAAGTTATTTTTAAACAGAGGTCTGTCATCATTTAAATACCATCTATCACAATGCATAAGCACAATGCCATTCAAGCTGGATGTCCAGATTTAGTTGTAATTTTAAGTGCTTAATTATGTGAATTTATTTTGAAGTTGCTGAAAGTATAGGAGAAAGGAAATGAAGAAGGTAAAGGGAAAGGAAAGAGTGAGGGAGAAATTCAGTATTGAAGTTTTAAAAGAATCACAACCTTTTAAGTTGTCTATGCAGCAACTGTGTTAAGTTGTGCTGTGTTAAACACTTACACTTGATATAAAGCAACAAGTTAAATCTTACACTTGATATAAAACCAGTGTATGTGTTTTAATGTTAACTTCAGTCAATGAGCTACCACAGAGTGCCTTCCTAAAATTCATAGTTATTATGGTTTCCTGTCAATTTATACAAATTTCTACAAACATTAATTTCACTTATGAACTCGTGGTCTGGGGACACGTGTTCTCTGCCTTTTTGTGATCTGAAGATGATCAGTCAAAGAACTACTAAACAATGGAATTTTTTGATCATTAGGACAAGAAGAGTTCTACAGTACTCATCCTCATTTCATGACCCAGAGGGCTTTATATCTTGCTGTTTATGATCTCAGCAAAGGACATGCAGAGGTGGATGCTATGAAGCCATGGCTTTTTAACATCAAGGTAAGACATACAGAATGGAAGTCTCCTTTCCAGGGAGCTGTAGGTGAACAGCAAATTAACCATAAATATTTAAATAGAAGAAGAAGAGAAGAAAAGAAGAAAGAAAAGTTCTTTTAAATTTATAGTAATATTAAACAAGAGCTGAAATACATCATGTATTGGATATGAAAGTATTTTTAGACATAGGAAGACATGATCAGCACCCTTTTGGACTTAAAATTGTACAAAATGATCTGCAAAAGAATAGTTTGTATATTCTAGCAATATTTTGAATTTACTGATAAAAATAAGAAAGGAATAGTATTAAAGAAGTAATAAGTTAAACTTGCATCTTTCTTTTACAACAGTATAAATTTTGGGGAAATCAGAATTAGACTAATTTAAAATTGTCTAGATACAGGCTTGAAATCATGCCATTAAGTGTATGCTTAGTATCCTATTATTAATAGGAATTATTCCAGAACTATGGTAGGGAATTGACCTGAGAATCTGTCTGTGTATTTGTCATTTTTTCTAAGTGTTTATCTCCATTTATGGAGCCATTCCATGGTGAGTGAGCATTACTTGTCTTTTCTTTTTGTAGGATGCTTAGCCATGGCTGGGCAATACACTCACATAAAGAGTTTGTTTACTGTTCCTGTTAATGAACTTGTCTTTTCCACTCATTTCACCTTGGGCCCTGATACAGGACACAGCATTGCAATCAGTTTAGTGTTGTTGAAAATCCCTTCTGATGTGTTCTCCTTTGCTGTGCAGTACCTGCTAATGTTCCACTGCTGCCCTGTTCCAATGACACCTAGCAAAGAACCAATTCTTTTGGTTTTCCATTTTGTTGGATGTTCTGAACGAATAACAAGTATCCCTCTATTTAACTGCCAAGAATGAAATACAGATGTACACTCCTTCCTTTTAGAAAAAGCTGATTCTTTTAATATTTCTCATTTGAAATAGACAGCTCTCTGAATGTTTGACTGAATTGCTCACATTTTATGTGAATATAAAACACTGAAATCAACATTCACAACTGAGTTAATCAACAGTATGGATTTCACTAACAGGCTCGAGCATCAACATCTCCTGTGATCCTTGTTGGCACTCATTTGGATGTTTCTGATGAAATGCAACGTAAGGCCTGCATGAGTAAAATTACCAGAGAGCTGTTGAACAAGCGAGGCTTCCCTGCAATCCAGGATTACCACTTTGTCAATGCTACAGAAGAATCTGATTCCATTATCAGACTTCGGAAAATCATCATAAAGGAGAGTCTTCACTTCAAGGTAAGATACATACTGTTTTAATATTGAAAACATCCTTGTTTTACTTAAGTGAATACATTTTTGAACATTAATGCATAATTAAATAAATTCCCGTGTGATAGCAAAGTCATCTTGCCTTCTATCAAATGTTACACACAGCAAAATAATGAAGGAAAATTGCCAGGTTTGTTTTAATTTGATTTTCTTCCCAAAAATTCAGCTTACTAAAAATACCAGCTAAGTTCTGTTTTCAAGCACTAGGGCCATAAATCAAGTATTTAATTAAAAATGAGCTATCTTTGTCTTACAAAGAAATTTAATTGAAACCTTGGTTTCTTGGGTGGCATCATGTAATTATAGTAAGTATTGCAAGATTTCAGGGGACAGGAAATATCATGTTGTGGTTTTTGAAAATCAACTGTTTTCCCATTTACTGATTTCAGTTTACATAGCATGAAACTATTTCTATAAAGAGGAAAGTGAATTAAAGCAGGAAAGGAAGATCCTTGGACTGAGTGATCCTCCTAGATTGGAATATTTGCACTTGTAATTCTGTTGTCTCCAAAGTTATCCCAACTCATTCTCTGCTCTATCCTTAGCCACAGCATGGAGCCCTAAGTGTGAATGAAGATACCAGCCCAGGCATGGAGCTTATAGAAAGACAGGATCTTATCTGTAACAAAAAGAATATACTTTTTTTTTTTTTTAAATTTATGCGACAACACATTTTCATATATGTCATAACACATGATGTCCTGTGCTGCTTCAATCAATGGCAGAGCTTCATAAATTGTACCAGAACCCAAATTTCTTTTGAATGACTGCTTGGAAGATTTTATAGAGCAAATATTTATGACTAGCCTCACACCACTGGTGTTACAAATGAGCTAAAGTGTACACACCTCTCTTGTTTCTCTCAGAAATTAGCAGCTTAGCCATATCCAAAATCTCCCTAACCTAATTCCACAGTGCAAGGAACAGCTAACCAGTCCTAAATGTCAAGGAGATGCCCTCTTCAAGTGAAATGGGTTAATTCCTCCTCTCATACATCCAGTAGGCATGAATTTAGCTGGTGTTTTTGTGTGGCTCTGTGTCTCACCATACTTATTCAACACCCCAGAGAAGTTCTGCTTTTTGAAAAATGTTGTTCCTTTAATGTATACATCTCTTGAGACCATGACTTAAACTGATGTTTAAACTTCTACACAGATGTAAGGTGGCCTGAAGGAAATGAGATAATTACCATAGATGATGTAGGTAGTTTGTGTAAGGAATGTTTCAAGGTATCTGCTTAGAGCTTAGACAACGTTAGTTAAGTATTCAGCATTGTCATCAAGTACTCCAAAGTCTTTGAAATTACACAAGGTACTAATTTCATCTGCACAAGGTACCAATTATATTTTTGACACATTAAAAACATCACAGTACATTGGTGAGAGAAAAATTACAGTTACAAAGCCAGTTTGTAAATATTGGGAAAGTTGTTTCCCATTTTCTAAAAAAAGTTCGTTGGTCAGCATGCGTGAAGAAAGGAAAACGTGGCTGGGTACTAGTGATTGCCAAATATCAAAGGGTGTCTGCAGGAGGAACAGAGGCTCAGGAAACAGGCACAAAGCACCTGTTTGTGTTGCTCATGTGGCTAAATTTATTTTATTCTATTCCCTTGTCCGCTGACTGCCAGCAGTGGAGATGTTTAATCGAGCTAGTACTCTCTTCCCCCCAGTTTACCTAAAGACGTGGCTGGAGATATTACATACTACAAGTATAGGGTTTTTTATTAATTTGTCTATTGCTTTGTGTTAACTGAAGATGTATGATACAATCTGCTCATACAGTGAATATTTTCCTTTTACTTTGAACCAAAGCTTCTGTTTGAAATAACATCTTCTGAGACACCTGATTTATTATTTTTTATGTACAAGTAATATGGAAATATTTTCTTCTCTGAGTAGTTATTTATAGAAAGACATTATAATTCTGAAAGAATAATTACTTACATCTGCCTTTCAGAAGCTATGTTAGTCAATAAATGAGTGTTCTTGTTCCTTTCTGCTATGATTGAGTGGACATACACTTTATATCTTAGTTTTATTTTCTGCATTTCACATGAATAAATTAATACATTTGGGATTATTATTCATAATTTTACAGATCAGAGATCAGCCAGTGGTTGGTCAGCTAATTCCTGACAGCTACCTGGAGCTGGAAAAGAGAATTTTGCTGGAACGTAAAAACGTCCCAGTGGAATTTCCTGTGATTGATCAGAAACGCTTGCTGGAACTGGTACAAGAAGGCCAGTTACAGCTGGATGAAAATGAACTCCCTCATGCAATTAACTTTCTGAATGAATCAGGTAAAATACTCTCTTCAATGTGTGTTTGTTAGCATTTTGTTGTAAATCTGCAGCTGACAGACGTGTATATGATTTTAAGTCTTTCACAAGGTAGCCACAAAATGGTAAGCTGAGGTGTCTAAGCTTGGGTAACATTTGTTTGTTAAACCACATTATTAGGAAAGAAATTCCACGACATGAAGGATCAGTACTGTAACAGTTTATATCTCTTGCTCTCTCTTACCCCTCCTTGAAAACATTCTACTGCTGGTTGGGCAGCACAGTTGCTGAAGAAAGATGCAATTGCTCCGATCACTCAAATAGAATAGTGGTTAGAGGAACACATGTAACAGCTTATCTCAGTGCAGCACTGACTTCCTAAGATTAAATAATAAACCACACAGATCTTAGCAAAAAAGCAAGTCAGATAAAAAATCTAACAAAAAGTCTGAAAATGAAGGTAAAGCTGAGCAAGCCCTGCTTGCACTCTACTGTTCTGAAATATTGACATAATTATAGCTGTATTTATTATTCAAATTGTTCATGTCAAGTCATATAATAAAAAACAGCCCAGAGTGGAGTGCTTACTTTGCTTACTACTGATCTTGGGCAATGCATTGCTTATTACAGTATTCTTTCTGCAGGTGTTCTCCTTCATTTCCAAGACCCAGCACTACAGCTGAGAGATCTGTATTTTGTAGATCCGAAGTGGCTGTGCAAAATCATGGCACAGGTCAGACTGAACACTTTTTGTGTATACATTTATGGTACATTTTCCCCCGTCTAAAGCCACTGTAACTCATCAATGTTCCTTCTTCACCATTTCCTTATTGTTTCATAATCTAGAATTTTCTCAAGGACCACATTTTTTTACCTGGTTCTTTCTGTTTCTGTTGCTTTCTGGACAACTGTGTCATTGCTTGTCTGTTCTTACATTGTAATGTCCACTATCATTTAAACTGCAACAGACACAAGAATACACATAGAATAGAAAAACTCCATGGATGCAAGGTAATCCTGCAATATGTTGCCACAGGTTGGGATGAAAGCTGGAACTTTGGGCTAAAAGCTGTAAGAACAGGGAAAAATTGTAATTGTATGCTAGGTACAGATGGCAGAGACAAGTGAGTGGATATGAAGTTGGAATGGAGAGCAGCAGACTAACTGCTCAAGTGAGACCATCATTGAAATGTTGATCTAGAAACACTCTCAAAATTTATTGTATATATTCAGATTTTCTAACCTCTGCAACTTCCATCTAATAATGAATGTACACCTGAAATTGTTTCACTTTTTTAAAAGATTCTGATGGTGAAAGTAGAAGGCTCTTCTAAATACCCTAAGGGAATCATAAAGCGTTCAGATGTGGAAAAATTCCTTTTGAAGAAGAGCAAGTTCCCTAAAATCTATATGTCACAATACTTCAAGCTTCTGGAAAAGTTTCAAATTGCTTTGCCGTTAGGAGAGGACCAACTACTAATCCCAAGCAGGTAAGCAAGGAGCTAAACCCACAAATGACAGCCACAGAGATAGATCAAAATTGAAACCTCCCATCAGGCTAACTAGTTTCACTGATCATCAGAGCAATTTGGTACATGAAAGCATGATGTACTCTTTGTATATTACATTTTAGTAAATGCTTTCAGAAGAGGTATGTTAAGCTGATCTTGTAGCAGATAAAGCTTGTGTTGTATCTACATGGTGTGTAAATGGAAACTATAAATGATAGAACACTTTATGAGGATAGTACTTCTTTTACAGTTACCATGCTTCAAGACTACAGCAAGGAGGTTATAATTTAGCTTCACAGCACTGTGCCAGCATTACAGATATTTATTGCAATATAAACGATAACAAAACACTTCCATAACCTATTTCGTGAAGTGAGAACCACTCACTGACAAGTTACTCAGAGGCACTATCTCCTTCAAAAAGTGTAGATACTAAATGTGGTGACAAAAAAGGTGTTAAGACTTTGAATGTGGTACTTTTGTTTTATCTGAAGCAGATAACTCATTTTCTCTGCCTCAGTTACAGATTTCCCTAATGTGTTTAGTAATGTTTACATTGCCAAGTGGAGAGAGTGTTGCATGGCTGCACTAATTAGGATTTTTATGTCCTTCAAAGCCCTGGGATAGGAAGATTTTATCTGAATGTCTTACCTGCCTTATGTGTGTCTCAGATATTTCTCATATTTGCATTAAATATCTAATGATCCATTATTGAGGTGCTGTTTGGTTTAAATTACAGTCAGAACTTCACTTTGACACAAGCAAGCATAATAAACAAACACACTATCTGTTAGCTCCCTGACCATCTGAATCATGCATTCATTAATAAATACTGCATTTCACATGATAAATAATATATGTCATAAGCTCGGATGTATTACGTCATCAAATACTGTCTTAATATTTTTCTTCTTTCAGCTTGTCTGATCACAGACCTGTTATAGAGCTTCCCCACTGTGAAAATTCAGAAATTATCATCAGGCTTTATGAGATGCCGTACTTTCCTATGGGATTTTGGTCCAGGCTCATCAACAGGTTGCTTGAGATATCACCTTACATGTTATCAGGAAGAGGTACAAATCTTTATCTTCAAAAGGAATAGTGTGCAAGTTTGCCTCGAATGCCAACACCTGCATGTTAAAGTTTTAGTCCCAACACTGTTTTGCTTTAGCTAAATTCTGAACACTTCACAAATGTAAGAAAAAGACAGTGGTCATTTTTTGTAATTCAGAAGTATCTAGGAACAGATAGTGCCTGATCTTGCAGTTGTGTGCAAAAGAAAGTAAAGGTTGTAAGTGGTCCATTTCTCTCCTTCACATGCTAGAGATAGGGGAAATCCTTATGCTTACTGCTATTTGCTTCCACAAAGAATACAGGAATGGATACGTCTTCCACACAGAAAAACACACTGCTTTTCTTCAGGTCCATTAATTCTCCCTTTATTTAAGTCTCAAAGCTTTGCTTTTATCAGAGAGAGGGGATATGTCTTTACTTCTTTCTGAAGAATTCCATGTTTTCACATGGTAATACTCTACAAATATCACTTGTAAATGCCTGATGTCCTGGCATTTGAGTTTCTTCTGAGCATCTAATTCCAGTTCCATCCTGTTATTTCATGAGTGTGTGACAAGAAAAATTTAAATCACCGCTTTTTTTTCATATATTGCCTGAGATATTCTCTGCTTAAACCTAAGCATTTCTGTAATGCCTACCTGCTGCATGACTTACCATCTGGTTAAATACTTAAGGTTGGTGGGTATGCCTTCTAGAACTGAACACAAGTTGACATATATTTAGTTTTTGTGGGGCTGTGCTGTCTGCTAGGTTGTAGCCTTTATTTTGTTTATTATTTGGGTAAATATAACCCTACAATCATAATTATATATTCAAAGTACCATGAATTATTCTGAATATTTTTAAATTGGCATTCATATTGGAGATCAGACTTTTAATCTAATTTTGTGCTTTCTAGAGCGAGCTCTTCGTCCTAACAGAATGTACTGGAGACAAGGCATCTACTTGAACTGGTCTCCTGAAGCTTACTGTCTAGTGGAATCAGCAATATTTGACAACAACCCAGACAGTTTTTTGAAAATTACAGCACCTTCTTGCAGAAAAGGTTAATTATTCCTGAGCCTGAATTTTCCTCCAGTTTGATTGCAGCTTGCCATTTTGGTTTGTTGTGCTTTTGCCTTTGGAATATAGAGTTTATGTTTGCAATTAAAAGTATGGCAGATTGGGTCTGTAATTTCCCTCTTTTTGTTTCCTAAAGGGTGCATCCTTTTGGGGCAAGTTGTGGATCACATAGATTCTCTTATGGAAGAATGGTTTCCAGGTTTGTTGGAAATAGATGTGTGTGGTGAAGGGGAAACACTGTTGAAGAAATGGGCTCTGTACAGCTTTCAAGATGGCGAAGAACATCAAAAAATACTACTTGATGACTTGCTTAGGAAGGCTGAAGAAGGTACATGTTTATGCCATTTGAGGTATATAGAGGTACACTTGCATCTACACAGATACTGTGCAACATCCCCATTATAACATTTGGGTATTTCGTGTTATTTAAAAATGTTTCATTTCTGTAAGAAAAAATTACAGTGTAAGTCAAAAGCAAATTGGGGTTGTTTTTATGTCAGAGCTGTATAGTATATACAAGAATAGAATATGAGACAGATTGCATCTAGTCTGTGTAGTTATATAAAAATAGCAATAATGAAAAGAATAATTTTGTCGTAATACTGATAATGGAGCTTCAATCTTGGAACTGAATCCAGCAGATAGTAAAACTAATATTTGATCTCTTGGTTGGATCACATAGCACAGTAATTTAAAAGACAATATTCAGTATGGCATTCTACGTACTAACAGCATTCTTTCTTTTGACAGACAGAAAAATGATCTCTTGGTTAGTGTTACGTTGCTGCAATTTTTTCACATTTGATAGGTACATATATAGAACCTTGAAAATACTTAAACATGTAAGAGCCAAGAATTTGAATGGCAAATTTAATTAGTATGTATGTCTGTGTGTGTGCATATGTGTGTGTGTGTGTGTGTATATACATATATATGCACACATATATGTGTATACATAAGCACATGTATTAATGTAATTTCAGATTAGGTATGTTCATCTTACACATTCTCAGAGATCCTCATGCCTTTCAGTGCTTTTTCAATGATACCCTTCTTTTTTTTTTTTTGTTTTTGTTTGTTGGGTTTTTTAATTTTCTCTTTTGTATTCCTTAGGTGACCTTTTGGTTAATACAGATCAACCAAGACAGACCATTCCAATTGCTCAGATTGCTCCTGATCTGATACTGGCTGATTTGCCTAGAAATATTATGTTGAACAATGATGACCTGGAATTTGATGAAGCTCCTGAATTTCTCTTGGGTAAGCATTATTTTGTAGGGTGTAGGTTTTTCTAATTATAGAGATTATGTAAACAAATCTATTGAAGTCATTTCTGCAACATATGAAAAGCATTTTAGAGATTTATTTTCTGAAGAAGTGTATTATTTTAAGGTATTCTGAATTTCAGGTTATTGAGTTTCGAATTTTCCATTACTTTGTGCACTAGGGCACTGGTTTTCACGTGTTTAGTTTACTGATCATGAATCTTAACACAGTAGATGATCCACATATTTTAAAACTGAACCCTTTCAGCTATTATTTTTGAGAAATGGTTGTTATCCCTTTTTCAATAATACTCTTCAATGTTATTGTTCAAAAGGTGATGGTGGGTTTGGATCTGTGTACCGTGCATCCTATGGTGGTGAAGAGGTTGCTGTGAAGATTTTCAATAAACATACTTCCCTCAGGCTCCTAAGACAAGTAAGAAATACTGCCTCTTTTTCTGTGGTGCTGCTCTTGGAATACCAACCCTAGCAAAGAGTTTTAAAACTCTTAAGTTTAAGTAAATTGCAAGTCGTTGCTCCAAAACATTCCTCAGTTTACTTCAAGATGTAGAGATTATGCTTTTTGCACTATTTCATCTGATTTTACAATTTACAGGAGCTCGCAGTGCTTTGTCACCTCCACCACCCCAGTTTAGTGTCTTTGCTGGCTGCTGCAATCCGTCCCCGGATGCTGGTGATGGAACTGGCCCTCAAAGGATCTCTTGATCGTTTGCTTCAACAGGACAATGCAAGTTTAACTAGAACACTTCAGCACAGGATAGCTCTACATGTAGCAGATGGCTTAAGGTAAATGTGATGTCTGCATTGCTGTACAAACAGGATATAGCTTCAAAGATGATATACTGCAAATGAAAAGCTTCTGTTCTCTCACATCTCAAGCAGAATATTTCCTGAGTCAGACAAATGCTTGTATTTTTACGGTTGATTGGCTGATATGTAATGTGTACTTTCATTACCTGTTTTTTTTTTTTTTTCCTGATAACGAGTGATGCTCATATAAGTAGAGAAATTGCAAGACTGGGTGCAATTTCCATGTGGCTGTAGATTTCTTACTGAAATGTCAAAGAAATAGTGCATTTTTCAAGTTCTGAAAAGCCTTTAATCACCTCACCTCATTGGAGGGGGACTTCAAAATGACAAAACCTGCAAGAGGGTTAAGCTTAAGGTTCTAAGATGCATTTTTCAAACTATCAGTGACTCTTCAGATAAAGCTTGGTACTAAAATACTGCAATGTAAATAGTGAAGTAGTAAACAGTAAATAGTATTTCAGAACAATTCTGAAGTCATCAGAAAGGCTGTGTCAGGTTGGTGATGTTTGACATTTTTAACACAATATTTCGTGTTTGAAACCACAATTTACTGTTAGGAGAATAATGCACTCATTGTGTGTATACAGATGCATCCCTAACTTATGAATGCTTTCAGTAAATATTTTTTGATTACTAGGTACCTGCATTCAGCAATGATCATCTACCGTGATTTAAAGCCTCACAATGTGTTGCTCTTTACCTTATATCCCAATTCAGCTGTTATTGCAAAAATAGCTGACTATGGCATTGCCCAGTATTGTTGCCGAATGGGAATAAAAACCTCCGAAGGCACACCAGGTACGGAAATGTGATTTGATTTCAAGTCCATTATGTCCAAAAATAGCTAATATATTTTTCATGTAGTCTGTAACAAGTAACTCAAATCTATATTCTAGTCAAAAATCACAAAAAGGAGTCCTAATAATATTACAAGTTGTGATGCCAGATTTATACGTCTTGGCTATTCCTCCTGTTCATGTTTTAACACCTTTTAGAAGAATCCAAGAGTATATTAAAGGTTTAGAAAGAAGAAATTAAATTACATGCATTCATAATAATTTTTCGTTATCTGGTTTTAATATGGTTATTGTGATATTGAAATTATACTGCTAAAATATTTTTCTTTAATTTCCAGTAAACTGTATATAAGTCTTAATTTTTCTTAAAGACAATATCTTCACTGTTTCCCAACTTTAGAGAGAACCTATTAACATCCATTCTAAAGCCCTGAATAATTCAACCACTTTGAAAAGTTCCTTTAGGTCTTTTAAATTGTGTGTGGGAGCATCACTTCAAGTGTTAAATGTTAGATCGTCAGTAGAGACTTCAGACTTGCCCTTGATTTTCAGCATTCATTGATAAAGTAATTATTTTACATTAAAAGGGGCAGGAGCTCTGTAACTGATGTACTATCCCCTTCTTTTATACATACTGCTGATATTTTTGGACATCTGCCAAATACAAGTTATTGCCAGCCCAGAAATAGTTGGATGCTTTTCCTCACACTTCCTGTGTCATTTTTATCAATAATTGTTTACTTTTTAAAGTACAAAGATGGCTTCATCTCGATATGAAGCATACTTATTAATGAATGATTTATTTGCAGGATTTCGAGCGCCAGAGGTTGCCAGAGGAAATGTTATTTACAATCAGCAAGCTGATGTTTATTCATTTGGCTTGCTGCTTTATGACATTTTAACAGGAGGAGGTAGAATAATGGAAGGCTTGAAGTTTCCAAATGAATTTGATGAATTAGCAATACAAGGAAAATTGCCAGGTATGCCTTGTTTCTAAAAGTTTTAGCTTTTGTCCTTCCTCCTCCAGAAATAGCATATCTTATGTGTTATGTTGTATCTAACAGTGATCATAGAAGGAGACTTAGAAAAATATAACATTCTTCATATTCCTTCTGCTTACAATATGTAATTATTGGCTGCTGGAAGGAAGATTAAACAGGCTATCAGGCTGGACATGATGTAATCATTTGTAATCACAATATAACTGAGGACAACATAACTTGGGCAACTTCTGCCAGTGTTGAGAGCTGTTGAATTTTTATGGCACTACAAGCTGAATGTCTGGTGTTCTTATTTATTGCCCAGCAATAGTGGGTATACTCATGAAACATTCTTTAAGGAATGTTTTGCTCCATTTAGGAAAGTGCCAGCATTGCTCAGTCTGGCATAGCTTCTCCATTATGAGAGACAGAGTGTTCATACATTTTCTGCTCCTTAAGGAGAACAGTCCAGTTCTAAGCTCAGACAGTTTCCTCCCCCATTCCTGAAGAGGACATCCCAGGGACTGATGACTAAGTATCTCTTAAATGGAGCTGGATTAACTGTATTATAAACCCTGTGGAATAACTGAAGAATTAGTTTCTGGAGACAGTACAGTTGCTTCCACCTCTGCTCATCATTTCTAAATTTCCACCAAAAGAGGGGCTGGCTAATCTCACAAGCAAACAGTGCCTGTCTTTTGCTGCACTGAATGTGTTCATTTGCAGGTATTCATCACTAATGTTACCTCTGTCTGAGGTAGGACTGGAATATTTGCTGTGGATTATGATGAACTAAAAGGAAAAGCAATACAGGCACCATCATGAATGATTTGTTCACAGAGAGTTCAGCAGCTATAGTCATAAGATACACATTCCAAGCAATAAGTGGGAATTTAAATTTCCATATCTCATAAATGCTATATGGAGTTGTTTATCTATTTGCTGTACCTTTTATTGGAAGTTCATCTGTATTCCATATACTCAGAAGAATAAATGTGGAAAACAGTGTTTACAGGAATTTGAAAGACTGTTGTCTGAAGTGACATAGCCTCGAAAGGTCAGCGTTAATGGAAACACAACCCATGTATATCTGCAATTCAGTCCCAGGCACAAGGACATCAAAGAAAAAGATAAAGCAAAATTCATTTCCTTTAACTGCTATTAATTTAAAGGACTCTAGTTCTAGTGTTTCATCCTCTAGCATATAATGGCAGATGAGCAATTACAAGCTGTTCATGCTGACATTTTACCTAAGGATGTGATATTTCTTAGAGCAGCTCAGTAAGAAGTTAGATGAATTCTAAAAATAAGAAGGTTAGCTAGAATTATGGCAAATGCTGGTTAATAAGTTAAGTAATTTTACATTCTAGATCCTGTCAAAGAATATGGGTGTTCCCCCTGGCCTGAAGTTGAAAACTTAATTAAAAAGTGTTTGAAGGAAAACCCTCAGGAACGACCAACATCTTGCCAGGTATTATTTAGTTTATTTGCTTTTTTATGATTGCAGTACAAAGTTGTGGTTTCTGAGAAAAGGAATCAGACATTAAGTTAATGAGAAGCACAGGTTTCTTTCTGTTGTTCTTTTCTGGAATGGAAACTGCCATGAAATATTGCCTGCTCTTGCCTTCCAGAATAAACTGTTCCATTGAAATCTACCAACCACATGTTCTAGCTTGCTGTTTTCCCCTGTGTTGCTGTGTAGCAATTGCAGTGAAACACAATTCAGATTACTTCTCAGTCTTTACTAGAGCTATGCAAAAAGCCTTAGTTAAGTAGTATCAGTGCAGTTACACACTGTTCTATGGCAGTACAAATGACCAGGCCTGCTGAGATACTGTGTCCATATCTAAAAAATGCTGTTATCTTTTACTTGTTATTTATCGCTGTACAAGCCATTGTTGTCACCATGGGCATGCTGTGGCTTTCTTTATAGGTTTATGAGATCCTGAATTCTGCAGAGCTTATCTGTTTGATGAGATATGTCTCCATACCTAGCACATCTACAGCAGAGTGTATGGTGGCTGCCAATCAAAGCTGCAAGAAGGCAGGAGTCTGGATAGGCAATGGGAACACAGAAAAGGCACAACTTTCATTTGTTAACCTAAACACAGATGGACATACTTGTGAGGTATGTGGGAAAGTTGACATTTATTGTATTTTTTTTCTGGCAGACAGATGTATTTCAGAAAAATTAATTGCATTTTTACAGCAGGATATTACTTCTGGAAAGCTAAGCTTTGAGAGAGCAAAGATTGCTCATAAGTGAGTCACCATTGTATCCATGAAATGAAGTAGAAAAGCAGTTGCTTTTTACTCTCTCCCTGCTATCCAGCCTCAACTTTCTCATAATACTGTCTTTCTACTACTGGATTACTATCTTCTACTGAGATGGAAATAATTTCTAGTATGGAGACTACAGAAATGAGTTAATAGTTAGGCAGACCTTCATATCTCTACCTCCTTTTAACAATCCAGGTTGTCTCTTAACAACTTCTCACTTCCCACAAATGCCATCTCCTTGCGCCACTTTGGTGATGCCCTCCAGCTCTTTTAATTTGATTTTGTCACATCTCAGTCCTATCCCATCAGCAAAGGGGAAAGGTTTTACCAGGACTGATGTGCTGTGATGAACATGTGTGCCAGAACTGAGCATGATTCATCATCAAAGTTGTTTCAGTTCTTTTTCCATCTGCCATCTGTTGACCATGATACATCTGAATTGGTAGCTTTGCTATAAATCATATGGGTGGTTTTCTAAAAAAAAAAAATAAAAAAAAGAGAAAAAGAAATATTACGCCAGTATTTTCATTCTTAGCAATTAGTATTGTAAGAGTTCCATTTGTTCAATTCTCTGATGGCTTCAAGATCTTGATTAGAATAAAAAGTATCTTTTTTGTCAGCATTCAGCTGAGAGATTTTCCTGTGTACTGTTTGAGGATGCCTTTCCAGCACTTAGAAGAAAGGTGGCCCAGTTGATGATGTATTCTGCTAATAGGGAATTAGATTTCTTAAAGAGGAAGTTAGGCCAAGGGTCTGTCCAGAGTCCAATTGTATAGAGCACAAGTCCATTGTGCTATATTTTTATCATCAATAATTTACTAGCATTTACCATTATTGAAATAATGACCAAGTTGTTTTTCTTCTTCTTTTTTGACTCAGGATATTGCAGACAGTAAAATTATAAGTTTGGCCTTAGTGACTCTTCCTACTGAGAAGGAAAACTGGATTGTAGCAGGAACCCAGTCTGGTTCTCTGTGGGCAGTTAACACAGAAGATGAAACTAGAAGGCATCGTCTGCAGAAAATGTCAGATTCTATCACTTGTTTATACTGTAATTCTCTTTCCAAGCAAAGGTATAAATGAATTTTAAATGTTCTGGGTTACATTTTGAAAATACTGCTAAACTGAGGTGTTCAGAAAATGCTATCGGTACACACTGCACTTTTGTTCTGACAATTTCTTGTTTTGCCTGTGTTTCCACTTAATTTTGCACCCAATGCAACTGGGGACTATGTTCATTATCACAGGGTTGTGTTTGCTTTTAGTGTTTAATTGAATACTTGAAATACTAGAGACTTCTCATTTTAATTTTTCTTACCTGATTAAGGCACTTATAGAATTAATTATTTTACTTTATTTCAGCAAACAGAAGAATTTCTTCTTGGTAGGCACAGCTGATGGCAAACTAGCAGTTTTTGAAGACAGAGCAGTAAAGGTAGACTTGTTCTTTGCTGTCTGTTCTACAGAGTGTAATAATAATAATAATTTCAGTAATATCTAAAGCAGCTACCAAGAGTAGCTTTATTTCATGCCACTTACTTTTAATAGCTTCTCTAAAACTAAAGTTAATTGCTTCTCTAAAACTAAAATTAATTGTCTATTGCAGTCTGAGAGGGACTGCACACTTTACAATAACTGCTATAAACAAAAGAGTTAAGAGGTGGAAAATTCCTTTGAAAGGTCTGGCAAACTGTCTAGAGACTGGCATTATTGGTTGTTGTTAAGAATATTCTAACAGTTTTGACCTCCTTTATTTATTGCTGTAATAGCTCCTTTTTCCTCTCATTTAGTAAATTTTTGTATAACAGCTATGTTCAAAAATAAAATATTGTCTAGGTTTTCTGTAGATCAGAGTTCTGCTCACAGAACAGATGAAGAAATGCTGGGATCTGTTTATATCATCTGGCATCTGAAGGTTTAGTTCCTGACCATATGCATTTAGAGCAGTTATGGAGTTGTAGTGCATTTCAGAATTAGAATATGGTCCAGTGTGGGACATCTTGGAAGACATAGATGTGTCTTTCCAGCCAGTCCTTGAATTGTGCCAGGGGTTGCAGAAAGTGTCAGTCCCTGCTCTGGCCTGTTTCTGCTCTCAGGCTGTCTCCTATGGGACTTCTGTAATGGGAATATGGTGCTTTTCAGTCAGTAACGTTCTGGAAATGTTCTGAACCATCAGAAAATTTGGATGTGTAAATTTAATTCAGCAGGCTGTGTGACCTTTTTTTAACAGGATTCTGAGTGTCTGCATCCTCCTTGTTTCTAATGCAGAGTATATTTTTTCTTGCAGTGTAAGGGTGCTACACCTTTGAAGATACTGACTATAGGAAATGTTAGCACACCCCTGATGTGCTTAAATGAATCCTCATGCTTATCTGAAAAAAATGTAATCTGGGGAGGCTGTGGAACAAAAATCATTGCCTTAACAAGTGACTTCTCTGTTCAAAAGCTCATTGAAACAAAGACAAGTCAACTGTAAGTTTTTGATTTTTGTAAGTGATGTTATTTGGCTCATTTGTTTTCATCAAAGATTTCTGACAGTACTTTGATATAATGCCTTGTTCTAGAGCTCATTCTTTGAGTTTGCTTGTTTCTGTTCTTTTCTTTCCATAATGCAGATGGAGTATCAGTGAGTAATGTTGAAAGTATTTGTTGCTGCTTTTAAACAAGGAAATACATTTTTACTCCATAAAGGATTGATGAAGTCAATATCTATGCAACTGATCAGTTTTGTTCTCCAGTTGGCCTAGTCCAGGCCCTGTTTACTTTACTTAGAATTACACATATATATTTGTCATAGTATCTGTCCTTCTATGTTTGTCAGTATGGTGTGTGTACATATCTTTGCCCTATATGTATTTAATCACGTCTGATTGCTGACTTCTCACGATTCAGAAATTATTGACTGAGGGTTTGGAAGTGTTTGATGTAATTCTCACATGGACAAATCCTACTCTGAAGTTAAGGGGAGTTTTTTCTGAGCAGGGAAAACAGTGTTTGATGAGAAAGATTAATTAATAGACTTTGAGCATTAATGTGCCTCCAAGGATGTTGTCAGCCTCATTCTGTTACTGTGAGAATTTGTGTTGAACCGTAGGAAGATTAAAGCAAAGCCTTTCAGTTGTATCTTAGCCTAGTTTGATTTCAAGGCTGAATGATTCTGCAAGACTCAGGGGGAAACTAATCCCACTCATAGTAGTCTAGTTTTTCTACTATTTATTTTCTATGTATCTAACTGGAGTTCTTCTCTTTTCTAGGTTCTGTCATAACGCTTACAGTGATGCAAACATTATTTCAATAGCAATAGACAAATCCATCTACTTGGCAAAGAAAAACAGCCATTTTGTGGAAATCTGGGACAAGAAGACAGAAAAACTTTCTGAATTAATTGACTGTGCACATTTTCTTAAGTAAGTGTTTTATTTCAGATTGTTGGCCTGGTGGATAGGAAGGGGAATATCAGATTGCCTTCTCTAGCATGGTACCCTAACCTGCCACAAGTCAGGCATTTGTCCAGTTTGTTGGGCAAGTGTGGATTTCCTATCCTGTCTTTTGGCCCAGAACTTCAGAATATCCCATGCAGAATCCCACTTTTTAAAGACTCTTACTGTATTTCCCAATTTCTCTATGATGTTAAGAAGACTCATTTAGCTCAAGAAAAAATAAAGTCTTTTGCTGTCCTACAGGTACTAAGGCTAATCCAGTTACTTCCTGCATCCCCTGAACAAGAATGTCTTTTCAGTGCACAAATTCAGTAGGAAATCAGATTTTTATTAACTGTGACAACTTTTTCATTTGCATTTAAATTGTTCCTCTGCCTTAGCATGCCACATCCATTTCTTTCTTATGGTGAGGTTAGAAGCAGGTGTAGGTGTGTTCTTTCTTGCTTTGCTGTGACATTAACCTTCTGTAGACTGGGGGAGAACTGAGAAGTGTTCCTGCCTTCTATTTAAAGGTCTTCTGAAGCAGACCAGATGGCTCTTTGGAGTCCAATAGTTTTCATTCCAGTTTGTTTGCATGAGAATTTTGTGTTTGGCTTGGTGAATAATTGCTTAAAAGTCTGGTATACAGAGTGTCGTTTTAGTAGCTGCAGAATAGGGTGCCACCAAATTCCAATGCAAATTCTTTCCATACTTATAGGAACAAAGTGGAAAAATTAAATAAGGAATCAAAACACAAACTGGCTTATTCTGGAAGAGTGAAGACCATTTGTCTGCAGAAAAATACTGCACTGTGGATAGGGACAGGAGGGGGACATATCTTACTGCTCGATTTGTCAACCCGTCGTCCTGTACGAGTTATAGACAAGTTCTGTGATTCTGTTCGAGTCATGATAACAGCTCAGCTGGGTAAGTAAAGCCTTTCAGTGATGAGTACTTTAAAATCACTGCTAAATTTAGGTTTGCTCTGTACTGCTTGTTAGAGTGTTCCAGGAACAGGTTAGCATTATCCAGGATTTGTTCATTCATTCTACTCCACGGCTGTCATCTTCCATCAGTGTCAGACTCTAGGGTGTAAACTGAATACTAGTAGGCTGAATACCTGTGTCCACATAAAGCAGCAGCTCTTCCCTGGCTTGTCACTGGTCTGCACATGAACCTCCACCAGTAAAGGATGCACCTTTACTGCATCCCTGTGCTGTGTTTCAGCACAGCTCTCACCATCCTCTGTCACATGTCACTCTGTCTTCTCTTACCTGTGTCTGCCTGTGTTCTTTCTCCACCTCAGGTGTTACGCTTCTGGCTTCTCTCTCTGTGGGCCATGTTGGATTTTAATAATTTTTCTTTCATTGCTTATTGCCTAGTTTTTTTCTCCCATCCTCATTCAGGAAGGGTTCTTTTCGATTTGGGTCACGGGCAGATCACAGCAGAGCTGGTAAAGTGCTACACACCTGGACTTTGGGTGTGGACTTGTACAGATACTGCTGCTGTCATCAGGTTGTTTTGAGCTGCTGTAGGTAGACAGGAGTTGTGGGGTTTCAGTGGTGACCACGAACACTCAGGACTGCAGCTGAGTGAAGGGACACTCCTTGGTTGTTGAAACTTCCTTCACCTGTACACTGTCCTGCACCTTTCCCAAAAGTAATAAAGTTTGTGGTACTGCTGTGGTGAATACGTTCAAAATACACATTAGTTCAAAAAGTACTTTGTGGCACGATATGTGGATTCCCATCACTTTCCACTGGGTTTTGGGAAAAACTCTGGAGTTTCCCTGTCAGTGTAATTTAAGGTGTGTTTGCTGTCCAAAAAAAGCCAAGCAACCAAACACTGGAGCTGTTGTGAATTCAGCAGCACACTGTGATTCTGCTAGCAGATATCACAGGTGCAGGCTGTGAATGTTTTCTCCTTACCATCAGGAACTTTTCTTATTCTGCGGGCTCTTTCTTCCCTTCTAGCACCAGAAGAATCCATAGACTACAGTCAGGTCATAGTGCTGGCAATGTTGTATGAGTCAAACATACCTCACCTTCCTCTGACTTTCCTTTGCCTGAAACAGCCAGTGTTACAGTCTGTTCGGAGCCCACCTGTTAACGGTGCCAGCTATAGCACAGCATTATCGTTCCATCTAGTCCTGAGAGCTACAATGTTAGTATCATAAAGGGACATTTTATTTTCAGCATTTTGTAAAGAATAGTTGCTATGAAAACATAATAATTTTTGCCTTGCTGCTGTCATTGATTGGGAAAATACATTGCATAGAATAGTGTGATTTAAAAAGCCTTGAGGATCAATCACATCAACATTTTAATCAAAATTTTATTTATAGAAAAATTAATATTCAGGAGTTTAGCTGCGTTTGCAAAAATTTCAAGAACAGCAAATTTCAAAAAATCTCAGAACAGCAAAAGATTGATATATGCAGTTTGATGTGTAGTTTTTTCTTTTGATTATCTTTTTGCAGCAATTATTTATAAGGGCTAAGTTTTTTTTTCCTAAATTCAAGGACTTGGTTTCTACTGGAATCTCTGAAAATGGCACTGAGGCTGCTGAGCAGTTTTTCAACAGTACAACATTGCTTATATGAAATAAGAGAAGATAGAGGGATTTTTTTTTTTTAATAATATTTGTGTGGAATAGTTTTATTTAAGGTTATAACATATAATGTCAATCAGATGTAAATATTTCAGGAAAAAGAGATTGCCAGACTTTGAGACATTAATTTTATCTGTACTTCATACATGAATATGGAAATACAATGTCGTTTTTCAACTCTGTCACCTAACACATTGATGTTCAATAGGCATGAGACTTATCATAGAGAATAATTTAGATGTAAATCTGTAGTTTATTTTGCAAGTGCAAATTTAGATTTCTATATAGTAAAACAGGACCTAGGTCTAAATAAGAATCATTATACTTAAGTTCTAATTACTTTTGTAAGGAGTATGGATAGGACTGGCTATAGAAAATCAAATTTATGAAAAATGTGAGCATGGAGGCTGTGTATGGTTCTCACCATCCCTCATCTACTATAACCAGATTTACGTCACTCTCAGAGGAGAATATAGTGCTGACCTCCTTGGGGCAGGATAAACCTCTCTCTACCTTGGGGAGGTCCTGGGGCATGTTAAAAGACTTCCCAACTGCAGCTTTCACAGTTAAGCCATACTCCAGTCTGTTTATGCTCCCCTCCTCATCTTTGCCCTGGGAGCGTCAGGCTCCGTGCACGAAGCGGTGTGAGCCGTGGTGCTGCAGTGGGGTGTCTGCACAGGGGGGGGCTGCTCCTTCCCTGGCTTGATCCTCACCAGGGACCTAGGCTGGGCCCTGTATTCCTCTACTAGCTGAAAGCCAAGGCTTCTCCACCCTTATTATGCTGCCAGTAGGAACAGGGTGCTGCTGTGGCAGCAGAACACATGACAGCTTCTGTCTGTCTTTGCAAGACATTTCTAGACATGTCTTGTTGGAAATAAGCAGGAAGTTGATATTGAAACACTGGCACATTCTGTTTATCCCTTTGTGATCCAGCCTGTCTGTCTTCCAGGTCTTTTTTTGTGTTATTCAGTAGGCACCTTCTTATGATCTATCCCCTATTTCTACTTTCCACCCATATGCCATCATAAGTTTAAAACTTTTAGTTCATAGTTTTTTTACTCAGTTTTTTGTCATATTTGGTTGGTTTGGTTTTTTTCATAACTGAACTGGTACGTTTTGCTGTGCACTTCACTTGCAGCCTGTCCTTTTGCTGTGACATCTGTTTCCTGTGACTCTGCCACCTCTGCCTGTGCTGTATAATAGGGTGCTTTGTTCTTGGGCTTGTTCAGCAGGCTGGTCAGCTGATCCTGTGCTTATGCCTTGGAACCCTGATAAACCCTGACATTAAATGGAGATGAGAACTATATTGTCTTTGTGTCTGGGAATTTCATGGTTAATGATTTTGAATAAAGGGTCTGGTTGATTGAACTCTGCTTTTTGTCCTCTTATGCCTTGATGTCATCTACTCTTTCTGTCCTTAAATTACAAAATTCACATTAAAATTAAGATTTGACATTTTATTTCTTTGAAAAAGGGAGCCTCAAGAATGTGGTCCTTGTTTTGGGATATTGCTATAAAAGTGACACCGAAGACAACAAATATCACAAAGGTATCCGAATTGTGGTTTTAGTAACTTGTATTATTAGGGGAGGAGACACTATTGTGCTTGACTACTCACTTAGAGTGAAGAGTTGATCATAATTTGACAAAATTTTATTGAAACACTACTATTAAATAGTTTTTGTTTTCTTTTGCATATCTGGGCTCATACAAACTGAAAACAACTTCCAAAAATGGATCTGAGGAAGCCACTGTTTGAAGGATACAATTTGTTGCAAAACTGTATTTGGAGTGTAAATGTCATTGTCTAATTGGAGAATGTATCAAATGGATTTCTAGAGGTGTCTGTGCTAGGTCAGGAATCCCCAATGTTTTCATGAGTGATATGAATGAAAGAGTAGTGAATGTACTTTTTAGTTTTGCGGACAACTCACAGCTAAGACAAGCTCACCAGAGGGCAGGATTAGAACTCAAAGGGACACTGACAAATAGAACTAATGGTCTGGAAGGAAGTAGGATACAATTCTGTAAGAACAAATGCAAGACCTTTTATTTAATTAGGAATGATCTGCTGTACCAGCATGAGGAAATGATCAGCTTAAACAGCAGTGCTGCAGAAAATGGGTCGGAATTGATCAGAGGCTGGTCATGAATCAGCCAGGTCACGTGGGTGTAGATGAGGCAAACACCACTCTCACACCATGAATGTGGTGTCTGTAAGACATGAGCTAATTCTTACACTCTGCTGGGTGCTAATATGGCCTCTGCTGGAGGAGCCTAACCATTTATTGCTGAATGATCTGGACTATTAGGAACAGTCCAGAGGAGACAAATGCAACCTGTGAGGAAATGTTGCAGGGAGTTAAATTGGTTAATATAAATAAAGCTTAGAGAGGACATGATAATAAGCTTCAAATATGTAAATGAAGAGCAAGAGAATAAAGATTCCTACATCTTCCCTGTGGGTAGAATAAGCATCAACAAGTTTCTGTTACATCAAGGGAGATTTCTGTCAGATGTTGGTAAAAGCTTCCTGACAATTAGGACAGCAAAGTGCTAGAAGATAGAAAATCTGCATCTTTAGATTTTTCTAAGAACAGTTAAAGTTGCTGCTCTGATCAATTTCTTCATCTTTATTTCATCCCAGTTTCAGTGACTCCTAAAAATGTGCCAATGGTAGTATAAAATTAAGGAGGGCAAGTGTAGATGAGCTGACTGAAATGAGTCAAACTTTAGAGCACTGGGTTTACATTGTGGTATTCCCCAGTTCCTGTAACCACCTAAGAACATTTATTGGCTTGTTAGCATTTTTATTTTATTTAAGAGTGACATTAATTACAGAGAAGAATCAGAGACTCAGAATCCTTGGGCCTTAGTTTGTAAGCCTCGACTCATGTAAGTGTTCTCAATTGTCCCTATTCCACTAAAACCACTGAATTCTTCATGAATAAAGAGTTGTTTGCATGAATGGAGACTGAGGAAGTGACCTTTTCTCAGTATATTCACTAGCTTATGAAATCAGTTTTAATTTTACAGTGAATGGGGTTTGAGTCTCATGGGCATTTAGGGTATATCTGCTTGGAAAAACAGAGATGAAATTTTAGGAGGCAGCTCAGTATTAGCATAAGCTGTAGGTTAGGTCCATTTCTTAAGGCCCACAGGCACCAGAAATGTTTTTTCAAGTACTTTTAAATGGGATACTCTAAATTTAGGAACTCAAATCCAAATGGTTGTGCAAGTACAAACAGCTTGTAACCCATAATTGCATCACCTCACACACTAAGTGTCATGGAACTTGTCTTCTGGGTCCTAAAGATCATGCTTGATGGGTAAATTTATAAGTAATTGAGAACAAGCAGATAAGCAAAATAATTTCTAATTATGCTGTAACTCATGTCTGTTGCTGTTTTCAAATTTTCTTTTTTTTCTGCAGAGTTACAATCCTGCGTGTCAGTGTGGGACATTAACCTACCCCATGAAGTGCAAAACCTGAAAAAACACATAGAAATGAGACAGGAACTAGCAGAAAAAATGAAGAGCTTTTCTTTGGACTGAAAAGTCACCCTGCAAATGCCATTTTTTTTCTAGTCTTCAATCCTAACATACTGTGCAATATTTACAACTTCTTCCTGTTGTTTTTAACCTAGAGCAGGAAGAAAATTACCATGAAAGTATTCATAGGATGCCAAGAAGAAAGAAGTTATTTGTAATATTTGAAAGGACAGAAAACTGTTGGGAATTTCTGATTCTAAAATAGTATCATGGATCTGTTGTTTACCTGTGAAGTTCTGCTCTCTGCAACTATGTCTCAATTTCAGTATAACATTGTTCATCCAGTTTTTGATCCCAGTTAAACTGGGAATAAGTCAGGAGACTATAAGTGGCTCCAATTTACTTCATTATCTCTATGAGTTGACACTCTAATAAGAAGCAAAATTTAAGGCTCTGTGTGTTTACTGCAGTTTGCATGTATGAGTTTACTCCTGTGATTCATGGTTTAGTAATGTCAGAGCTTGTGACCCTATGAAAAAACATCATATTTTATCTAACAGCAGTGTTTAAAGGAATGTATAATTACTACATTACTCTTTGAAAACAACAGACAAAATTGTCTGTGTTTCTTCCATGCATAATTGATATTTTTTTTTCATTCTGACCAGAAAAAAAAACCCCATTGTGCTACTATATTAAAATAGCTCCAAATTAAACACACCGTGAGGCTTCCACACATCGGTGTCCCCGTGCCGTGCTGCAGCCTGCCTGCTCCTAGGAGATGCAGTCACACCACTGGGAACGCTGCCAGTCACGTTCTCTTGTGCAGCTCTCTTGGAAGAGAGAAGAGGAAGCACGGGGTGAATGCTCTGATCTAAATGCTGCTATGACTTGCTCTTAGTCCAACTTGCTTGTTTGCTTACTTCAGTCTAAAAAAAAGGGAACTTTTGCTTTGATTTTTCTAACATGCAGTTTCCACTTATTCATTCTCATTTGAATTTATGTTGTTTTGGGGGATGATCAGGAGAACCTTGAGGACTGTAAGAACTCTTCCAAAAATTTGATTCCACACATCATCATTCAAGAGTCACTTTTTGCTGCTTTCTGGCTGTAAGCCCAAGCTGCTGCTTACAGCCCACACTGACGTGCTCCAAGGAAGTGCCTTATTTCTGTCCACCTGAAGACAGATGCCATTCTCTTTTTTTGATACCAGAAGAATCCACAGGGTACTCCCAAAATCTCAGGGAGTGGAGCATCCAGAGCCATTCCTGAGTCTAGGGAGCTGAATAAGGTTGAGCAACCAAAAAGTTCTCAGTTTATTGTTTGTTGTTTCTTTTTTGTTTTGTTTTTGGGGGTTTTTTTTAGAAAATTACATACTGGGACAGCAGCATTTCTTGTGTCCAACTCCAGCAGTGTTCTATTTTCTGCCAGTTGTGGAATGCATACTCAGGATTCTTTTCAGATATGCTTCCCAGTTTCTATAAATTCTTGTAATCTGCGTACTGAGAAGAATTTGCTATTTATATGGGATTTTATAACTCAGAAAATATATATTGTGTTAGAATGAATATGGTTGGTTTTTTAAAAGAAAAGAATATATGCATTGTGATTATTTGTATGTAATTTTGAAATGTAAGCCTAAACATTTCTATTAAAACTGTGCTTTGTTAATAATTTAAGTCTACTTTCTCATCATTGAATTTTTAAGGAGGGGCTTTTCTGTGCAGCTTTTTTGGCATTTAATTCCTTCAGGATGATGCAGAATCCTGGCTCTGTAGATATTATTGACACAGCTGCATTCCTGCTGCACACTTCTCTGTTGCAGTGCATGTCTTGAGCCCTTTTCCCTTCCCCTGTTTGTCTTCTGTGTGGTGTTCCTGCAGCCTTCCCCAGAGACGGGAGGAGACCTGTAAGGAGCATTGTCCCTGTGGTCATTCCTCACCTCTCCAAGACTCTGGATAACATTGATCCATAGACTGAATTGGGTCATGTATTCAGTATTCCAGGGAAGGCAAAGAACAACAGAAACAGCAGCTGAAAGAGAGTCAGGAGCTCACTGCAAACCTGACTCAACTGGCCACTGCTGATTTATCTGTGGCTGGAGGGAAAAATTCTGTCATGGTGGTAGCCCACTGGGACTGTTTAGCAATACAGTACTCATTCCCACAGAGCACAGTGATCCCACTAAATCCTCACCAAATAGTTTTTAGTACTCCAAAAAAATATTTAGAGAACATCTTGTGTTGGTGCTTCTTGTTAGAAGCACTTGGGGACTGGCATCCCCTCCCCAGCTGGCACCTGCCACCAAGGGCAGGAACAGCACCATTGGAACCTGCTCTATAGGGAAACCTGTTCCCAGAAACATCTCTACTGACCAACTATAATGAAAGAGAAAAAAAAATATCCGTAACTTTGTGTTCACTCTGGTTTCAGTGGAGCTGTTTGAAAACCAGTGAAAGCTGATCACATAAGAGGACAAGTTCTGTCAGATATAGTTTCTTGCATACTTAGGATAACATCCAACATGTGAAAACAGATAACCCTTACTTCAGAGAAGAGCCTGTTTGCTCATGGGAAACAAGCATGTGGTGTGGTGTGACTGAACACCTGAGCTGGGGCAGGTGAGTAACCCCATGTCCCTCAGCACCCTAAAGGGTACTGGGGTTTAAACCTGAAGGCAAGGACACTAAACGTACACAGTGAGCTGAATGCTTGATTGGATACTGTTGGGGTTTTTTAAAAGTGTCCTTCTCCTCCTGAGTAATTCTTTTTTATTGGTTTCTTGCTCTGATAAATTACATATGCGGATTCACCTGGTCATTAATTTTAACCTCATTTCTTTTACAAGCAGTTCCTGTCAACCCCACTGTAAACAAGCTGCACAGCCTGATTTAATGCACTTGTGGTATTATATCCTGGCATTCCTCTGAACTCTCATACTGCCTCTAGTGTCCCATATTATTACCCTCTTACTTCTTTATGCACCACTTTGGGGCAAAACTGGGACACATAAGGGAGGAGAGAGAGAGAATGAGGCCTCTCAGGTGTGGCTTAACCCCCAAACATGGGCATTTGCAAAACAAATAATCCATTTTACAATGAACACTTCAGATACCAAAGACATGAGAAAACAATAAGGGAAAACAATGAGTCTCAGTGAATGAGGAAATGACAGTGACAGTCATATTTTTCTATTAGTCTTTCAAGTAGAAAAGCATATGAACAATTTTTCTCACTTTCTGGCTTTTGTCATTAATTTAAAAAAATATCTAGAAAGAGGTCCCCTTATCTGCCTTAAGAGAGTCAAATTTCCTGATCAAAACTAGCAAGTATTCTGTTATTTCTGTCTCAATTAGTTCTTCATCCATATTATGAAATCATCCCAGGACTGTACTGACCTACACATTCTCTTATATACAGCCTTCTTCATGGCCATTGAACAGGTATAACTCACTGGCTGCCAGCATACTTTTTGGTAACTTTTCCAATTTTTTTTGTTAGGTAGTCATGTGTCATTGCAACAATTAGTTTATAAATACAGAGTAGCATAATCACATGAAAATGGAGAATCATACTTATTGCATATCTGTATTTTAAAATTCATTGTTTTAAGAGGAAGAAACCACAAGATGTATTAGTTATTGTTGTTGCAAAGGGAAACCTCATCTACCAAAAATTTAGAAGTGAACCCAGGTGAAATTTCTAACAGTTTCAGGCATGTTCTTTGCTGCACCTCTGAGATGTGTAGGCACTGTAAGGACAGCTGCACCTTGAGCTTTAGGCACCTCAGCAAGACTCTTCAATACTTACACTGGTCCTTCTTCAATTAAGTAGCAGAATTACAAGAATTATCAAATGGTGATACAACTTCTTCCCCTGCAGTGACCTCAATGCTGACTGGTACCTACCTTTTTACATGGGTTGTTTGGACTGAGCAGTAAACTCGTATAATTTTCTTAAGGTTATTCAAATTTATGATACATCAATAGATCTAGTCAAAAAACAGTCGTTTTTTTAAACTATACCAATATGACTCTAGTAAAAACATGATGAAAGTCAAAAAGCAAGCAAAGGCCTTTTCTTTTTTCCTTTCTACTGTGTTGCTTTGCCTTCCTGCTGCCAGAAGTTTAAGTGCTGCTGTCAGTCCCTACAAAGGCTGCCACTAATTAGTGAGGAGAGACTTAAAAATCAATGTGCTGTCTCTGACGTACGTGATTATTTACTTCACTTCCACCGCAGCCCATTAGTGTCACTGACCTGAAAAGTTAAAGCAGACAGAAGAAGGGAAAGAAATTAAAGTCTTCTGGGACCACTTTAGTGTTTTGCCTTTTCTGAACCATTTTTTCCCGTGCCATGTCCTGGCGCTGGCTCCTGACGGCACAGCTGCGCCTGGGAGAGGGGCAGGCTCTGCTGGGGGGGCTGTGACACCGCTGCCACCCAGCCGAGAAGCACTGAAACCATTCTGCAGGAAAGCGGGAGGGAGAGAAAGCAAAGGGGGAAATAGAGAGAGAGAGAGAGAGAGAGAGAGAGAGAGAAATAAATAACAAGCAGAAGCTGGCAGCGTCAGTGCTCAGCAGCCGGGCCGGCCGCGCTGCGGGGACCGGGGCCCGGCTCTGGTGCTGCCAGTGCCACCTCACGGGTCCCCTCAGGGCCATCCCCAGCAGCGAGGTCGGGCAGAAAACGCGGCCAAATGGTGCCCGGTGCTCAAGGATGCCCGGGCAGGAGCGAGCAGGCTGGGATCCCCTCCAGCCACATGGGGCTGCATCCCACCGGGAGCTCCCAGCACCTCCTGTGCCAGCACCTCCGGTGCCAGAGCAGCCCGGCCTACCCGGCCACGGCTCCCTCAGTGGGGCACCCCCGGCCGCGCTGGCCCTGCACCACCTCGCCTCTGCAGAGCTGTTTAACGAGGCTGCAAAGGGTACGCACCCTTCAAGAACAGCTCCCTTTTTAACCGAAGGATGAGCCACAATCAGTCACAGCAGGGAGGGAGAGGCCCCGGGTCAGCCCCACGCAGTGACGGGGAGCAGTGCCTCAGCTCGCAGGGTCACACAGCTCCAGCATGGCCGCCTCCTCCCCTGCTCGGGGTCCCGGCAGAGCCCAGCCTGCACAGCGCCATCGCGCCGTGAGGAGACAGCGAGCTGCCACAGGCCACGGAGAGTGACCCCTGTAGCGCGATGAAAACACCCGGCACTTTTCGCCATAAATACACCAGAGTAAGATCGGTGAGTCTCACTTCTGCTTTTTCTTGCCATGACACCTCTGCAGTTGCCTTGAAAACATCTGTTTTCTGTGGAGTTACAAGAAACATCCACCCCCGCCACCATCTGCCAGGCTCCTGGGATCTGCAATTTGGACTTTAAAGCAATTGAGCTAAGGCTGAGGCCCAGAAATGACAACTTCATACCAGTATCCTCAGAGATCACAATAAATAAATGTTTTTTTTAAAGCTGCAGAACTGCTCTCAAACCTATGAGCCCTTGAATGAGACGCAGCAGACGCTGCAGTTTGCCCTGCAGAGGGTGGGTTCAGGTGCTGCTGGTGGAGGACTGAAAGCCAGTCCGTTCCCCCTGAGGTGATGTTGGCCATGTAAAAAGTATTTTCTCTCTTCACAAGCCTCCAGAGACTGCTACAGTGACCACTTCTTTGCATTAGTCAAGCACCATCAGGTCCAAGTGAAACTCAAAGGATGCTGTTAAACCACATATGCATAAGTAAAGGTTTAATGAGCTTCCTATTATGCCAATGAAGTTCAAAATTTGCAAAGTGAATTTCTAAACTTCAAGGAGAGGTACCCACTAGAGCCCCCACTACCTGCTGAAGCACAGCCACAGCAGCACCAAAGGCTGGGGCCACCCTGCCCTGTGCAGTGGCCCTGCTCAGTTTAAATGCCACTATTGTTCACAGTCACATTTAATAACCAACCACCAGCCAGGGAATTAAGCTTGGGTAAACAGTAATTTTCAAATGTTATCTATGAGTCAAAACTCAGCTCCCCCTGCCTTTTTTTTTTCTTTTCCAAAATAGTCCTATGTGCTGAACACTCTACAACAAGACAATCTCATGGCAAAATACACTCTCACCTTATAATTACAGAAAAATTTTCAAGGGGTAAAACCCAACAACCCAAACCCTTTCCGTTCCATTTTTAGGGCTATTACAGCTAAACCCAGCAAGAGACACAAACACCTGGGCTCTGCAGGGACTCAGAAGCAGTTGCTGCAGAGCAACTGGTCCTGCTGAAAGAGTCTGAAATCTGCTTTGCTGGCCAGCGTGGCCAGCAGCTGTTTGCCATGGCCTCCTGTTCCCAGACCACACCAGGCTCCTCCTGACCCCAAACCAGTCTGACTTTCTGTTTCATTTTTCACACAAATCTAATTACCAGTCCTGCAACTCTGAATATTTCTATGTATATACACAAAGCAAAACAAACAAACAAACAAACAAAAAACCCCAAACCAAGCCACAATGATATTTTGCTTGAATTTCGGTAAGTGGAAGCCCCACAGAGACACATGTTTTCAGAACATGCCTTCAGTCTCACTCAGGGGAGGCTGCACTACCCAGCCTTGAAGGTTCATGTTTTGATTAATTCATGGACCAGCTCTCACAAAACTCCTCTGGAAGGCAGGGGAAGGTGACACTGCCTTTTTCCTGGGCCAGCAGCAACCAGAAATGCTTTGGAAATGATGCTAAGCTATGGCAGAAAAGATTAAGTATTTCACATGCTTTTAACTAAGTCAGCTCAAATGCATGCCAGTGCCCTAACAAGGTGTGCCAGGGCAGATGGTGGACTGACCTGCATCATCAAACCCTTGCCAGTGCACAAAAGGCAGTAGGCAAAGTCCCTTAAGGCTTCTTGAAGCATTAATTGCTAAAAACTAACTTTATATTGCAAGCAAGGACATTTTCTCTAACCAGCAGGTCCACTGCCAAGGCCAAATACCAGACACAATTTGCATTCACTGAGCATTGGGAGAAAAAAAAATCTTTACAAGAAGTATCTTTGCACCAATCTGAGTAAGGAAGCTGTAAATAAACCCCAGCTTCAGGGGTGCCTTTTAAAAACAGAGGTCTTAACAAGTATCCCCAAATAAGCTGTTCTCCTTTCCCATCTTCCCAGAAGAAAGCTGCAGCACTTGGCTGCCTCTGAAGAAACAGGGAACAGAGAGCTTTAGTATCATCAGTGCCACCAGAGATGTGACAAGGTAATCACATCCTCCTGCTTCAGTGTCACTGCATCATTACACAAGACATCCTTAGCAACAGATCCTCTCACAGAGAACTCAATAGCAAAAGGACAAGGCAACAGCTGCCTCCCTAACCTTGGTTTTGTCTATTCAGTTAAACACAGCTGCATTTATATACCAAATATAATCTGCCTCCGACCCTTCCTAAGCAACTATGTCCTCCACTTAGGGCTTGGTCTGTCAAATCAGTCCCTGAAAAGCTTTAAAAGATCTTGCACAGGGCAGGAAGGAAGATCATTGCTCAGTTCCATGCAGGACTGATTCCATCAGCACATGTCCCTGCACTGCCATGGACCACCCCAAAGAGCCACCCCAGGCAGAGCCAGCAGCTGCAGAGAAAGGCCGAGCCCCATCCTGCAGTACAGGTCCCCACCACAGAGCTTCTGAGAGGGAAAGAGGGGAATTTTCTTTCAAATTACTTACCTATTTCCAGGATGAGAATTTCAGGGGAAAGCAGCTTGGGTTTGCTTTTTTAAAAAATGCATGCTACATCTCTTAACCTAATCCCTTTCCAGCTACAGACAGACATTCATTTCCTCCCCATCTCTCTACTAGCAAGAGTTCCAGAACATCTGCTAGAAAAGTCAGGGAAAAGAATGAAAAGAGCCTGAAGTAGAGAAATTTCCACTCCTATACCCACTTCACTGTGTTCTTGTGGTGTGTCCTGCAGTAGGCACCAATGCACAAAACAGTGGTGGTAAGAAAGATGGCAGCCACAAAGTACAGTGGCATCCATGCCAGCCTGACTCCCACAGCCTCCTCATCACACTGCCCAGACACACCCACCGCAGCCCCTTACACACAACTCAGGAGCACAGCACACTCACCTAGAAGCACTATTATTATTATAAGTTACATTAATTGACCCCTTCTCTCAGCTCATGGTCAATTTTCCCTGATGTTCTCTGTCACAGCTGCAGGTTTTGATCAGAGCCTGTCTCTGCCCTGCCAGTTTGCTTTTGCTGCCTTGTCCACAGAACAGGTACCTGCCCCAACAGCCTCCCTGCACACTGAAATCTCATCTCACCTTCTGCTATACCATAAAGCAGCAACTCCTTTCTGAGGGACTCCTACAGTGCCAGGTTGGCTATAGTCTTGCCTTTTCCTTTCTCTAACCAGAAATCTTTTGTGAAATACACCCAGGAAGTATCGTCATAACTCAGAGATTTTATAGCAACTTCTTGTCAATGCTGTGTGGTGCTGGCTCACAGGTGACATGACCAAAGATGGTCTGTTCTGTTAAAAACCCAGACTGGTGCTTCCCCTTGAGCCATAAAGCCATCACTGGAGCAGTATCTGTTCTCATTCCCTCCCCACCCCTTGGGGCTGGCACTGCCTTCCCACAACACTGGGCTGAGGCTCAAGGGCCCCAGGGGACACCCCCACCCAGGCACAGCACTCCAGGTGACGGGGCTCTGCAAACAAAGCCTCTCCCTGGGGGAGCAGGGTGGCAGCAGGACACAACCCAAACCACACTGGCTGGGAGTGGGGAAGAGCTGCTGGCCAGACAGACACTGGTGTGCAAATGGCGTGCTGTGAACACACCTTATAAAGGTTAAAACTGTCTTCCCCTGGGCTCTCTCTCTTCGCCATCATGTAAGAGCAAAGGATAAAAATGCATCATTTTGACCATCTTTCCTAACACAAAAAAAGGTATTTTCATCTGCTATCCCCCTTTCAGAAAATACACATCACATTAACCTCTGGGCTTCTGTTTCCCTTGGGACACCCATTCCTCCCATTTTTTCATCCTACACTCACTTTTGCATAATACAAATAAATGTTACCCAAAAGAAAGTCCCTGCAATAAGCTATTATTTTCTCCAGGACTTCCCTGCACATGCTAGGTAAGGTGGTGACAACACATGGTACCAGGGTCAGCAGTACTGCTCCAACTGCCAAACTCCCTGTGGAGAGAAAGCAAACAACACAGGGTCAAACTGATCCTGCATTCACTTTGCAATGCAGCACCTCACATCTGATCATAAATTTTCTTCCATTAGCAACCAGCCCTCACACAAGCTTTTTTTAGATAAAACAACACGAATATGCCACACAAGGATTTAAGACACATCAAGCCGCTTGGCTCTTTTATGTGAGAATAGAAAACATTTAAAGTTCTGCTACAGAAAGTCAACTGAGATCAGTCTCTCCCACCAGTACAGTCTGTTCCAGGCAGATAAGAAACAAGTGTTAGGAAAAGCCCAAAGCAGAACCAGTCTGGGCAGAAGTAGTAAAGAAACCTCAGAAAGAAATGCCAAAGAGAAATGGGAACTAAAGAGTTTCTCAAGCTGGAGTTTGATTAATCAATGTTAAAAAAACAAAGCACAAAAGAGAAAACCCCAAACCTGGCTGTCATCCCCAAGGACCCAGATTCCTTGAACTTTTTTCTCAATAGCCAAATTCAACAAAAGTCTTTCCTTATTTCCCACATTTCATTTACTATTTCGTTTCATTTTAGGAAGCCCTTCACTTTGCATAGCAAATCAGCTGTGTTATTAACACTATGCTCATCAACAAAATCCAAGTGTCCTAGAAAGTACATTAATGAAAGTCAGCAAAATCTGACAATGCCACAGAGATTTTTATTTTTCTGCAATTAGTCCTCTTAATTAAAATATTAATTCCATGGTGAGTAAGGCCAGGATCAGCATCATCTTCTAACATATTATTAAATCAGTTTTGCTGAGAAGGAATCATATTAATAATTTTTTACACTGGTGGAGTAACTGTTCAACCACAGGTGTACACCAGTAGTTCAGCAGTAACATGATGTTCCATTTCTCAAAGCACCATTTGCATTAATAACATTCTTTCTCAGTAGCCTATTTACAATACAATATTGCTCTCTTCATTTAATTTACAAAACCTTAATGAACAGCAAGGATTAGTTCTGCAGATCCTGTCTCATCACCTGTCTGCAGCAATATGATTCAGATTCCCTGAAGTCACCTACTACCAGCTCCACACTCCATGCCTGGCCTAGCAGACCTCCCAACCAGCCTGAACTGGCATCTTCTTGCCCCCTTCTCCCTTCCCCTCTCCATTTCCAGGATGTGGATGCTGCCATGGCTCCCACATGAGCAGCACAGCTACAACAAAGATTCCATCAGAGCAATTTCTTTACCAAGAAAGAGGCATACAAAGATTTCCTGACTTTTTTACTAGGGAGTCTTGCCTTCTATCAAGACCACAGTCAAATGCCTTACTTAAAGGGCTTCTTATTCCAAGTCCAAAAGCTGTCCAGGCTGGAGCACATTCTTGGAGTCCTTGGGCACTTCTGCACCAACGCCAGAAGTGACACTCACTGCTGGCACAGTGGCTGTGTGGAAACACAGAGCTCCTCTGCTCCACGTTACTTCCACTAAGGAATGGTGGGGCTGCACAAAGGCAGTGGTTGTGACCAACATCACGGCTTGGGCTTCACCTTACTTACTCTCTTGTTCCCATCTTCCTCAGGATTTTCTAGGATCACTCCCCAGCTATATGAAAGACATCTTAGCCCTCAGCCCCAGCATTAAAAAAACAAGAAAAGCCAATCCCCCATTTGCACACTTAAGAGAAACTCCAGCTCTGTTACTGTCCCTCTGTGGCTGCTGCCAGCCCTTCCATACATCCCACTTGTACTCTTTTCTCCTTGGGGTCTGCAGCCTTCCCAGGCATCACTAAGATGCTTCAGTGGTCACAGGCAGCCACCACAAAGACCTTCAGCTGGACCACGAATACTGTATTGGCAGCAACACTCCTTCGCTCTCCAGAAGATCATCCACCTCACTGGTCTCACAATTTCCTATGTCTCCACGTGCACTCAAAGACAAAAAATTACACAAATTGTTTTGTTGGAGGTTTTTTTTTGTAAAGGCTTCAATTTTTGCTGCCCATCAGCACTGTCTCAGGATATTGCACAATGTTTTCTTTTATTATAAAAAAGTCTGTATCAGGCAGGAAGAAAAAAGTTTTCTCAGGAGGCTAATGTGTACTATTGTCTGTAATTAGAGGTAAGTGGTTGCTTGTGTGGCCATCAGGAAGTGGAACCTGGTGAAAGAAAAACAAGGTGTTATTAACGGCTTGATCAGATACAGAATCTTCACCCTCCCTCCTCAAATGCATGCATTTCTTTATCCTTGCACATTTCCTGGATGCCTTTTACCCAGCCTCTCATAGAAATATTGTACAAATTTGGTTGCCTTCTTTCTTCTCTCACCACTCACATAACCTTGCCAGCTGGCAAACTTCAATCAAATTTGTCAGAAAGGCAGAGGTCTCAAAAGTGTCTACAGAATTAAATTGGAAAAATAAAAGTAATATAAAATCAAGAAGTTCCTAGAGAAGCAATTCTCTTTATTGCCTAAAGAAGGGGAAGGTGAAGGCTCAGCTCTTTCACGCTCCTTGGCAGCAGCCTGCAGAGCAGTAAGGAGCACCACTGGCCCCCTGCAGCACACAGTGCCACTTCTTCAATGTGCAGGCTGAGCAAAAGGATATGTGAAACCAAAACCAGGACAGGGAGACCGACCAGGCCCGGGAAACATTTAATTTTTGGAGCAATATGAAAATAAAAGGAATATAGTAAGGACAGTGAAGGGAATGTAAGACATCTAAGAGACTCAGCTGTGTTAATTCAGTTTGTTAGAGAACTCTACTTCCTTACGTGTTAAGTTTTCCAGCTATTTTTAAAAGCTGTTGAATTTCTGCTAATATGCTTGTCAAGGGGAGGGTCTATTGTACATGTCTTAAATTCTCCTGGGACCAAGTCCCAGAGTTGTCCTTGTCATCCATCCTCAGTTGTATCACTTAGAGAAATACTTAGAGGTAAGTTTTTCCTTACCGATGTGGATCTGTAAGAGCCCAGTCTGAAACGGCAAAAAATAATTTCTGCTACAAATCTTCCAAAGCCATGTAAAATTCCTGCAACATCAAACAAGATTTAAATTGTCACCAGTAGTAAAAATGTATTATTTATGGATGCATTGCAACAAAGCTATGTACCATACTTAGACAGGACACTGTGCAGTAAACCCATACATAAGACACTGAGAAATTAACATGAAGAACGGATATATCAAGCGCAGGGCAGGGGAGAATTCTAACATTCTGAAATGCATCAAGAAAGCAAAACTACCAAGTAAATATAATTTCCTCTGCCAGCTTTCATGGGTGAAAATACATGGTGTGGGACAGGAATATCTACTTTGAAAAGCAGCTCTTAGTTTGAAACCTCATTACTGAGCTCTCTTCCAATGAGAGCCAAAGAAAGAAGTAACTTGTAATCCAGACTCCCTATTATGTCTCGACCAGTAAGTGAATTGTGCCTATTCAACTTAGTTTACTTTCTTTGATGAAGCAAATCCAGCAGTACATTGACAAGGAAAATCTTCCCAATAACTTCAGATGGAAATTTTATCTCAACTTTTGTCACTGATTTAATTACTGGATCCCAACAATAGGAAATACACAGAACATCAGTATGTGTGTATGTATACACACATACACATAGATATCTATAGACAGATAATAGTCTTGCTCTTCCAGAACTAAATTAACTTTGCTATAGTTATCAAAAAGGAAACAACAGGCCCTCAGAACACCAGAAATGCCATATTGGGACACCAAAACCAAGCAGCCTTCATAGCACATTTCAATGCACACAAATGAGCACTTTGTCTTTAAACCTGTTAGGAGGACTCCCTATAACTTATCCACAGCAATCACAATGATTAAAAAAAAAAAAAAGACACAACTTAAGAAGGAAGGCACTGATAATCACCTGTAGTTGAAAAAATACCACCAATAATGCCACAAAGCCTCACTAAGAACTGCCAAAAAGGCATGTGTTCTTCTGTCACCGTCACCATAAGTGAACTGATGTCGTATTTCATGAATATTCCTGACACCCCATGGCTGCCAGCTGCATGGTTAATTACTCTTTCCTGAAAGAAAAGACAGAAACATTTATTAGTCACACTTGTTATTAGTCACAAGAAAATCAGTGTTACAGGATGGGATTACAAAGAGTTATTTAATCAGAGTTAGGAATGAACAGAAGACTGCGGAGTATCAAGGCCACTTTGACCAGTACCTTCTAAAAGTCAAACATCATGAACTAAAAATTTACTTTCCTGGTCACTGATCTGCTGTGTTGCACATCAATATTCAATATTGTGCTTTGGTACTATTCTCTCAAGACTTGTTCACATGGTCCTTTAAACAGGATTTTTGTAACTGGATTGGTGTTGGTACCTATGAGGATAATGCCACAGTCTTGGCCTAGCCTGTGAACTCAGGGGAGTGCGCTGGTGTAATACTTGCCACAGCTCTTCCTACTTTATCAGCCACTATGAATCACTTAACTCAGAGTGAGACCTTAATTGACATTTACGTTGTTCAACAGCTGTTCTGCCTTAGCAATGGCAGAATCCCCAGAGGATTTATATAAATCATAGAATACCAGGTTGGAAGGCACCTTGAGGAACACCTGGTACAACCTTTCTTGGCAAAAGCCTCTTTTCAAACTTTTTGTCAGTTACATCACATCAGACAACAGTCACACAGCAAGAAATACACCTCAATAAATAAATAAACACCCCAAACTCGCTATGACCACCTGGCACCTCAGGTGAGAAATTTCTAGTTTCTTTTCATTTGCCAAATTCTCAAACCAAAAGACACCAAAGAGGAGAGTGTGGCTGCTATGAATACCTACTTTTTAAAAAAGGTTTCAGGACAGAACACACCTCAACACAAGCTTCTTTCAAAAGTCTGCTGTCATTTTGTTATTAGTGAAAGGTGCTGATAAACGCGCTGTCAGGTAAGTCTGGCTGAAAACACATAAGGACAGCAGAAAAGAACATAGTGGGCTGAGGACAAACTCAGCCATGCCTAAGTGAGTAGGAACCAAAAAGACAAGATAAACAGGACTGAACAGAAAAGCGATATACCACAGCTCCATTTCTCTGTATATTAAACAGTTTGTGCTCAAAAAACATGCAGAATATGGTACAAAATAAAAAGCAGAATACCACCTTGGAAAACGCAGGTTAAGCAACTTCTTCAGTTAGCTAACATTATCAAAAACCATACTGCTTTTTATGCTATCATACCAAATTTTAAAGGATGCCAAAATAATGTATCAGCAATGAAAACAGGTCCCAAAAACTTGCAATCATTAAATAAAACAAACCAGTAGGAAATGCTTTCCATATTTCAAAGCATGACAACTGTCAGCATTTGGAGATGGATGATCAGTCATTCCAAAAAAAGAAGAGAAGACTAAAGGTAGTTAAACAGAACCTTGCCACTGGCAAAGGACAAAACCCTACTTTGCTTTTCCTCTATTATTTCCCTAAGCCTTCCTGGTCTTTTGAGGTCAAATGGTGGAAAAAGAATATGAAGTTAAATAGAACACACAAAATTCCACCCTTAAAAGAAACAGAATTCTTTTTCTGCAAACCACTTTGATCTGCTTCCAGCTTCTACTGCTGCAGAAGATTTAACTTCAAAAAATCTTGCTAAAATCTACTAAAAATTACTAACCTTGCATCAGATAGCTCAGTGAAGTCTTGCTAGAATTAAAATCTTTTTAACATGAATAACTACAGTATCTCAACCATCAAGAATAGTGGAGAAGATTCAGCCCACACCTCTCAAACCCTGCTTCCCCACGTGCCCAACGCTGGCAATTAAACCTCACTGCATTTCAGTTTGAGCTATGGCTGTCTGACCACCTTTTTCCATGTCTGCGGATGTGCCTACTCTTTCAAAATAAGTGCACTAAGGTGTTCAGTGAATTGTTGTTCTTAGTAACCCTTCTCAACTCATCTAATAGAAGTATTTGGTTCCCTAAGAGTAAATACAAATAGGCTTTGGAAGCAATAGGGTTGCCTACTGAGGCAGCAAGAGTAAACAAGTACATAATGGACACTTTTATCTCCATTATTCACATTGTCTTCTCCAAAGCAACCTGTGGTTGTAGCAATTTTTATAAAAATACATCCCTACAAAAAAATGAAGAGCTAACTTAGACTGGACAGTTAATTGAAAGAACCACTGTTACACAGGAAGAGACAAAAACTGTACACAAGATGGGGAAAAAAAAGGAACAATAAGATAAGCTGTTGACTGGCATACAGAAGTCTAAGGAATGCCTTAGTTGTTGCAGATGTGCAGAGAAAACACAAAGCAGATTGCTAAACCAGCAGGAGGTGAGTGTATACTGCATTATGAAATTCCTCTTCATTCTCTCCTTGGTCCAGCTTTCATGAGTTCTGGAGCAAACCTTTCCCTTCAGTGATCTGCCTGTCTGAAGCTGAACATCAAGATATCGCCTCTATCCTACTTCCCCTACCTCAGTATTTTTCAGAAGCACAGTGGATCTAATACCCACATTTTCTTTAAACCCAAGGCTCCCTTCTCACCTCTTACTTTATCTGCCATTTTTAATTAAACTTGTCACAAAGATTTTTTTCTTTGGCTTTCGAATAAAAGATTCAAAACAGAGTTCAGTATCTGAAAATAAGACATCTAGGCAGTACATGCAAGGCTTTTTTCCTATTCACAGCAGTCTTTAAATTAGTACTTTATGATATATACTAGGCTGCATTAACTACCCTTGTTATGGATTCAGAATTAAAAGCCTCTCAAAACACAGAAGTGGAAACTCTCTAGTCTTGAGAGTAATTAAATCTGGTGGTTCAACAAAGGTTAAACAAGACAGCTGAGACACTTACTGTGTGACCAGTTTTTCATACAAACTACCTGTTTGTGTTTCTTACACACCACAACCAAGTTCAGGATATTCAAGCAAGGGGCATGTTTGTTTGCTTCCCACACGGATAAAAAGCTAAAGGTGAATTAAATATTTGTAAAGCTAAACACTAGGTTACAGACCTAAAATTTGGAGGATTTCACCACCACCACTATTAGCATCCAGCTGGAAATGACTAGAATTAATGCCTGTCATTAATTCTAATGATAGAATTAATGTCTGTCATTAATTCTAATATCAGACTCCAGATCTATAGATGCGAAACATTAATAGAAGAAGTTTGCATGTGTCACCAAGCATATATATATATATATATATATGTATTACCATCACTGCTGTATGATTTACAGATAAATCTAGTGTAATAGAATGTTCTACAAAGAGTCTCTTCATGCTAGAGTACTTTTCAAAACCATGGTACTACTTTCACGTTTGAACATTTGTTATGAACAATCACTTTTAGATTTTTTAATCTCTTTATAGGTTTTTTTCTTTTACTTACCCTTTCTGTCACTGAAAATTGATGAGTTTCTGCTGAAATTTTGTATGTATGGAGTTTGGTTGGCACAACTGTGATGAAATATTGGAACATCTGATTGTCTAGAAGAAAAAAAAAAATCTTAAGACTGTTGAATCTGAACAGAGTCAAAGCCCATCTGAGATATTCACAAATAAATCAAAGAAATAATAAATCCGCTAAGCCATTTGCACTAGGGACATTCTTCAAGGAATGCCAGCACTGCCAAAACTACTTCAGCACCATCTGCACGAAGTTAGTTTCCATGGAAAAGACATCTATCCCACCAATACTCAGAAATTTCTATTTTTCCCATGTAATGAAAAGACTCGCGAAGGTCAGGCCACTCAAAGCTTCAAATGAAACACACAGGTAGTGTTTTCCAGGGCTCTAGAACAAGTTTCACACTGTCACATGTTTCATGATATATACAAATCTCAAAGTGGTCTAAATAGATTTTGGCCATTGAATTGTATCTATAGGACTGGAAGCCCTTCTAAACTGGTTAGATTTTTTCTTGATTATACTTGCAGAGAATTCTTCTAGAGCCATCAGCATGCTCATGCATTTGCTCTTTGTGCAATTCCCTAAGGGAACAAACACCTATAGACTGAAGCTATTTATTTCAACTACACTAAACCATTCTGGCTGTAAGAGCCAAGGAACCCACTGGCTGTGAGGCAACAGCAGCTGCAGGAGGTTCTGGGGTTCACTCTCACAGGGAATGCCAGTGATGGGATGAGGCAGGTTACTACTCTCCTTTATTTATACATGAGGAAACCAAGTGCTACACAAACCCATCCCATTTCATCACCAAACACGCTTTGGAAGGGACAAACCAAATACAGGAATGGAACCCAAGACTCCTGGTGTTATTTTTTAAACAAAATCAGGCTTATTTTTCCCCATCATGACAATAATCAGATCTATGATTCTCCCCTGTAACACACTGCTACAATATGGCCAGACACAGTGTAACTTCAACACAACAAACCTGGAAAAAACCACAAATCCCCTTCAAGGAAACAGCACAGAACAGCAATGCGGATATTAGAAAGAAATGCCCATTTAAGATGTCTTGTAGATAACTGAACAGGGCATTGCTCACTATCAAATTTAGACTGTCACGCTGCTTGTCAATCACAATATTTATGAAAAATGATAATACTTCAAATGTAACTACTGGGAAACTAAACAAAACAAGATTTTTTTTTTTTTTAAACACACAACACTTACGATCTGATGCAATTTTTTCCGTTCCATCCAATGGATTAATAATTCCTGGAATAAGCTCTCCAAATGACAAATGATCTATTCTATGGGAGAAGTTATAGGCTGAAAGACAACATAGAGAAATGAACCATTTTTAAACTATGAGATTCTGTACTTAGAGAAAAAGATGCACCCATTTCTGACACTGAAATATTCTAATTAATGCATTTACCAAACACCACTGTACACATATTGGATATACCCACACTTCAAAGAAAACTCAAATCCAAAATATTTAACAAAAAAGTTAAATTTTTTTTAGAAAAGAGCTTCTAAACCAAATTGTAACTATATTTGAATCAATGGTGGAGCATAACAGAGTCATAATTTTATAACACAGAATTTCTAATTGGCCAAATACTTCTATTATTCTACAGTTCACATTCTTGTAAGCATTAAAAAGACGAAAATTTAGTAAATCAAATGTACAGAGGAAGCATAAGGCAGCTGCCAAGTCACTACACTGCCTATTTGGCAGGTACTTAAGATGTATAGAATTATTAAAGTTGAGTTAACATAAATTCATGGGCAGACATTTGGAGGTTTAACCAACTGTAGCTGGTTTAATCAAGTTAATTTTTCACAGTAAGTCACCTTTGCTTCACATTAAGTAAGGCAACAACACACATTTAATATCTAGACTCATAATCCAAAAATTAAGTTTCTAAGGAAAAATATCAGAAATTTTTAACCTTTTAAAAAGGTCTTCAAGGAAAGAGGTAGGTTGGACTGAAATACAGGAATTTTATATGGTATCTATGTTACAGCAAAGTACATCTGAGATTCCAGTGTTATCATTACTATAGAAGCAACCTTAAGATAATCCTAATAATGTTAAATGTATGAAAGCAAATTGTTACAGTCAGATCATTGCAAAGAATATTCTTCATCTTTTTTTTGCAATGCAATTGCACAGCTAGAACATCTTTAAAACAGCAACCTAACATGAACTAGGAGACAGCACTCAGACTGAAATGAATCATGTTGGTATGGAGATGGCAGAAGGAACTTACACTCATGGCTTACAAGGGCTGCCAAGTGTGCATGGCCTCGAGGGTGCGGTATTGCCCTGAAGAAAGCAACAAATGTTTTATGCTTGTTACTATGTAGACTATGTAGAAAAATTACCTTTCCTCCTCTATTTCAATAAATACTTTATAATATACGTACATATCCTCATATGTATAACATAACACATATATGCTTAAGTATATTTAACATACATGCATATATATATGTATGTTTTAAAGACTGGTATCTATTGTGTATATAAATAGAAAACCTAAATATGACATTTTTATTACTGTCAAGTACAGACAGACTGAACAGTAAGGTCAAGAATCTTGGACTCACAAAAACCTTCTTACACAAAACCAGTGTCTTACATCTTTAGAAATATCAAGAACTCATCAAGTCACTACACTTTTGAAAGAGTCACCAAGTCCTACAATATGAAAAGCTGCAGAACTGCTCAAGTGACTAACAAAAGTTTGACCATATTTGTTCTATGAGTAAGCAAGTTAACTGCACTCTGTATTTGCTCTCTAACAAAGCAACTTTCAAGAGTTTCCATCCTATAAAACACTGAAATTCATAATGACTACATTACATGCAACAATGCACTGCACTGCATGGTTTTGGTAATTTATGAAGAAAATTAACAGTGCAAGAATAGGTATTACATGGGAAAAATACCAAGCATGAGTACAGGAAGGTCAATAAAACCCAGTCATTAACTGAAGCACAAAAGCACACACACTTACACACACATGCATTATATAGAATGTAGAAGTCAAGGGATTTTTTATTTTCAGGAATTGGACAGAACATACTTGCCCACAGTTATGTGAAAGTTCCCTGCTACTTTATTGACATAGAGATGACCATGAATTCTGCATGCATCTGGAGACTGTAATGAATTATCTTCCCTGTTTAAATAAAAACATTGAAAGTATTGAGAATATTCAGTCTTGCAGAAATAACAGCAGTACAGTTAGACCTCTTTTTCCTAGCATGAAGATACAGCATTATCATCTACCTGTCCTTTTTGCATTCTGGAATTATAGCAGAGATGGTGGAAGGGAGGGAAACTAGTAAAGGTCAGGCTGATGAAACCAATGAGCTTTCATTCATACTTGTATTTGGAGATCTGGCCTGCAAGGCTGGCTTATGATATCTGAACATGCAAACAGAGAACATTAGATCATAAGTGTGTCTGCCCCAGGGATTTATATTTTCCTGCTTCCTTCTACCAAAAATGGCTTCTTGGGAAAATTTTAATGCTACAATGAACAGAACCAAATACATTTTGGTCACAGAAACAGGACTGCAGCAAGAAGAGCTTTCAAATTTATTCTTTAGAAAAGCTTCCACTCATCACTTGTGATGTCACAACACAAAATCTATTTTCAAATCTGCTCTTTAGAGGGAGATGAAAACCAACTTTTTTTAAACACATCTCAAGCATAAATATAATTTCAAATACTGCACTAACAAGCACCACAGAGGCACAGAAGGATTTAATTAATCTGAAGACATCAAGCAAATGAGAAAAAAAAAATTTTGATCCATCTTCCAGCTTGCCTTAGGAAGGAAGAACACATTTGATTCTCAGAAGGGAGATTACAACACAGGAAGTGTGTATGGCAGCTTTGGTGTTTGCTTTGTTTTATTCAGTATTTTTTTATTTAGTGCTGTTTCTAAGCAGAGAGAATTTCAGCTTTCATGTAGAAAGTGTTTTTCCCTTGGGGGAAAAATAAAATCACACAGCATCTAGATTCAGCAGACCAAACATTCTATGCACTAATCTCTTAACATTTCGAGTAGCTGGAATTAAGTGTAAACAGCAAGCTTTCTCCACACAATCTTAAAAGTGTTATCCCAGACACAGGAATTAACTAACAAAACATGTGTGTATTCAAAGGTTGATTCTTTTAAAATTATGAAGCATTATGACACAGATAATAGCAGCACTACTTTTAAAAGCTGTGGACAAAAAGGTAGTTTTAAAAAGAGACTCTTGTTTAGTATTGCTCTGGCATTACTAATTCCCATTAAGAAGGAGGCATCAAACCACACAGAATGATTAGGTGTGCATATATTTCCTCGTGTCTGTATGTGTAAACACACACACAAAACCTGGAAACCTTCTCCAACTTGGAAACCCCAGAGGTTTTCATGAAACAACAGCTCTCCAAAGCAAGTATCAAGTACGCTATTTTGAAATTCATCAAAAAGCAGTGAGATCTTTTCTTACAACCTCATCTTCTGGGGGTGGGGTGAAATCATAACCACAATAAAATGTTAAGTCTAATTCAAGGGTTGAAGGAAAGAGGAATAATTTCACAAAATCCCAGTTTTTCTTACCGTGGTGGCAGTGCTGTAGAAGCACTTTTAAATGCACTTTTGAATATCACATCTTGAAGAGAGTGTTCTTCCTGCAGCCTACTCTGAATTAGTTGCAGCATCCTAAAGATTAGAGACAAGTGTGAAAGCATGCAACAGTAAAACAAAATCTAGCTTCACAATTCATTATTGGCTTCAATTGCAGGTTGCAAATCAGGAACTTATCAAAGTTGATGACAGTAATAAAACATTACATTAAACTTTGGGAATAATATTTTATACATAATTTAAAGCTCAGGTGTTCACAGCAGTGTGTTACCAAAATACTAAAACTAGCCAGATCCCCAAATAAGCTTCAGTACTATTACAAGATTATCACTATAGTGGGCACACACAACACCAAGATATTAAAGTGATAAACACTGTGTCAATTAATTTACAGGAAATAATTAATTTGTTTTTACAAGAATGTGCCCATTTGTTACAATGGCTCAGCTTTAACATTTAGATACCTATTTTACACATTTGATAACCATGATTTTAACTTGTGCTACCAAGCATTCATTTGGAAGCAGAAGCTGAGAGAGTCCATACATCTTGGCTTGCAACTGCATGACCCTATTGAACACTTAAGTCCAAAGCAAATTTTCTTTTTCCATAACAGAGATCATACATGATGAGGAAAGCAAAGTAACTTAGTATCTTTTTGCAGGTTTGCATTCTTAAATTACAAGCAGCAGCTATTAGACTCAAGACATAGCTGTGTCCTGTACCTCTGGTGTCACTTCCAGAACAAATAATACAAACCATAAACATGCCTCTCAATGCTTTACCTTTGCAATTCTTTTTGTTGTGGGGTGAGCTCAAATGGTACCTGAAACAAAAACAACACATTTAATAAAACACACAGAATGCATCCCTTCCATGAATCCCAGAAGAGAATTGGGGTGTAGGCATAGAGCTATAATCAATTTCACACTTAGTACCACAGAGTAGTTTATGAAAGGACTTTGCAGTTTAAATAATACATCTTGTGCTCAAGTACAAACGTTTCTGTCCCTTCCCACCCAAAATTGCAAAGGAACAATCTTTGAAAGACAGGGGTCCAGGTGCAGATTGCATATTTCTAGGCTCATCCCACATGAAGCACTGAAAACAAGCTACCAGACCTGCTATGCTTTGTCAGCATTACAGGATCACTAGTAACATCTGTTTACCAAGTTCAAACCTAAATATTGGTTAACACAAATGTACTCACTAAATTCAACTGCAATTAATGCTCAAATGTACCCAGAAGCTATGGCCAAAAGAGATCAACTACGGAATGTTCCTTTAAGAGGTTGGTGGATAAAAAAACCACAAGCAAGCAAACCAGCCCAGTAGTGCTTTGCACCAAGAGGAATTCAATTTTTAAATAAAAAGGTCAGAATCAACTTACTGGTTCATAGATTAACCCATCTGCAGAGGCAACCATTGTTTCTGCTAAATCCAGAACATCAGCCCCCACATCTATTTTAAACAGGCAGAAATATTAAGTCACACAGACGATCAAGGACAAGCAAAAAAAATCCAAGTTGAAATGAAGTTTCACAGTGATAAACTTCAGCATATGTTATTGTTCATTCAACCTATTTAACCTTCAGTATCAGCTGATGGACATTGACCAAAAACTCTTCAGATTTGCAATATTTTCTCACTAATTTAACACCTACAGAGATAGAAACAAATACAAGCTGTCTAGGATTGCTATGCATAAATATTTTCTCCTGTTTTACAAGCACTGAACAGAGACCAAGACTAGTCAAATCAGAGAATGAAAGTTTGTTTATTTGTAAAAAACAACAAAAAAAACCATTGATGTGCAATTAATGCTAATTACACTAACACTAATTACAATTAATGCAAGGTTTAAGCTAGGCAACAAAAGTGTGTCCTGAAAAATTTGCTTGCATTCCTGGTACAAGTAGTATTCTCTCTTCCCTCAGTCCAGGACAAGCAAGATTGAACTCAATAAAAGTTCATTACCTAAAGGATGTCAAAATAATATTAAGTATTGCCTTTAATAAGGAGGGCATCCCTCTTATGTTCACGAGGAGGATGAAATTACATGATGGTTTCAGGGTTGTTAAACAGCAGATAAGCTTAATATAGCCCAAGTTAATAAATAAATAGAAATTGTTATCATTTCCTGCTGCTGAGTTGTGTCTCACAATTAGCTTTTGGAATATTTCAGCTAATGAGAGACTGAACAACAGATCCTGTTCCTGCTTTGACAGACAAAGCAAGGTTCAGCAAGATGAGAATGAGATGGCTCAGATATTCTTCTTCACATTTCTTACCAATTCCCTCAATGAGTCATATGCCATCAAGATCACTACATGCCATTAAGATCAGAAGAAATTACACTGGTAAAATATTCTGAACAATATCTAACTATATTGTGAGCAAGTGTGCTCTCTGAAGAGGCTTTAAAGTGTTTAAAAACTTTAACTGATGGAATACTTACATTGACACCTCATGGCAACTGTAATATCAATATTGATCCTTAATTTACTGGAAAGAAAAAAAAAGGCAAAAATGCATTAAGTAACACTGAGTACAAGTATCAAGAAAAAATCTCAAGACTACCTGCAGAAATACAGTCAAGTACCAAAATTTATGCTAACAAATATAAAGCTGTTTAAAATTTGGGTGAAGCAACATGGATTTTTAGAGCATGTTAAAGCACTTGTAACTTAAGAGATAACCTCCATCACACCAAAAGTCTGATTGTGTGGCATTCTCCAATATCCTGGGCATTTCCAATTGGTTTTCATGTTAGTTTCACAAAAGCAATTTGGACTATAAGGAATAAACCCCCTCACTATAGTCACAGTGTTCTGTTCTCAAGGAGCTTCCTCTGGGACTTAACTGACCTCAAGCAAATCACATAAGCACGGGATTCAACACTTGCTCAACTTGGGTCAGACAGGGTCAGTAGAGAGGAGAAAAGCAGCTAAAATTATACCAGTCTCCATTGGTTCAAGCTGTCAAGAACCACAGGCTGAGTGATTAGCCCACAATCAAACTGGGGAATCTGTACTAGGCCGTACCTCAGTCCCGTAACAGTCTCTTAACTGACAGACTACCCTTCCTGTGTGATAGCTTCACTTGGCATATAACCTACTTTAGCAAAGACCTAAATGTGAAATCTCAGCTGTCTGAATGGATTTACTATCATTTGAGTTTTTGATGCATCTCCTTCAAATTTTCCTTTTTTGTTTTTCATTACAGAAACCGTCTTTATTTCTGATGTACAAGACACCCAATTAATATATGTATCTTTAGCCTGTTACCACAGCAACTACCCAAACGGCTCTTAAAGTTATTTCAGTTCAGTTTCAGTTAGTTCTGTTCGTGGGTGCCAGTGTCAAACCATGACACAGACACATAATAACATTTAAAGGTGTTCAAGGCACGAAATCTGCATTAACTTCACAGGGACTCATGGGTGCCTGACCAGCTCCGGAAGACAGGCAAACAAGTCCTGACAGGCACATGAAACCAAGAGCAAACACATCTTCAGGGGAGCTGTATCTGGAGAAAAAATTAGTAGCAACCCCTAGATAATGCCATCAAAGTTCTGAGTGCTTCAGGCTCACCTCCAGCAGCACAAAGTATAATGGCAACATACTAACAACATGAACTGGAGAAAGCCTCGAGCCAAAGTGGACAGGTTTATGTACCTGATGCAGAGTTACATCTCACAATGTTCTCTGAATTGTTATCAAGTAATTCCTAAGGGAGTTCCTTCAATAACAAACCCATACTATTTTGACTTCGTCATTGCAGAAATCTCAATTTATCTTATTCACAGATTACATAGAAGAAAAAGCCCCAAAACAATCAACAGATGAAAAATCAAATTCCTGTAGTATTTAATTTGCAATTTCAATTATAAATTGCTTTCAAGTCACATGAACATTTTAAATCTATTCTTTCCTGAAATGCAGGCAACTAACATTTTAAAAAGAATCATAACAAATAATGTTACCTAGTAAAATCCTTGTCTACTTCATATTCATATTTCATCCATGTGTCCCGGTATACCATGAACTCCATTATAGTCAGGAAAGCTATTGTTGTAAATGCTATCAGAGAAACTGGTCAGAGGAAAAAAAAGTAGAAATTCAGACCATAAGAAATATTATTCAGAAACATAAGCAGAACAAAATTCTAATAATTCCAGAAGTTGAGCACTACCAGTACAACACTGGTATCTTTGATTTAAAAACCCAAACCCGCTCTTAGATGATATTTGTTTTCAAATATTTGTTTTAAATATCTGATGATATTTGTTTTCAGACAGGAGTGGAAAAGAGTAAGTCCTACCTTTCCATCAAGAAAGTACTTTTTACTTTTACAAGAAAGTACAAGTCAAATACTGGAATGATTTCCTAATCATTGTGAAATGATTGGGTTGATGGGTTGTGAAATTCCTGCATGGAAAAATCTAAGAACAGGCTAGATTGTCCTCCACATATAAAGCACACACAGATCACTGTCAGGGATGGTCTAGGAAGACTCAATCCTAACTTCCAACATGAAAGAAGAAGGTAGTGCACCTTGAAGTCCCTTCAAGCCTCCACTTGTATACAAGTTAAGTTTTTATAACAAATTTTTTATATCAAGTTTTAGACTCAATAAGCTAGCAGACAACAGAAATAAGATGCATTATATTACTTATGTATAGCTGTAATAGCTGTACAGTCATGACTCCCACCCCAGTATTTCAAACAAGTCTCCCTCTGGCAACAAGCAACAGGCAGCTATCCATTCTACCAATAAGTGAAGAACTTAAAATTATTTTTAGGATGAAAACTAATTGGTGCATTTTAGTGGTACATGTGCTTCACTTATCTCCAAGGCAGCCTACGCATCACACTTGCAAAGTTGTACAGTGCAAGGGGAAGATCACCCTGCTGCACAGTCAGAAATACAGTAATAGATGCACAGAAGCACCCCTTTTATTAAATCACGGCTTTTATAAGCTTGAAAACACTTCCATTATGGAGCATAGTAGCAATTTGTACAGCTTATTGGCACTGTAGGTTTTTTCATTTACGTTCTGTGGAATTACCTCTGTGGAATCTGTGAAGGACAACTTGAGAAAAAACAAGCTCATTGTTGATAAGCTCCAACTTCCTACACAGTGATCCAAAAGCCAGAGGTGGGAGCAGAGAATAAAGGCACTGTCCTTGGGGATCAGGAAAGAAGCTATTGGCTGTTGCATCCATCAGCAATGTTTCCAGTTCTAGCTTTCAGCTGACACTATGCAACAATCACACATATGAAATCCCTTATGTCAACTGCACTAACCAGTTCATCATTCTGGCTCTCAATTTCCTTCTGGAATCAGCAGGCCAGGCTCACCCTGCCTATGCAACAACAGGAAAGCTGGAGCCATATCAGCTATCCAGAGCCACAGAAACACAGTAAGAGCCACAGCTGCTTTCTGCATAATTCTGAGCAAACGTATGTGTGGATCTGAACAGGAAAATAAAGTCTTGTAGAATTTTCTTTCCCGAAGGGTCTCCCAGCCCCAGAGCTGGAATCTCAGCCTGTTTGAGAGACCAGTGCTTCTTCTGCAATGGGTCTGAAGGCTGAGAAAGTCTGAGAATAGAGTCTTGGCATGTTTTAGATCCCTATCACATCAGAAAGTAAGCCTGACACTTTAATCCTGATTGAAACAAGAATACTATATTCAGATTTCACAATGGCACAGAAAAAGACAATCCTATACTGTCCTATAATGTGAAAGTAACTTGTGGTGTTGAGAAAATCTTTAAGGCACCATTCACCAGCAAAAAAGCAAAGGTCCCGTGAAGGATGGTGCTATACTACAAAAAAGGATTATTTAAGCATTTGGTGTTTTTATGCAAATTACAATATAGAAACAATACACTTGTTTCCTCAGGAACTGGGACTACCATTAACAAAGAATTGTTTAAACACTTCTTAGAGATTATTTAATATACAATAATCCTTTAATTATTAACAGTGCACGTGAGGAAACAGCAAAGTAATATAGAACCTTCTGATACTAATTTCTACACTGTAAGTGGCACAACAATTTCAAAGGCTTATCTGGAGGTTGTAATTGCTTCCTCAACTTTTTATTCAACTGAGTTTCAGGCATAATCACACACGAGAGAGATTTTTGTCCTCCACTTTTAAGTGCAAGCAGTTTCCTATCTGCAATAATTCCAACAGTCCAAGAGATGAAGTCACTATTTTCAAATCAGGCTACCTCTAAGTCAGCTCAACTTAAAAATACAATTTTATGATCAGACACATAAAGAAAGGTCTTTTTTACAGCTCCAGCTTTTTCAGAGAAGCTCAAGTGACTAATAGGGATAGTACAAGCACATGTCCTGGATTAAAGTGTTTAGTTCTTCAAAGGGCTTTCCTTACTCTTAAAATCAAGTACACCTTTAAGAGAAAAACTTTAGAAAACTGCTCTTCATCCTGATACTCAACTTATATGTCTCTGGAGGATATTTTTCTACTTTTGCAAAAGCATAGTGTTGATTCCCACCATCATTTCAGGTCATGCTCACTCAGTCTCACCCTGACACCAAGAAAAGAGCTTGGTGAGACAACAAATGAGAAAGTTTTATTGCAGCCTTGGCTCAGTGCACTTCCAATTGCAACTGGTTAGAAGTTTTAATTTCTAACCTTTACATTGGGTTCAGTCTCACCAGCTTTATACAAAAATCTCCCTTCAGATGAGTGATGGATGCATCTGTTTCCATAAGATACTTTGTCTTGAATTGAACGGGATGAGCTCAGTCAGTCCACCAAAGAACTCAAGAAACCAATTTTGGCTAGTTTCAAGTGAACAGAGATGCCTGCCTTCCTCATGCTGAAGTTTCTATCAATATCAGCTTCTCAACAAAGCCTACCTGTGCCTCCACTGGCTGAAGTCTCCACATAGCTCTCAGGAACCTTTGGAAAGGCATCCAATTCTTTCATCAAATTCAAGGTCTTCTTCCGATTCAGTCGCCTCATCTTCAGCACACTCCTCCACCTCCTCCTTCATATACTCCCTCTAATATGAGAATAAATTGTGATTAAAAGACAAAAGCAATATTGCTCAAACTGACTGGCTTTAACATAAAGCAATAATAAGGCCTTTCAAACCCCAGAAATATTTTTCAAGAAACACACACGAGACAACTGGATGGTCACCCTTACTTCAAGAAAACTGTTAAGATTGGCCTGGACACTGCTGCTTACAGTCCAGCCACATCCAGCACATTCACCATTCAATTATTATTAATTTCTTTCTCAATTAAGTTCTTATTGGTAATGAATATATCACATTTTAAACTTTAAAAAAATTCAAACTCAGCCCTGAAGTAAATTTGCTAAACAGACCTGACAGTCACTGAAGTCACTGACTTAGGAGGAAATATGTAACAGGCTGCATAAACTTCAGAGGATATCAGACTGCTCTGGGCTCCTACATTCGGCCAATGTGGGCACAAATTATACCTTAAAGGAAAAAAAAAAGGTGCATTTCGCATTTTTACAGGTGTAGAATATTATGATCATAAAATGACCATTTTTTTCCTCTATAAAAATACTTCCCAAAGCAAGTCATGGATCAAATTCTGACTCCATCCTTCGGAATCATTTCTGTACATGACACGATCTCTGCTTGGAGTCATGTTAAGCAGCACGATGCTGAGAAAAGCAGCTTGCCCTGGAAATACTGTCTAAAACCATTTCCAAATCATGCAAATATGCTCACAACCTGGTCCTGCCAATACACTGCAAGTTTCAACAAGCTGACACTGTTGTTTTTCTTCTGGGGAACTGCTGAACTTCACCCTGAGTTTCTGAAGCTACGAAAACCATCATGCATTTACTGTATTCTGAGAATAAGTCACCTTATTGTTCCTTATTTAAACACTATAAGGTGGGCAAACTAACCTACACTGCCAACACATGAGACAGCTCTCACCATCATCTTTCAGAAAAATCTATGAACTCATCTACCCTGTTTCAAGAGAACATCAAGTCTCTGGCATGTCCTAGTGAAATTACTCAAGATCTATTCCATGCTCTGCCCCTTCCTGGTGCTGAGCAGGCTTTGTACCATGTAATAACAAAGCAATAGGCTCTACTGGAAATGAAAGTTCACACAAGAAAATTCATCTATGCCTGCAACTTTCCCGTTACACAAACTGACTTCAGACACAGACTCTGCACTTGGTCAGGCTGCAGAGATCAACAAGATGGTACCGTGTGTATTGCACGGGATTCAAAGAAACCCCAGTTGGAGTGGGCAGAGAAGATAAGTGCTGGAACAGGCTTTTAGTTATACAGCATGAAAAAAATAATCAGGAAGCACAGATATAGCAAAGCAGCTGCTTGGACACAACTGAAGTCATAACATCAGTTAGCACAGAGGAAACACCAGCGGGGCTTGCCTGTTATCCTACACATACAGCAATCAAGCCAAAATAGCAGCCCTACATTTTCTGCCTATCTTCCCTGCTATCGCATGGGAAGATAAGAGCACACAGGGAATTTGAGAGCACTTGACTAAAAAATTTTCTAAATCACCCTTTACCAGTAAGTATGTGGATTTTTTGTAATCCAGCTAGAATATGCAATCTGTTCATTGGTTTCTTTAATCCTATACAGACTCACTTTCAGCTACGAACCCAGATGGAGACCTGATCCCCTCCCCCTGCCCATCTCCACACAAGTACTACAGACACACCAAAAAATTTGGAGTCCATTGCTATGAAAGTAAGATATGAATTCAAGAGCCAATTGCGTTAAGAAACATTATTAGTATTATTATTCACGATAAACATAAATCGCAGCAAAAATGCCGCTCAAAACCAGAGGCCCGCTCGAAACCACGGCAACTCCGACCCAGCTGAGGGGTTCGGGCAGTTTTCTCTTCTCCAGACAACTTGGCAGCGAAGCCGCTACCGGCGCGTCCCAACGCCGGCTCCCACGGGCGCGGAGCGGCCCCACGCCTGAACCCCCTGCCGGGGGCTCGGGCCCGGCTTCCCACGCCGAGGGAGGCCCCGGTCTCCATCTCGGAGCCCACACACCTGTGCGGGCCGCGGGCGCTCCCCGCCGCCGCCACGCACCGGGCAG
>VZRH01005837.1:139383-193947 GCA_013397555.1 Urocynchramus pylzowi
GGGACACGGCCGATCCCCGCTGCTCCCCGCCGCTCCCCGCCGCTGGAGGCGCCGGGTGCCGGGTGCCGGCCGCCGGCCCGGAGCCGCAGGGAGCGGGGGGCGCAGTGCGGTACCGCGGGTGGTCACTGCCGCGGGCTTTACTCACGGGCTGTCATTTTCGTGGTCTGTCCAGCTGCTCTCAATAAAAATAAGCTATTGATGAAAGACTTGGTCTCTCTAATCTTTAATACCAGTTTTCCAACTCAACCCTTTTTAAAATTATCCTAGTGACGATTTCATGTCATAGGGTCTCAGAAGAAGAACAGTCCTGCTCACTGAAAGGAGGACTATGTTAAAAATACTGAGGCAAAATGAAGCAATCCCATTCCCCATTATTTCATCGTGTAAACAGAATGGCTTTGTTCTACATAGTTGCCACTGTTTTCATACGTAATTACTTACCACTACAATTTTTTTTAATGATAAATTAATCCTAATTCTTATATTGAATATTTCTGTGACTTAGCTAACGTTTAAGATGCAATTATATATTGCATATTTACAGCTGCATTGCATATGTACAGCATATAAATATATATTGCAGATATATATATATGTGTATTGCAGCAAATACAGCTGTTTCATGAAGCTCATGGGGAGCTCACAGGGCAGCTGAGGTAAGAACTGTGTTGTGTTGCAGTGAAGTACTGTGAAAGCTGTGGTTGAAAAATGTTAAAGTGTAATCTTCCTGGGCTTTTTGACCTTATCCTAAGAGTTTAAATTGTTTGGTGCAGACAGATAACTGATTTGAAGTTGTGTCTTTCATTCAGCAGAGATTTGCTGTATGTTGTTGATAGATTGTATGGTATCTGTGGGGAAGAAAAGAGCATTGCTCACTGAATTGAATTCCTGTCCAGATTACAAATGTCAGGTTGTAATAAAGTCTGATCTTTCACTGCTTGGCTATTTTTAGTGATTAGATCATGATTACAAAACAGAAGTATTTTGATAATTGATCAAGTTACATAAAAACACTAATCCTTCCACATAATGTTCTTGAATTGTCTAAATATAGCACAAAGCCATGAGGAGACAGAGACACACTAGCATATGTTGGGACCTTCAGTATTTCTTTTATTTTAATGTTCTGTTTTCTGTTCTTTGGAGCACAGTTTTCCTGAAAAAGACACATGACCATTAATAAACAGGTTTCCGAAAATGTCTTTGAAGCTGTATTCACAAATATACTATATTTTACTATAATTTATACTATATTTTGCTACAAGCTTGCTCAGTCCCAGCATAAAACTTATTCTTGAAAAATATCACTAGTCTAAAAAACATGTATGGTAGGAGGTATTTGGCCTTCTGCAGGGTTAGCTGGTTGAGAATGGTGTTAGCTGGCATAGTGGAGGGACAAGAACCATTTGCCTTGATAGAGGAAAGTCATTGCTATTTGTTAACTGCATTAAAGACACTAAAGTCTTTTGCAGGGTTTGGGAGAGGCCTGGGTAAGCTGCATGTGAGGTGATGGCGATATTAGGATATTCATAAATAGTATGACATAGTCTTACTAGTATTTTATCCAAAAAAATCGAGTTGTTGTTGTGAGACTTGTGGTGTTAGAATTATATACTAGTAGTTTGCATATAAGGTGATGCTTAGTCAGCAGAAATCAGCATATTTCCCCAAAGTTATTGTAAAGTCTGTAGTATGCACATTTATTTGTTTGGGCTCTGTGTCATAGGCAGGTAGGATTATAAAAGAAAGGCCTTATGAAATCAGGCCTCACTCTGCTAAAATTGCCAAAGCTGGCCTGTCATTTCTTCTAAGTGCAGCTAACAAGCAATTTGCAAGTTTCCATGTGAAGCTATATTGAGAATGAGAAGTTTCACATTGAGAAGTATTATATGAGAAGTAACACAACAATCTATTCTGAGGGTGAAAAACAAATGCACCTGTGTAAAACAATAAGATTTGTCCCATGACAACCCACAAAGGAAAAAATGTAAACATATCTAGAAAGAGAAAATTTGATAGACATATACAACAGCCCTTACTGACCAATGAACTGAGTTTCACTGTATTGCTAATCAATTAGGTTGAACACAGTGCCTTCTGATATCTCCTATAAATATGAGCTTTGTGAATAAAGAATTGGCTTTCTGCATGAAGGAAATGGAGTCTTGGCTGATTTATTCCAACATATAAGAAATTAGACTTTGGAGTTTTCTTGTAAGTTTTTCCCATTATATTCCAGCAGGCCAAACAGATTATAAGGAACTCTTGACAAATTGGTTCAAAGGTTTTGCTTTATAAGAATATTATTTTGATTTTTATAATAAAGAACATGAACTCCATATATTGCTGAGGGATTTTAAAATTTCTTTTATCATGCTTGTTACTTTCATAGCAATTTGAATATGATTGGTGAGAGCTGAACCTTGCAAAAATAAGAACTGGTTATTAAGCTTTATCTAGTTAAAGCGTAATCTGGCAGTCACCAGGGTTTCAATTAATTTTCAGGACACTTTTGCAAGACAATCTGGAGGGGTCAGGATACTTTTAGGTGAGCATTTCGTCATGGACCTCAGTAGGTCCAATGCATTCTAACCCTTCAAACAGCCACTGTATTTCTGACTTGCCCACTCTGGGAACGGAGACCCTGTAGCCATGTGGGTGGATTGCCCTGGTGCATTTTTAGCCTCTGTTCCTGCATGGCAGTACTCTTTTATGAACTGCTAGCACATGGTACTTTCATGCCCATCTGTCTAAATCACAACTTTCAGCTACAACTTTGAACATATTCTCTGTAATCTCCTACCCAGCTCTCTTCACATCTTCCTAGCTCAGTCTATGTCTCTATGTTTACCTGTTAACCTTTTCAAAGCATTAAATCTTTTTGCTGCCAGGGTACCTGAATCAGCTACTTGTCTTCCCTCTCCCGAACTTCAAATTGATCCCCAAAGCTCTGATCCTTTTCTGTTTTCTGTTTCAGGCTACTTACCCTGTGAGACATAGCAGAGACCCTGAAGTGCCATCTGTCTCAGGGTTCACAGACACCTACTCCCTTGACCCTGCTGCCAGGACCTGGGGGTAATGATCACAAACTACCTGGTGAGAAAGGACAGGAAGCATGAGCAAACCAGTTGTTGATGAAATATCCTCCACATAGGTGGTCAGCAGGGGAAAGTTTGCTTCCTGCCTTCTTCTGACGAAAAGGAACTGCCTCAATAATGGCTTTTGAAAGCAAGAGGCATTTCCTGCTCCAGCTTTGCTGCTGGCATTTTCTGTGCTTGGCTGGGTTTCCATCATACCCAGCTGCTCCTTCCTGGTTGTGAAAATGCTTTCCTTCCATTTGACAAGAGAAGATCATCAAAGGGAAGTAAGACAAATTTTTTTCTGCTTTCTTCCATCTGGTATAATTAAATACTTGAGAGAAAGCAGAGCTTATATATTCTTGGTCCTGGGAAAGATTTATGAATCTGTCCACCAGTTCCCAACTTACTAGCATGCAATGTTCTGGCTTTGCTACTGTTATGTCGGTTATATTGTTAGGGTCCATGACAAAGTCTAATTATTCTTCTCACTTATGTGTGACTTCTGTGTGATGATGGCTGTGTTTGTACAGATTTGGATGTTACAGGATAGACACAGTTAAAACTAAACAGCTGATAGTCAGCAGCTATCATTCTGTCATGCTTTTAGGTAATTAGCATGCATATATTGGGAGATTTCACAGAGTCTCAGAATAGTCTGAGTTGGAAGGGACCCAGAAAGATCAAGTCCAGCTTTTAAGTGGATGGCCCGTATGGAGATTGAACCCACAACTTTGGCATTGAGAGGAATGACAGATTTGTCTTTACAAACAAGCTGTGGGTCTGCTTGTAGATAAAATTAGCACTGAGAGATAAAAGAAACAATGGGAAGGATTCCACTGATTGATGAATGGAAAAAGATATTTGCCTTTACAAACAAGCTGTAGGTTGGCTGATAAATGAAACTGGATATTGAAATATGAAAGAAACAATGGAAAAAATCTTTAATTCCATAAGAATTAAAAATTAAAAAGGAGGATTATACATTAGAGGGGAATCTTTGGTATCTGGCATTCCGGGAGGTCTGTACCTCTCAAGTACCTCAGCCAATGGGGAAAGAGAGAGGGAAATGCAGCCAGGAAATTAGGATCAAAAGGAGGCTGCGTCCTCCAAAAATTTGAGAAACCCTGGGGGAATGCCCCATGGCCTCTCCCTTTATTCGAATAAAGTAAAAGGATGCCTCTGTCTCCTTTTTGGACATAAACCTCTGATATTTGTGGATTAATTTTTCTGACAGCATTATCAGCATCGTGTTCCCACCAACTGATACCTCTGGAAGCCTTTGTATCGAAGTACATTTGGGATTGAAAATGAAGACTCTCTAAAATGTCAGTTTAGCTGTTTATATTGCCAAGAGCTTCAGGATCATCTGACTCCTGTCTGCTCTGTTCTCACTGTCTTCTGCAACCAGGAACATCGTGGGTGACCACAGGAGATGGGCAGTGTGAGAATGCTGTAGTGTGCCCAGCCAGACACCATGCCTGTCACAGGTATTGGTAACATCAGATTTATCTCTCCATGCAGACAGATCTTTCTGAAACTACTGCATCTTTTTGAAGATTTATTAATTTCAGCCTAAATGTGCTTTTTCTTCCTTCTAGTGATATATGAGAAAGAAACCATTTCTTCCAGCCAATTAAGTAAGGAGAAAGAAAAGTGATTTCAGTCCATCTCACTTTTCCTAACCAAAATGAATGTAAATGAACCAAAATTGTTTTATTCCACGACAATCTGAAACATAATAATTAATTTTGAAGTCCTTGTAATAAAGTAAAGAGAAACTATGAGGGCAGATTTCTTTCATTTCAGAGACCAGTAGTTCACGTGCTTCCCAGGAGGGTGGAAAAGGTGATTTCACTTTGTGCTTCTGACTGAAGGACTAGAGCCAGTGGCTCCCATAGGAATTCTGACCACCAAGCCCTGGTAGCTCTGCAGTGAATGCTTTTGCTGCTGCAGTCACTGCTGCTGTCCTCCAGTGGACATGATCTCTCTGCTGTTTGCACTTCTCAAACTGAAGCTGCCATCCTTCTGTCTGTCAGGCTCTCCACCTGATGGTCTCAATTTCCTAGGGTTTTTTGGGGGAGCTTGTGGAATTTTTCCTTTGATTCATTTTTAAATTGTGGTCTTTGGCTTCTGATTTTTGTTTATTCACTCCCCACCCCCTGCCCCCCCCTCTGCCAATAAAATCCCCCAAACATACATATGACTTCCCAAACAGACCATAGTATAAACGTTTTCTGCATTAGTAAGAAAATGTTTCTATGCCAGTGGGCCAGGGGTTCCTCAGGGGCCAGAGAGATTTTCTGAGCTCAAGATAATTTCTAAACAACATCAATTCAACCTTTGCAAAAGAATTTACTTTTACCTAGAGAGAAATACTTAGGACAATTTAGGCTGACATGTATGGAAAATCTAATAATAGGGACATAAAACAGGCCATGGCCACAAATCTGGACAAATAAAAATAGGACAATCTTTTCTTAGCATTTTCAGCAGTACAGAGACCATTAGAAGAATAAGAGCACTATTATGCCCTATTAACAGATTCTGTGGTGCAAAAAGCTTTCCAGTGAGAAGCTTTATGTTCAAGGTCGCAGTAACATATTCCTTTTCTTTTTTCTTTCTAGTTCTCTCTGCTATGCTTTCATGTGCAATAATCCTTTTTTTTGTTCCTCTTAAATTTAGGGAGAATAACTATTTCTGATTAATAGGCCAGCAAAGCAATGAAAAATTAAAAATTTCAAGCCCTTGTTTGTTGATATGAGAAGGTTCTTAGAAAGAGTCTTGTCCAGTCATACTGCATGAACTCACTGAGAAAGCTTAACATGAGACTGCAACAAGGTATGTGACAGATTTTTCATCCTCCCAATCCTACTGCCAGCAGGGAAATGTCAGGACCTTTGGAAATAACATGAAACATATCTTGAATACATATATATAGCTTCACTAGCATATATATAGCTTTCACTTTTAAAATCACACTGGTATTTTAAAATAAATGCACTGTCTTTTTCTTTGTTGTGCTTCAGGAATGTTATTCTCCAGTTTAGTACTCCTGCTAAAACCACACTGCTGCTTCCCCTTCCCCACCCCCCCCAATTGGAAGTACAAAAGACAAGGCTCACAGGTTGAGATAAGAAAAATTTACTGGAAACAGCAATGAGATAAGAAAGCCAACAATAAGAGCAACAATATTAACAACAGAAGTCTACAAAAGGAGGAGTGATTGACCTGCAAAAATGCTCACCACAGACCCCTTGACAAATAAACAATGCTGAAGGGATTCCCCCTACCATGTTTATGCCACTGAAGGAAGGAGAGTCCCCACCTCCTGCCCCTGGTAACCACCTGAGCTGGCATTAAATAGTATGGGTCCTGGCCATGCCCCTCCCATCTACTGCCAAAAAATTAACCTGTTCTGGCTGAAACCAGGATGGTCTTTACTGTTAATTACTACTATTAACGCTGTGCCCACCAGGGAGATAATATTTGAGTGAAGCTATGTTTCTTGTTTGTGGTGGAAAAATTTAAGACTTCAAACTTGCACACTAAAGATGAAGGGCACTGTGGGGTGCTGTGACTGTAAGAAAAAGAGGAAACCTCTTATAAATTACAAATAGACTTGACATCCTTTTGAATTGTGAAAAAGCTCTTTAAAAATATTTATTAAATACAAGTTTAAAACTAGCTGTTTCCTTCAGGGTGCACAATATGCAGGAGCAGCCAGCCAGTAGGATATGGAGGTGAGGAGGCTGAGGGGTAGGGTAGCCTTTCTCTCCTGTCACATCTGAGTTCTGTAGCCTACCCCTCTGCTGTCCTTAGCTATCTCCTGATCAGAATTATCAAAGAAACACCCTCTCTTACCTGATTGTAAACTTACAATTCATTCTGGTTTTATTATTCAGTACGACATTCTCCCAATATGTAAAACCACAAAAAAATCAGTCTTTGCTTTTGACAAATTGTACTTTAGGAATAAGATAGTCTAGAAGAAATGAGCGCAGAAGCAAAAGAGGGGAGAGAGAATGTTGGAAGATCATTTTGATTTTCAGACCATTAGATTTGGTTCAAGATTTTGGCCATGGATGGGATACATCTCAGTACATTTTAGTTGCTTAAAATACAAGCATCTGTCCTAAACTAAGGAGCTGGGCTGCTCGTAACCAAAGGAAAGCAGCAGATACCTCCAGAAGGGGATTTATCCCTTTAAAGTGTCTAAAGAAGGTGGTGTGATGAACTCTGTAGGGTTCCCTGTCTTTCTTCATTGACATGAAGGAAGCCCAAGTGATTTGTTTAGATTAAATACTTTTCACACAGCAAGAATAATCCTAGGCTCAAATAATTTAATTTATTGAAAAACGTGTTGAAATTTTAAAGTGGTGGCTCTACTCCTGCCCCTTCCCTCACTGCTGGTTGCTGAAGGGAATACATGCTGCAGTGCTAGCAATTCCCATCCTTTGTGTGTACTGAGGATATGCCTTGGGCCTAAGCAGTGACAACCCTAAGACCTGTGATGACTTGAAAAATCACACATCAGTGCTATCTACCCTCCAGCCAGCATGGGACGAGTGATGCATTATAAATCCAGATCCTTTACCAATGCACAGATTAAAGAAGCAAGAAAGAAGTTTCTTAATCCCTGCCTCAAGCAGTTTAAAACCTCCTTCTTGCTTGGGGTCCTACATAAATCAGAACAGAGGACTGTCTATATTCTGCAAATAAATCTTCCTTGATATTTACTTCTCACATAACTTCTCTGTAACAAATTCTGAATTCCCCATGAAATATGTTAATAAAATGTCAACCATTTTATAATTTAGTAGCATCATAGTAATAATACTTTCTTTAGTTATATGTGTCTCTTTCAGGCAACATTTGACATACTGCTTGCATAAAAAGTAAAATTAATATCCTAATATATCATTTAGTCTTTTTTCTAATACCAAAACCCATTAAGTATAAACCATCTATACAATAATTAATCATGCATGAGTGCAAATCAAATGCAGATTAAATTGGCCTGAAAAAAAGTCTCTCACAAGTAATTTCCACATGCATTTGAGGAAAATAATTTCAAAAAATTTAAGTATAAGAATTATTTCTGCTAGCATTAATAATCATAATAATGGCAGTGGACACTTAGTACTGAGCATTGCAATAGGATTAAAGAACACACCTTTCTTTTTTTTTTCTGAAAAAATGGGAAGAACCAAACAAAAAGGCAGTGATTAATTTATAAAACATTTTGCTCATATAGAAAACCTTCTGTTTAAGGATGCGTGATGACACTTGAGAGACTATCATGAATTAAGCCTTACAAACAGTCAGAGGAGAACTGATAACAAATATGTCACCTCTAAAATTGTGTATGAAGGCAACCTGCCATTGTGAAAACTGGAATCACAGTATCTCATGTTTCAACAAAGACACAAGAAAACAGTGGCCAGTTCTGTGCATGAGCTGTTGGACACTATTTCAGGGCTGCTCCATCACCGTGATGCCAGTGACTGTGCTGTACCCCACACATCAGTCCCTGCCCTGTGCTTGCTGCTGGGGACAGTTATAGGCAAAACTTGTGCTGAAATGCAAAGCCATGACTCAAGTTGCCCTGTTGTCTTCAGTTTTAAATTGAGAAAAACCTAGTACTCATACTGATGATCAAGAGTTTGAACTATTTCAGGTTTGGCTCAATATGTCCACACAAGTGCAATCACAGATGTCTGGCAGGCATGTTTACAGTCACCTCAGAACCCCAAACAGCCCTCCAGACCATTCACACTCCTGCTGTGAGGAGTTATCCTTTTTTAGCCCATATTCAGATAATCCAGAGCCACTAGACTTCTGATGTTAACTAGTTTTTAATAAGATAGAATAAAGACTTTGATGTTTGGTTTCAAATCAGACCAACAGAACAGATGTTTAATTAAACAACAGACAAGGTGTTGTTTGCCAGCACTTTAAGAATCCCAGCCTTCTGCTTTCAGTTGCATGAACTTTTTCTGCCATGAACTTTACCTGTCACAATTGTCTTTCAGTGAATATATTTGCTGATGCCAGAAGCAGAAAGAGTTCACAAATCAAGCTTTTGACAGGTTGCAGGCTGGGTCTCATTCTCACCTACACCTTGGTGCCTCAGGGGACGTGCTGTCTTCTCCACCTGAAGTGCACAGGTATGCCTTTGCTTGCTTCCCTCACTCAGCTCTGTTCATTCCCAGCCGCGACACTTGGCTGCCTGGAACCCAGGTAAGAACTCTTCAGTATTTAATTTTCTTGTTAAGCATGGAACCAAAGCATGTTGGGGTTTTTCTAGTCCTTGTATCTCCATTAAAGGGAGTGAGGTTTAGAGAGTATCACTTGTGTTACATGTCACAGTGTTAGGGTAGGAATTGGATGTGTACCTGCCAAGATCGCTCACCATGGGCACCTGTATTTCACTACAGTGCTGTCACAATGGTTGCAGCTTAAATTATCTCTGAGTCTGTCCATTATTCTGACAGAGTTTAAAATTTAAAGTCCAACACAGGAGGAAAATATTTGCTCAGTTTTGCCTCGGACAGTGGATCTGTGGCCGGGACTCTCTGTAGCCAGGCACAGCTGCATGGATGCTCACCAGCATCATCTCCCTGTCACATGCCAGGCCCTTTGTGGTTGTGGCAAGTGAGAGCAGCTGCAGCAGCATGGAAGCCTGGTGGCCCTTGCTAGCTTTCCCTGCCTGTGGTTGCTGAAGTACTCGTCTAGGTACAGCTGTTGTGTCATGTGCTGTATAGAGCTGGGTGCACCAAGCCCACATGAAGCCTGTAACACCTGAAGTGCTTTTGTTTATGTTCCCACTACTCTGAGGGTGTATTTCATTTATGCTCACACAGTACAGTAACAGCTGTGTGAAAGTGAGGAACAAGAACACAGCTGGGAAGTGGTGCTTGGGGCATGCTCATACAGGGATGCCCCAGCAGCTGGAACTGTTTCAGGGTGCACCAGCCTCACTGGTTCCCACAGTGGAGAAAGAGGTGGAAGATGCAAAGATGGGGGCAGGTTTGGTTTGGGAGTTCTACTTGGTGGCAGGATGCTGGATTGTCTTTAATACCCATGGCTGCCTTTTGTTTTTCCAACAGTTTTGTGTTGGCTAGTCTCACTTTCTTCCAGGTAAATAGGAAGATGAAGGACGCCATAATGCCACAATCAACCTCTCTTGGACTCATGCTGAGTTTCCCCTGTACAAATTTTTTGCACTGTTGCTGACATTACCTGGTTTTCTTCACTGCATGTTAACATGCACTTACATCAGATCTCTGACAAAATTCATAGCATCTGACATCAGGCATTTCTCAGTAGCATCTTCATTAGGACCTCTGACTATCTTTTAAGTTAATGAAAACAAACTAGAACCTCCAGAGAAAGAGCTAGATCTCTGCAAACAGCCTTGCTGAATCCACTTAGAATTTAGGTGGTTTTTTTAAATCTGAAAACTGCAGTATTTCAGCTGATAGCGTTCTGGTTGTATTTTACTCTAAGTGTGAATATGTTTTCATGGTCTTCTCTGGAAGCCTTTGTGAAGTGCTCCCCTGTTTTCATCCCAGTTTCAGCGCCGAAATTTCATAATGAGATTTTTTTTCCTACAACTAAATCAAACCCAGGATTTCCTTTTAGTCTTTATATTTTTATTATGTCTCTGTCACTTTACTAAAGGCTGGTTCTGGGTACACCTGTGTGCCCTGGTGAGAGAGAGCACCAAGTGATGGACCAGTTTTTCTCTTGCAGCAGTACCAGTGAGAGTTTGATGGGGAGGCATGAGGCTGGGGCTGGCCATCCTGTTACACCTCAGTAAGTACAGATGCTACAGTGACTCAGGCCAGTTTTGAAATATTATCATGGGATTTACACACCTTTCCAAGATTTTGTTAAAGCACTTCTTTTAAGAAAATGCTATTGAGAAACATGTGACAGTGAATCCTTATTCCCCACTCTCCTGCCAGTGAGTGACCTACGAGATATGAAACCTTCAAGTACAAAGAAAACATACATGTTGTAATTGAGTCTAATTCAGTTCCTGAAAGGGGCAATCAACATCTGCTAATGAGTAATGAGCATGGATTTTATAACTAAAAAGAGCAGGTTAACTAAACTTAGGCACTTCTTTACATCAAAAGAGACAAGTGTCACTCATCATCTGAATTACAGCCTGAGCCATAGACTGAAATTTGGTTATAAAATGCTGTACTTTTACTGTTGTAGTTGTATTTCTAGTGTTCTGTAGGATCTTCAAGTATCAGTTGTTGGGGTTTTTTAACTGCACCTTTTCTAACAAGTTGAGCCAAGTAAAGCTGAATGGATATAGCCTCCAAGGTACCCATTCCTTTGCAGAGTTTCAGGACAGAACTTGTTTAAAAGGAAAAGCCCTGTAAGGGAAGTCTTAATACAATGGGGAAGATACTGAAAGTTGTTTCAGGCAAAACAAAGAAGTCCTGCAATTATTCAGAGAATTCAGAATTACTCTTTTTATTTATTAATGACCACTTTGTGGGGTCTGACAGGGTTCTGACACTGGACTAGGGATTCATTGCAAATTAAAAGAAAATCTGGGGGACCCCTGATGTCAATCCTGGTCTCAATCCTGGTCTCATTTCCACCATTATAACTTGGAACACTTATTACAATAGAAATAGGTGGACTTAATTCAAATCTGTCTCTATTCACAGAGTCAATTGAAATACTCACTGTTCTTTTGTAGGACTGCTGGCAATGGGTATGTCAGGGCGGGAAGCATAATAAATTATTGCTCATGGCAGATTGGCATTTCTACTGAAAAGTAATGTGCTGAAAATTTAAGTTTTAGCATAGATTTCCAATATGCTAGCTTTATTTTATTATTATTATTTTGCAGCAGGTGTGTTCATTACTGAAGTTCTTTTAAAAATGTATAACTAAGGACAAAAGGGGTACAGGCAAAGGATAATTGAGTTTTCTGCTTGTGTTGGGATTGAACTGATTTTGTCTGGAGAATACTGCTGGCTATACAAAGCAATTTAATCTTTCTTTGCTCTTATTTTATGCTTAGTGCTGGTAAGACCCCAGCATGCACAGCATGACTGTGATGCTGGGTCCTGCCACCCAGCCCTTGGGGACCTTCTCCAGGGCCGCAGCAAGCAGCTGACAGCCTCCTCAACCTGTGGGATGAACAGCCCTCAGAAGTACTGCATTGTAGGCTACCTAGAGGTTGGTTTGCTCTTTCTTTTTTAATAAACCAAACTTCTCTTACTAACCATATTCTCACTCTTCCTACTAACCTTATTCTCATCTGTATAGGGAATTTGCCCAGACTAGGAAGTTCCTGTGGGATTTATCTGAATAATTATCAGAAAGTGTGACACTAAGTCTGGTGGAAGGCTCTGCCTCACTGCAGCACATATGGAGGGTTTGGCAGCAAACAGCCTCCACAGTGATGTGTATCTTCTCAAGGGGGAGAAGCATTCCTGAGATGCACAGGAATTGAGCAAAGGGATTTCTGAAGAAGCTTTGCTCTGCAAGTCCTCTTCCCACTCAGGCCTCAGAGGTGAAGCCCATGGTCTGTGTGTGTGAGTACAGGGGTCCCCCAGGCTGCAGTGATGAGGGGGAACCACTGGGTGTATGGAAAGTGTGCAGAAATGAGGATTCCCCTGTACATCCTAGAGGACTTGGCCCCACTGAGCTAATAAATTGTCGCAAATAGAAATATTGTCACTAAATAACAGCCTAGGATGAAGAGGAAGTTAAAATACAGCTTAATTTATAAGCAATTGAAAATAATTAGTATTTATGACCTTCTAGCTTAATGTTGTGACACATTTGCAGAGTAAAGTATGGACATGGAATCACGCACTGCTCCACGCTGGGCATTGTAGCCACAGTTTTCTGCAAAATGTAAATATCTCTTTCCTTTGCTAAAATAGCTTGAATCATCTTTCTGGCCCTAAAGCTGGATGATTGCCTTTTATTCTTGCTTTTTAGGAGGAGATCAAAGAGCAATAAAAAAATTAATGTTTTCACTTGCCTGTACTTATCCTTTAAATCATGTAAATACAGACTCATGAAAAGGAGCAGCTGTTCTGCAATAATCCCTGTGATTTAAAGCTGCTTCAACATATCTTGACCCCTGGTGGCTGTCTCCTGAAGAGGGTGAAAACCACAAACTGCTGCTTTGCAGAGCTTGAGAGAGAGAGAGAGAAACGCTTTGGCAATGTGTTCTGTTCCATCAGCTTGCCTTAAATGTGTTGTCACCTATGGTGCATCAGAGTGCCACTTCACTTTCAATTTGCTTTCTCACCAGCACATTTTAAATTCTTTGCTGGAGGCAGACCAGGAAGTTTTGCATCTTGCATCTTGTAAACCAAAGTTCTTCCTCTCCTCTCCTGATGACCCTGTGTCAGATTTTGGAAGAGCAAACCTTACTCATGAAAGTGGGTATTAGTCAACCTGGCAAGCTACCAAGAGTCAGGATTTAGCTGTGATTCAGATGGGGAAAAAATAAAATTCAACTGTTTTGTGTTTGGAAAGAAGCACTACAAATAATTTTTAGTCTTTAATATGCCTTATTGTTTTTAAAATGTAGGTTAAGTGGGTTTTAGCTCAATGATTGGATTTACTACTTACATATGTTTTGAAAGGAAAAGACAGGGCACTCAGTGTTGAGAGTATAAAGCTGCACAATTCAGAGGCAAGTGAAATCTGCCAGACATGGACATGCACATGCTTGTCCTTTGGAGCAGATTTTTATGGAGGAACCTTAAACATAATTTGGCCCAGTGTCATATTGTATGTCTATAAAAAACAGAGTATGAGTGTGCATGGTCCTTCCAACTGCTTCAACAATCTGAGCTCTCCTTGCCAGACCTTTGTAAAATGAGATGGCAGAGTATTTTTTTTTATTTCTCTCTCATCTTCTAAAATGTGCATTCATACACTTGTCAAGTGTAGTATAGGATGACTGAATATAATACATAATTACCATGTTTAAAATGGTAATACCTGTAAATATTTATCTCTTCATTTATTTAAATGCAAGTAATTCCCAGGTGATTTCATAATGCAAAGTTGTTAAAACCATTCCCAATTCTTTGTGGATCCCGAGTGTGCCAAGTGGAGTGCCTCTCCACCCTTCTGGGTCATTTCCAGCCTCCCAGCCATGGGCACTGAACTCATGCCTCCTCCTTCAGTTCCCTCTGGGGTGCTGTGTCATCTCCTCTTCCTCCTGCCACTGTCCCCACCAGCCAGGCACACAGCTTGGGCATCACCTTCTGCTTGGCTTATTCCTGCATCCTCATACTACACTCTGCCCAAATCTCCTGGAGTCTGTCTGTGCAGCACATCCACCCCTGCCCACCCTGCTGAACACTTCCCTGGGACCCTGCTGGCTGTGGTGGCTGCTCAGGCTCTCCATATGGCCCAGCACAGGCCATCTCCCAGCTCAGCATCTTAACCTTGTACCTCTTCTTGCTCTCCCACTCAATCCCCATCTTATCACCTTAAACAGGAATTCCTTGCCCTCACGACCAAAGCCTCTCATTCAGAACTGAGATATCAGTTAATCATTACTACCTTCATCTTCTGCTTATAACGTCTTCAAATAAGACCCTTGTATCCTATTGGTATTCTGATTTTCCTCCTTTGTATTGGTTTTAAACTTTCCCAGTTCCCCTATGCTTCAAAAGACACTGACAGCAGCCAGGGTGGTGGTGTCATCCCAAACCAGCTACTTACCTTGTACCTGGTCTTACTGAGATCCTTTCTCCACAACTGGAAAAGTGTAATTTTTATAAAGTACCTGGGGAAGACCATGACCAACATTTACTATGTGCATGCTTTGTGCCTATGATGGTTCTCTTGGGCTAGTCTATGAAAAGCCTGAGTGATTAAAAGCACAGGCATCCAAAGCAACAAGACAGGTTCAAGCCTTGCAATGACATAAATATATGTACATCCACCTAATTTTTAGTGAAGAATCCAAATTAAGCTTTTATTCTGCTCATTTTGTTTTCTAGGCTGAAGAGAAGTGCTTTCTCTGTGATTCCAGATACCCATATAATCCCTATACCCAGCACAACAGTCACATGGTCGAAAATGTTATCACAACATTTGAGCCTGAAAGGAAAAAGAAGTGGTGGCAGTCAGAAAATGGTAAGTTCCTTAGAGAAAATATTACTGCAAAATGTTACTGGGGGATTGCTTTACATAATTGGCTTTCACAAAGTTGCCTTCATGAAGAGAAGAAAGAAAAACTGCATCTGTTCTTTGATTAGGTAATACTGAGTGATTTAAACCCATTTGTGTGTAGCAAGATAAGATTTCAGGAAATCTGTGTTTCTATGGACAAGTTTTAAACTCAGCAGCTCCAAGAGCTGACCAGAGGATGTGTGGCAAGGCTGGGTTATATGGAAGCCATATATTTTCCACAGGGTGTCTGGCCTGACAGAGAATATTCATTTGGGGCAGAATATACATTTGCCTACAGATGTAATGTAAAGACAGTCTGTAAAACACAAATACCCATTAAAATTTATTTTTAAAGAACTAATAATTTAGGAAAAATTAAATAAAGCCTGGCTATCAGCTCCCTTATACTGATATTCCCAAGTTCCTTTTCTGCAGGGCAGTTCTTGATCCATTCATCCCCCAGCTTGTATTGATTCTGGGGATTGTCCTAACCCAGGTGTAGCACTTTGCACTTGGTCTTGACAAATCTCATCAGACTCCCAGGGGCCCACATCTTGAGCTTTTTCAGGTCCCTCTGGATGGTCACTGATCCTTCACATGTGTCAGCAGCACCACTAGGCTTGGTGTCCTCTGCAACTTGCTGAGGATGTGTGCAATCCCAGAATTGATGAAGATAGTATCCTTACAGCTTCTCTGGGAAGACATGCTAGGAGGAATAACATTTACTGTCTTATTTGACATACAGTGATTATGTGAAAAGCATCTGACTGGTTGGAAATTAAGGCATAGAAAAATAAGATAACATGTTACTTCTATTTTGAGTATCCAACTGAAAATCCATAAGCCTTGTTTTTTTCATGGAGTTTAGCAAGGATTTGTGACTGGCTTTGGACACCACTGCCAATAAAGCTGTGGGCCAACTGTGAGAGGAGCTTTCCTTGTCCTCCCTATCTTTCTTCTGGGATGAGGTCTCATGCACAGCCTGGTCAGCAGGAGTCCTGAGATGGTGCATGCAGATGTGAACAATGGAAATACCAGCTGAGCTCCTGGAACTCTCTGCAGAGAGTGACTTCTGGAGTTTTTTTCCATATTTGTTGCAGTTTTGGAAGATGCCTGGTGCAGTAGTTCTGCTTATTACAAATTTCACATCTGGAAGTATAGAAGGGTTTAACAGTTCTGTTTAGCATGAAGAAAACACCTCATTTTATTAGTTCTCTTTTCCTTTCTTAGCAATAAATAAATTATTTGAATAGATTTTGAAAAATAAACCTAACTAGATATGGAAACACACAAATCCAGAACCCTACCATGACCATCATTTACAGTCTGAATTATGTCAGCAGGACCTTCAGCCACCTCCTGCAGTCACCAGCATTGCTGGTGACAGTGCCAGGAAGGCAGCACAACATATTGCCCCAGAGAGAGAGGTCCAGCTGCACGGGTTTGTGCACAGGGAATGCCCTAAAGGGTCTAGCTGCTCTGCTGGAAAAGGCATCTTTAAATGCCCCATGGGAAAACTTCAGTGTTTTGAAGCCACCCCTTCAATGTACACATTGTGCACTTCATTTTCATTCTCTTTTCAGGCATTGACCATGTCAGCATCAGATTGGACCTAGAAACTTTATTCCAATTCAGCCATCTTATCCTGACCTTTAAGGTACAACTTTTTCCAGAACATTTATGTAATGTTGTATGCTAATTACTTAACCACAGGAATAAATTGCTTGGAGAGGCAATGAAAGCTCCATCTTTAGAGGTTTGTAAGAACAGGTTAGATAAACACCTGTCAAATATGGTTAAATTATAGTTGATCTTGCCTTAGGGGAGGAGGATAGACTGAACAGCTTCCTATTCCTGTGCCTTCTGGTCCTATTTTCTATAAATCCAAGAATTAAAATGAAAAAAATACTTTGCAAAATTAAACTCCAAAAATGTAGGACATATCTGAACTGCAGTTGCTCTTTCAATTTAATTCAGTTCATGTGTATCTATTATGATCCAGATGATTACAATTTCTTTTTGTGTAAATTCCTATATTGTTATGGTAAACTTTCTTACTTAGAAAGTAATCACATATCTATATGAAATGTTACCTTTCCCTTTTGCTAGAGAGAGGTTCTAATGAGCTTTTTCAGAGACCCCTGTAACCATCACGGTACCTTAACGAGCCTATAAACTCTCAAATGTAAAATTTTAGCATCCTCCAAAGAGGAATATCAATGTAACAACCCCTGAGGTGTCTTATTAATGCCAACTTAGGGAATTCTTGAAATGTTTCTTGCAGACATTTCGGCCTGCAGCAATGCTGGTTGAGCGCTCTACCGATTTTGGTCAGACCTGGAAAGTGTTTAGATATTTTGCACATGATTGTGCAGCTTCTTTCCCCAACATCTCTTCTGGTCCAGCAAAAAGTGTTGGAGATGTTGTTTGTGATTCAAGATATTCAGACATTGAGCCCTCCACTGAAGGCGAGGTACTGTCAAGTGTCTGTTTGTATGAGTTCAAATCATTTGTGGAACTGAAGGTCTCTTGTCTGTGTCTGCTAAAAGCAGAGGCCTGTCCTTTGATCCCTTTGGTGGCTGCTCACTCATCTCTAGAGCTTTATTGATTTGTTTTGCAGGTTGTTTTAAAAGCTTTGGATCCCAGCTTTGAAATAGAAAATCCATACGTGCCATACATCCAAGGTATGGACACTATATGTTTTGTCCAGAGACACTTTACTGGTATTTTTTGTTTTGTACACTGAAAGGGTCAATAGCTCAGCTGGTGTAAGTCAATGATGTTGAAAATTAGGTACCTAAAGAAATGAAATTAATAAATGAAATGGGCCAGTCTTGTTCTCTAGCCCTGGAGGCAAACAGCAAAGCTCTGCAGAGCACATCCATGAAGCTAAACTGTTTTTCCCTCTGGATTCAGACCCAGTCCACACTGCTTTTTGAGAGCAGTCCCAGAGGTACACATGAACCCATGAAGACAGTGGCTGGGAAAATGCAGAGCCATACCAAGTAGGATGCTAACACTTATGCAGCTGTGTGCCAGGAGTGGGTCCCTGCACTGCCACTGTAGGCATTACTGATCTTGGCCGATAGTGGATCATTTTCGTTATTTCTTCACTATGGGAAAATTCTTGGATGACTGATTCAAGCTGAAGAGTTCATACTGTTCATTTTAGCCTGAACTCAGGCTCCTGATCTCTCTTCTTTCCTTCCAGATCTCATTACATTGACAAACCTAAGGATCAATTTTACTAAACTCCACACCCTTGGAGATGCTCTGCTTGGGAGGAGGCACAGTGACCCCCTTGAGAAGTACTACTATGCCATCTATGAGATGGTTGTGCGGGGCAGCTGCTTTTGCAATGGCCATGCCAGCCAGTGTGATTCCATGCAGAACCTACGGGGAGATGTTTTCCACCCGTCCGGGATGGTGCGTCCTTAATGCTGTCTCCAAAAAGGGGAGGCTCAGTTGGTGTTTTGTGAGAAGGAAGAGATGGAGAGAGGGAGCTGAAGGAAGATCTCTGATAATCTTTGGATTGGCCATTTGCAACTGCTAGTTGTTAAATGTTTCAGTGCAGACTCTTCCTTAAAACCCCAGGTTGGAAAGCACAGAAACTGTCTTTGTTGGCACTACTGTGGTGTTTCAAAAGCAACTGGGACAAGATGTGTTGATAATAGCAGTAAAATTCCAGAGCTGTAATGGTGCAAATGTAATGCAGTAAGTAGCCTATGGCATGTGCAGACTTGAATGGCCACTTGTTGGGTGCATTCCACACTCCAGCTGGGCTTGGAGGCTCTGCAGTGGGAGAGGAGGCAGTGGCACAAAGAATAGTTGATAATGCAAAGCTAACCCATGAAAAATGGATTATTAAAAATTCCAGGAATGTGATTGCAAGTTTTTTCCCTCTGGGAACAAGAGTTTTTTCTTCTGGAAAATATGTATCAAAATATGAAGATATATAGGGAGAGAGATAAATAATCTAAAATGTTGATGTCTCCTTTGATATCTCTTTAAGTAATTTTTTTCTAAATGTTGCTCAGTGGCTTTAAAACTATTTGGTTAATGTTTGGAGGTTTTCTCCAGATCTTTTACTCAAATAATTGAAGATTATGTCAGCTGAGGGAGCCAAAGAGCTTCAAATTTTCCTGATCTTGCTGACAGATGTTAAGTAAATCTCCTCTCCTCTCCTCTCCTCTCCTCTCCTCTCCTCTCCTCTTTCTCACCATATTACAGGTCCATGGGAGATGTATCTGCCACCATAACACTGAAGGTTTATCTTGTGAAAGGTGTAAAGATTTCTACAATGATGCTCCCTGGAGGCCAGCTGAAGGGACACAAGATAATGCTTGCAAACGTAAATCAAACATGATATTTTCCTTTTTAATAGCCAGGAGTGGGTGTGGCACAATCCTAGTCCAATCCATAATGGGATGGCCAGGTTTCTGGGAAGGAGACTTTTTCATGCCTCATCCAGAAAAACAAATTCCTGCATCCACAGATGCTGTGTTAGCCTACAAGAGGAAGAGCTGTTTCATGTTCTTATTCTTCAAAAGAAAAAAAAAAAAAAACAAAACAAAAACAATAAAGAGGGGGAAAAGCAGCTAATGAAAAAAAGATCATTCATTGGTTTGCACAATGTGTTTTTCATGTGAGTGAAAGAATTTAGACAAGGCTAAATTATTTATTTCCACAACAATGAGTAGTGTAGTATACACAAGAATAATATATTAGGGTCCATAACAAATATTCAGCTAGAGATTTCTTCAGCAGAGCAGTGTTCCCCACTGCATATCAGGCACACTCACCTGCATTTCCAAGTTTAGGATACAGTTGTGTCTGAAGACCCCAATATTTTTCCCCCAACTGTAACACACAAGGCCTGAGAATAATCTTGCTGGGCACTGAAATCATACAAGTAACCAGTAACCCTGTGTTAAGTGTAGACAGAAATGTTGCCAGACCCCTGCATTTACATGGTGTGAAATACCCCACTGTTTGCTTTGGTTTCAGGTTGTAACTGCAACAGCCACTCCAGCAGATGCCACTTTGACATGGCCGTGTACCAGGCCAGCGGTGGGGTCAGCGGTGGCGTTTGTGAGGACTGCCAGGACAACACCACCGGCCAACACTGCGACAGGTGCAAACCTTCCTTTTACCAGGATCCTCTCAAAGTCATCTCAGATCCTCGGCCGTGCCTCCGTGAGCTTCCCTTCTTAACTTCTGAAGGAATGACTCAAACCAGGGTTGTTCTGGTTCCCTTTGCTCTCAGCCCTATGGCCATCCCCATGCTTAAATGTCCACATGGTTGTAAAAATGTTAACAAACCCATAACATCCAAACTGCCTTTGTAAGTGAGTGCAGGACAGTATCCTCCAACCAGCATTGTGAAAAGAGCTGCATATTCCAACTCCTTGCTAAACAGAGCTTAGAAATCCAGCAAAGTTATCATTTTTCTTGAACAAGGTCAATATAAATATGAATTGCAGTAGTGATGTCGCTTCTGTGACCTTCAGTGATTACAGAAGAGGCTCCAAAATGATGGGAGAAGTAAATAACTTTTGCTAGGTACCTGCCATATGCAAGAAAAATAATCATTCAGACATGAAAGCTCTTCTTCTGAAAGATGACCTAAATTCATTATTGACATAGGATTGAGAAAACGATCTGAGTGTTATTTAATTGTAGCAAGTGATTGGCGTGAAAATCCTTAAGGAGCCAAGGGCAGATTACTAGCAGCTGTGTAATTGCATGTTCATGCTTACATCTACATGTGCTTTTTTTGTGTGTCTCCCTGGCCCTGCCTGCAGCATGCAGCTGTGTCCCCGAGGGTACCTTGCACGAGGGCGTGTGCCACAGCCGCACCGACCCCGCGCTGGGCACGGTCGCGGGACGCTGCCCTTGCAAGGAGAACGTGGAGGGCGCTCGCTGCGACAAGTGCAAGGCAAACTACTACGGGCTGAGCAGCAGCGACCCCCTAGGCTGCCAGCGTATGTAAACCACCTATTCTGGTCTCCTTTCCAAAGCATTTTTAAGGCATGGAGGTAGTTGAATGCACAGATCTACACATCTACTAATGGTCTTGTTGGTTACTTGGTTGCCTACTGTAATTTAACATCAACAAAATTCAAGGTTTCTGGTGCAGCATCCAAGACTGAAACAATACAAAATCACTTTCAGAATGCATAGTATAATATAACAGATCAGGCTGTTTTTAATAGAAGGGTTATTAAATATGCAACTTAATTGAAAAGGGATATTGAGATGACAGGAGCTGCTGCTTTGCCAAAAGAACTTCCAGACAGCCATTCTTCTGAGAAAGGCTTGGTGAAAGCACATCCCACCCCTGCCCAGGTGCACTGTGGGTTTGTGAGCACATTATACCCACATCAGGTGCTCAGCCACACACAAGGACAGCAGTGCAGATCAGCACTCAGCTCTTGGCAAACCGATGCCAAGTGCCTCTGCTCTCCCCAGAGAGGGACCCACCGAGGAAATTGTCCATTTCCAAGGGCAGTCTGAGGGCTGGAGGGTGCCAGGACACACACATCTGCAGAGTGTCTGTGTGGAGGATGGAGACTGCCTGTTATGCTGATGCCACATCTAATGGAAATGCCAGTCCTGGGCTGTCACCTGGGGCTGCAGAGGTAACTGCACTTTTCTGTCCCTGCAGCCTGCAACTGCGATCCCTTGGGCAGTTTGCCCTTCTCCGTCTGTGATCCTGCCACGGGAGAGTGCCTCTGCCAGAGGTTCACCACAGGGCAGCGCTGTGAAAAGTGCCTGGTATGTACTCAGTTTTTGGTTTTGCTTCTGCATGTGGTTGTGGAAGTCTCCTCACCCATCTCACACCTTTTCATTGCCAGAAAAGTAAACAATTAGTCAAAATTCAAAATTATTTTATAGCTGTATGCTCCCAATTTGCATTGACACGTCTGCTTTTCTTTCACTGCTCCCAAGTATTTGTGCAATCAAATTGCAAGGGGAGAAGCACTCCCAGGAAGGAAAGGAAATGCAAAATTATGTCCTTGATCCAGCTTAGCTGTTTACAGAGCAATTTGCTTGTACAAGTGGGTAAATATCTGGCTCTTGCAGTGGCTGAGCACCCCTGCTATGCAGTAAGAGAAGCAATCTCCCATGGCCAAGCACTGTAGTGCTCCATTGTTCATCCAGCAGAACGAGTTTTGTTTTGCTTTGCATACTTAAACATTTGCCATAAAAGAACCTTTCTTTTTATACCAGGCAGGATACTGGGGTCTTGGCAACAGCTTGTATGGCTGTTCTCCATGTGACTGTGATATTGGTGGATCCCAGAATAACTTGTAAGTTAAAGTTCTTCAAGTTCTTTCTTGGTTTTAATTTTTATAAACTCTTAGGCTAGATTTTTCTGTTTAGGTTAATACAGCCACAGTACAGATAGGAAAATAGAATGTAGATGGAATTTCATCATATACAAACAGTGTAAAGTTGGGTGGAGATCTTGGAAATTTATTTGTGGTAAGGGGATTTACCTATTTCCTTTGAAGCCAACCTTAAATCAAGTTGAGCCTAGATGTGTTTAATATGAAATACAAAACATATGCCTTGAGAGAACCAGAGGCCCTCATATTATTAGAAATTAGAAGTTAGACATGAGTTGTTTTTTTTTTAACTTAGCTTCCTACCTTAAATGCTAGAAATTTTTTCTGGGTCCTATTTAAAATGTATAATTTTAGAAGCAAGGTTGGTTCAGTTGGGCTCCTCCAAAAATCTGTTGGGCAGGGGTCTTCACTACTGCTGTTAAGCTTCAGACAGAGGAACACACAGTCCCATGCTGTAGAGCAGCTCCTTGTGAGCAGGTAAATCACCTGATGTGTTAAATATACGTGTAAGCACATGAAAACATTCAATATCTCATCAAAGGTCCTTCTGATCTCATGTCCTGACTCCAAAATTGTGGGTGACATTATTAAGAATTGTGATATAGTGATTCTTATAGAAAAAGATACAAGAAATGCTACAGGAATACACAGTAACAGATGCTCAGGAAACAAAAGGATCAGTGCTTCAGGTATGGAACAGACAAAGACAAAGGAGGTTGTGAACTGTGAAGTAATGGAAAAGTAGCATTGAATAAATCCAGGATCAGAAACAGAGGAGGGGGGTGATAGGAAGAAGTTTAGTAATGGAGGTAATCCACCAATGGGAGAAATTAAGCAAAGGTGGAACGAGGGTGGGTGTGAGCTGCCCTCATGCTGTGGGGACCCAGCTGTGCCACTCTGGTGTCCTCCCTTTTCCAACTCCTCCCGTAGGTGCTCGCTGAGGGACGGTCAGTGCGAGTGTCTGCCCAACATCGTGAGCCGCCAGTGCAACGAGCCAGCTCCAGGACACTTCTTTCTACCCCTGGACTATTATATTTATGAAGCTGAGCATGCAAAGCCCCTTTCTGGCTCTGCACCCTTGGTAGGTATTTGGCTTTTTAGGTGTTGTTCTGAGATCCTTGCAGTGGTGACATGGGAGCTGAGGCTGAGGAGGAGAGCCCTTGCTTGGGGAGCAGCTCTTTAGCAGGAAAAAGCAAAGCAACTCCCTTGACCATTGTCAGTTTGTCCTTGTTTTTCATGGACATGACTATTCCATAACTGGCTGTTAAAAAGGGACAGTCACCACAGTGTGGTATGACCTGCAAAGCTGCCCTTGCTGCTTCTCAAATGCAGGCTGTTCTAGCATGAATTAGATAAATAAATTTAATTATTTAAATTAGAGGAAAGTATTTGAGTTGCCAATAGCTCTCATGAAATGTTTTATTTCTGGGAATCTCCAACAAGGGAAGAATCAAATTACTTTCTGCTCCACTGGACTAATTCCTGCTGCCTTATATAACAGCATTGATTGTAGCCTAATTTCCTCAAGAATTTGGCATCCATCTGTAATGTTTTTAGAAAAATTAATATTTTTTTTTCCCCCTTCAGCATGGGGGTAGTTGTTCCCCATGCTGAGTGCAAGCCCGGAATGCATCCCTTCCTCTGTCTATATTTTTGCTAACATTTCTTCTCTGGCATGTTGTACAGAAACTATAGATAAAGAATAATAAATAAATGTTTATTTGCAGGTCACATCCGCAAATATCTAGCTATAATCACAATCAGTAATTATCCTACAGTCCAATAATTAAATGGAAAACAGATGTCTGGGACATAGCTTATGAGGGAAAAGTGCAAGTTAATTTTAAGGGAGTGAGGGAAGAAGATTTCCAGCAGCTGCTGGGCCACAGTTTAGAGTTTCTCCCAGCGAGAATAGATCTTGTTTTAAGAATGTGGATTTTCATTTACTTGCTTACCAGCCTTCAATATTGTTGAGACAGTGCTGCTCCTCTTTTATTACTTCATAGGTTCAGCCAAGCACTCTTCCAAGGTGTGACATCTACTTCCAGAAGAAAGGCTATGAGTTCATGATTGAAAATGGAAAGATTGTGTTAAACAGGAACAACAAACGAACTGTAAGGAAATCTGGACGGGAACAGGTAAATTATTACTTGAGTAGTTACTTAAGTTTACACCAAATAATAAAATTTTATTTTGTAACAAAGGGCAAGGAAATGCCTGAGCACATGGGATTTGCAGTCTTAGACATTATAATCCTGACACAAATCAATTTTTTGGTACACAGTTGGGTTGGACATTTTATTATTAACACTGACAGGGTTGCTCTGATATGTCCAGTGCTTTTGTAGACTCAAGTTCCATGAATTTTTGGAAGAGAAAAGTCCTTCTGAAAGGTAATTTTTTTTTTTTTTTGGTTGCAAGACATTTTCAACAAGTTTACCAAGACATTAGCATGGTACCTTCTGTACTTAAATGCAGCCATTGTAAGAACTTATATTTATGTATCCAGCTTATAATGTAATGGTCCAGCCATGTATGAAATCAGGCTTACTGTGTTTAAGATTTGCAATGTGGATGTTTGGAGATGCCAAATACTCAGAGGTGAGTGGATTATGCTAGTCCCTTTTATTGCTGTTGCTGCAAAGTTATAGGAAGCTTTCCATTACATGTGCCCCTAAATATCCTACCTTTGGGAGAGTTCTTAGATTGTCAATATCGAGCTTGTTCAGAAAATGAGACTGATGGCTGAAATAAGTAAACAATGTGGCAAAAATATTTTCTTTCTTTTTTCTGAGTTTGTTTTTGTTGTAATTTGACTATGTGTTGTTGAAAATGTCAGTGTGTCTCTGCAGGGTGCAATGCAGTTTGGGCAGGACTCGGATTTGGCGGTGGTGTTCCGGCAGCCCAGCGCTGGTCGGGCTGTCACGTGGACAGGACACGGCTTCGCCCGCGTTCCCAGCGGAGCTGGGCTGAGATTTGCCATCAGCAATGTTCCCTTTGCTATGGACTTTGATATCACAGTTCGTTATGAGCCTGAGGTACTTGTGATGTCTTGTGAGTCTTGTGATGTTGTGATAGGTGCAGGGCCTATTTTGTGAATAATAAGATGAGCAACTTGTCGTATTCTATATATCTAAAATTAAAATTGCTTGGCTTTTCACCCAGTAACAAGTTGCCTTACCAACCAAGTAATATGTCCTCCACTGACCCCCTTAACCCTTTCCACTCAAATATGAAAAATCAGTACTAAAAGTGTTTTCTAAGCATTGGCCAAGATTTCGTCTTCTGAATGTTTCTCTTTTGGCACCTTTACTTGGACAGGACTTTTTTTGCTCAAAAATCAAACACATGGAAAATGCAGTTCCTTTTAGACAAGCATCCTGTATTCCTAGCTGGGTTTTTTTTGGGCAGGAAAATGTGTACAAGCTGAAGTGATCTGCGTAGATACTTACCCAGGCCTTTTGCAGGCATCCCACTTCCCAGTTGTTCCAGCTGGACTCTGAGATGTGTGAAATTTGTAGGAAAATAGCCAAATTACTATTTTTTCCCTGGAGAAGATTTCTTAATGATGATGACATGTCTAGAGAAATCTGTTAATATAAATCTGGTTAAACTCAGGTCCTTACCCATGTCTTCAAAAACACACGCAAGTGTTTTATTGGTACCAGCTTTTGTATACTCCCTACTCTTTTGCAATTCTCTGGGACAGTCCCACTATTCAAGATTTTCCTGCTGTCTATTTTGTTCTGCTCTCTGGCTGGCACTCTGAGACAAAACGATCTTCCAGTGTCTTAAAACATGGGAACAATTTTTCAGTGGGCTAGTTTGAGGTAGCTTTTTCTGTCTAAGGATTGAAGAGTTGGGTTTTAAATACATTTGTTACATAGTCTTTCATGTTTACTATTTCTTATTAGATGTGTGAGAAGGCAGCTAATGGAGAATATCTCCAGAATAACACTGTGCCAAGAAAAGAAACAACTCCAATGACTCTAACAGAGCTGTTTCCATTTGAACTAGCTGAGGTCCCATTTCCGTCTCTGCTTTTCATTAGCTGTGGCAAATACAATGAATTTTTCACAAATAACATTGTTTTTCAGTGCTGTAAAGAATAAAGAGAAAGTCTTGTCACTGCAGTGTGCAGTGATTCAGATGGCTTTCATTAACACTTGCAAAGAGAAAGCAGGTTTTTCAGATATAAAATATAGCCATAATTTTTGTCTTTTGTTTATAGTTCTTGGAAGACTGGCTTGCAAGTGTTGCCATCCAGCCTGCTGGTATCTTGTCAGGTCAACACTGCAAAAATAAGGTCCTTTCACAGGAGCCACATGAGTTGCCTCTCCCAGCTACAAAGAGGTCTGACTGTTGCTGTCTTTTTGCCTGTAGATTTTCTGTGTACAAATAATTTACTGAAGCACTGCAGAGCAAAACATGTGTGGGATAGTGGGAATATCAGAAACACATGTGGCCTTTTCTGTTGCTGGCACACCACAATACTACATAGGGTCTAAGGAAGAGTCTGATGCCCCAGTCCTTAATCTAGCAAAGGTTTGCCAAACCCAGGAGAGCAGCCTGAGATCCAGCTGAGGTTGGTTGCTCTGGTGAAGATCCAACTGCAGCTGCTTCAGTGTAGAAAGGAAATATTGACTTAAATTCACTGTCCTAGTCTATTTTCAAAACCAGCTTTTCAGCTTGGACCTGTGTAAAGAATAGAGAGAAGTTAAGAGGATGTGACCAATGTCTTGATCAATTAGGGACAGGAAAGGATGAATTTGAACAGTGAGTTGCAAACCCCCTTGCTAGAAGTAGTAAAACCTGCCATTTTCAGTTTAATCTTCCCAGGTTTAAATTGTGTTTGGTGAATCATCTGGTGGAAATCCTGCAGCTTTCCCAAAGCCTGCAAGCATAGGGCTGGGTGTGATCCTTACAGCAGCAGGGCTTGCTCCAGGCTGCAGGCATCAGTTTGAAGGCACAGAGGGAAGGGAGAGCTCACAACATCCAGTAAACTTGCCTTGTCCTGACTTCTGGCTATAACTGTGCTTCATTTCTGCTAAACAGGATTGCAATTCTGCAAACTCCAGTCTGTCTGGAGCCGGGAACGGAATATTTTGTGGATGTGTATTTTTCTCAGCTCTCTGCCTCTGACAAAAAGGCAAAATCATTCATCTTGATTGACTCAGTGAGTAGTTCTGTCACAAGTCCCTTGAGGTTGTATTTATACACAATGTTTTTGGTTTTTTTTTTTTTACAGACTTATTAGAAGTATTTTTAAATAAGGTATAGCGTGTTTTAATAGAAATTCAGCTTCTGTTTTTCTCCATTGGCATTGTTTGCATATTTTTGTATGGAAAGACAGAATTGTATCTGGTTAAATTTTCAAGGAGCAATACAAGTCATACTTGTTGCATACATTGCATGTATCTCTGTCTGTTGCTCACTGATTGTGAACACAGTCCATATGTATGTGCTGATAAGATGCTGTGGCTATGGATATAAATTTGTACAGCTCCTCATCACATAGGTTTTTTTAAGTATCTTTAATTTGTTGGGATCGTGGATATTTTTAAAGATTATATTGGAAAAGTAAAATTAGTCATGTACTTCCTGGGAATCAGGTCCAGATATTTCCCAAGTTTCCATCAAGTCAGGAACTGGGTGTTAGTTTTGGGTCCTTCTCTTGAGAAAAATATTTTTAGGTCTATTTCTCTCATTATTCCTGCAGAACTGGATGTGGCAAGGGCTGGCTATACTTGGACATAGAACCTTCAGCTGATTTTTTCCTATCACAGTAATACAAGTAAAAATTTTGGCCAGACACGGCTTTTGGAGTCACTAACACAGCACAGCAAGACCAATTCTGAGCATATACCAGAGGTCTTATTATAATTTTATTTTTTAAACACCGTCTCTCTTATTTGAAGAACTCAGGGAATGTTTAGGCCTTCAGAATAAATGTGAATATAGATGACAGAATGGCACAACTGCAGATTTGGAAACCCAGTGCTCCAGGCCTCTGTCATTGCAATGGAAAGCACATTAAGAGAATGTGGGAAATTCTGGTTTTCAATATATCTAAGCAAAAATGTTTTCTTTTTTCTCTTAACGACAAAGCTTGGACTTATTCCCAGAATCGACTCCGTGGAGAACTTATGCAGTGAGAAGGATTTAGATGAGTACCAGAAGTATCACTGTATTGAAATAGCATCTGAAGTTGGGCCTCACGTCCTGCCCGAAGCGTGCGCACGGCTCATTGTGAGCTTGTCAGCCCGAATTCACAACGGCGCCGTGGGTAAGCACCAGCCAGCACAGGCAGCTCTTTTGGGCACTTGCTGATTTTCCCTTGAGTTTGTAGGATATGTTGACTGTAGAGCTCTCAGCCTGCAGTGATGTAGAAGTGAAGCTGGCCAGTATGTGATATCCATGGATGTGCAGGGTATATCCCGCTGAACCCTGTGTGTGCTGCAAACACCTCTTGGTGGCATGAATCTCAGAGTTCATCACTCCTGATGGGCTTCATGGAGCAGCGTGAGAGGGACCATGGCAGTGATTTTGTGTCCTCTGAAAAGCATTTGGATCATATGCCTTTACCATATGGCCAAGGCAGTAACTTTCCTTCTTTTCTGGATGCTGTTAAATGACAGAGAAGTTTCTAAGCCTTCTCTCTAGATACTGCAGGCTAGCTGAATGCCTTGGTAAGATTCCAGACATGATGGTACATAAATTGCTGTACTGCAAGAGATTCACCAAGAAAATCTTGATGATATTCCAGCAAGAAGGCAGTGGCAGGTGGGATTTGAAATTCCTAGGCAGCCTCCTGGACCTACCATTAGCTGGGCTCAGTAGCTCAGGGAATTTCCCAAGTATTTGGCCCAGAGAAATGGAACTTCTTCACACTTCCAGTAACAGGAGGGACCTTTCTGGGCAACTTTGGTGGCCAGCTTCTTTCAGGGAGCCTAGCAGCAATGCCTCCAAAGTGATAGCATCTGCTTGGTTTGGGTGATTCTTAGAAGGATTGATGCCTCACTCTAATATCAGGCAATGAGGTCACAGCTGTGCAACCCTCATTTAGGCTTGGGCTGTGCTAACTCCCTATTGGCCTGATTCCTAAAGTGACCAGATTCTCCCAATGAAATGTGGCACTTTGGTTTTGTAGTGCTTTCCAGAGCATCCTGGGCAAACATCCTCTGTGGGTTAGCAGAGAATCTTCACTCAACTAGTTAGTCCAAGGTGTCCAGAAGGAAACAAACAGATGCAGACCAAATACAGCTTGCAGGTTATGTGCTGTGCTTCATCTAGATGCAGATTTATAGCAAATCTTTCTAGACTTTGGGATGTCTCTATTAGGATCGACACTTTGCTACTCCCTTTCTGTCCTACCCCAAATGTGTGCTGAAGGCAGTGCCTTGAATGTGGCAACTGCAACACCAAGACTTGTGCTGGTGCCTGATATACCATCACTGTTGATTCTACACTGTCAAATGATCTAAACTATGGCCATCATCAGGTTAGTGAACCCCTGAGAAAAATAATCAAGCTCTTTCCTACCTGTTTTAAATTGTGAAACCCGCAAGCTGATGAAAGCAGTAGAACTCCTTGACAACCAAACCTGTTTTGATTTTCTTTCCCCTTGCCAGCATGCAAGTGCAATCCCCAAGGGTCGCTGAATGCCAGCTGTAGTAAACTGGGGGGCCAGTGTCAGTGCAAAGCCAACGTCGTGGGACGCTGCTGTGACACCTGCTCTGCAGGCAGCTACGGCTTTGGCTTCCATGGCTGCTACGGTGAGTGCCTTGCAGCCAGCACCTCTACCAGTACCACTAGAACACCCCAATATTTTAGGGCTTTGAATCCCAGATTATGTGTCAAGCAATATAAAACATGTTTCCACGAATAACACATTTTCCATCCCTGCTGCCTTTGAGCAGCGTCAGCGATGAGACGGGTTGGCAGGAATGCTTTAAGGACACAGCTTTGCTTTCGGTGTTTTCCAGCGTGCGAGTGCCACCCGCAAGGCTCGCTGAGCAGGCTGTGTGACCAGGTGACAGGGCAGTGCTCCTGCCGCCGGGAGGTGGATGGCCGGCGCTGCAGCCGCTGCCTGGCTGGCTACTTTGGCTTTCCCCACTGCCGACCCTGCCCTTGTAATGGGCACGCGGAGCTGTGCCACCCTCTGAGCGGAGAGTGCCTCGACTGCCGCGGGTTTACCGCTGGGAGCCACTGCGAGAGGTCAGTCGGTGGGCAGTGCTGCAAAGCTCCACCAGACACTGGTGGTCTCCAACATGCCTGTGTGGCTGGGGGCCTACAAATGCATCAGTGATCTTAACAGGAAACACGTACCTAAACCAGGATGAAACTGGGCCTGGCTGCTGAATGTCAGGTACCTATTTCCTTACTATTACCTATTGCATGTGGGAATGTGCATGCAATGCCTGTGGGTGGACTGCAGGCAGGGCATGCACCCAGCATTGCAGCGGGCTACCTGCAAGAAGGCATTTGAGACATGGGGGCCGTGGCACCATGTACTTGGAGTCATGCACAAAGCACTGTGTGTGGGATAAACTGACTCCTGCCAGGTTCCAAATTGCCAGCTTTCAAATTTAAAATTCAGCACGAGGCTAGCCAAGAGGCTGAATATTGTGCTGAATACTCATTTTAATACCTGCAATTACCTTCAAGGAGCTTAAGTAAACGTGCCCTCTTTGCTGGTCATATTAGCTCTGTGTCACCAGCAAATGACTTCTCCCACATGTTCCACCTTCATTCAGAGCACTGCTCCTCTTTTTTATTTTGTACACTGGCAGCAGTATTGCAGTTCAACATGGACATTGAAATTAAGTTTGTTTAGTTTGGTTTGGTTGGACTGTACCTTGTCATTCATTTTTAAGAGGTTTTCCTCATGAAACCTGTTGAGCTTTTCCTGCAGTGCTTTTAGACAATAAAGTCTTTGGCTGTTCTACTTGTAGATGGCAATCAGATTAAAAATGGGAAACTGAAACACTTTTTGCCCTGTGGCTTTGCAGGATCTCCAGACCCCTAGGGGAAGGATGATCAGATAACCAAGTCTTTTAGCCTTGCCTGTATACATATGGAGAACTGTGTTCCCATTTGCCATAGTAGAACAGATCAAAGACTGAGGATGCTCCAGAAGCCTCTGCATTGCTGCTGCTGCAGCTGCAGGACGTAGGGGGTTGGGATGTGGAGGCAGTGGTGGTGTGCAGGGTGGTTGAGCCCCCGGGGAGCCCCAAAAGCTCCCACCAGTTCAATTCAGTTCAGCACAGCCACCAGCACCTTGAAAAAGCCATTACCCCAGGTTTGCAAAACACGTCAGACAGAACATGGCTCAACACCTATGCTGCATCTAAAATATGCAGTATTCTCTGAGTACTCTTGAGGAATCATTGCTTTTTTTGCCTGTACCAGCACTTTTTACTGTTATGCCAACCACTCTGTGTGTGTGTCTGGATGGAAACAGATGAATATATGTGTTGAAAGGTAAACATACAGAATTTTTATATGGCAGCTTTTAGCTGTCTATACAGAGCATGTGTGATATGCGATATCATAATAATTCAAATTAAAATTGTTCCAAAGTAGGTGAAAGTCTTCACAAACATTTATTGAAAGGAAAACATAAGTATTTTTCTTTTTGCTTCAGATTTTGAGAATGCAGCTCTGATTTTCCATTTTAGAACACGTTTGAAGCTTGATATATCTCTACCAATTGATGGAGATAGCATTACAATGATTTGGAATACTAATTTCAGTATATACATGTAAGTTGATTCACCTGCATGAAGCACTTGACAATTTGTCCTGCTTTGTGTTGACTGCTTTGACAGGTGCATGGATGGCTATTATGGAAATCCACAGAATGGAGAACCCTGCCACCCATGCATGTGCCCTGGGGCACCTACAAGTAATAGGTATTTTGCACATTCCTGTTACCAGGACTCCCAATCTGCACAGCTTGTCTGTAATTGTCTCAAGGGATATTCAGGTACGAAGCAAAATAAGGATTTGATACTACTTAAATGTATGAGAAAAAAATTATCATCCTCCACCTGTTACGTGTTCAGAAATGACAATGAGGTAATGCTAATAAAACAGCTAAGAAGAGTCAGCACTCGAGTTTACTGAAATTATGTAGCTAAGTTCTGACTAGGAAGAATGAGAATTGTGCAGTTAGTTTTTTCAAAAGGGATTCACCTATGTGGATACAGTGAAGTTATTTATTATTCTGATGTCACTCTCTGGAAATCTCCTTTCCAGGGGCGTTACACTAATCTGGTGGGGAGATGGGGGGAGAACTACAGTTGCTTGTTACTTCTGAAAAAGAAGCACTGCAAGCCCAAATGGGAATGATTAGGGCATCAAAAAGAGCTAGTAAGATTTTCTAATCAGAGAAAGTCTTTCTCCATATAGAGGAAACTCTTTGACGTTATGCCTTAAAGTGACTGTTTCATGGTTCAAATAGTTCATTTTAGAAATGGTGCTTCTGTTCTCAGCTGTATGAAATGCAGATATTTTTGCAGCAAACTGATTCCTTATTTCCTAAGATCTGGTTGACTTAGGTTGAATTCCTGAAGGGAAAGCTGAAGATATTTCCCTTCCCTTGGACATTAGATAGATCTCCTCTGGTGGAAGCAAAGCTTAATGGGAATCACTGCTGAAAATTAAACCAATGCTGTCATCTTTACTTAGGCAAGGTTTCTTTAAAAGCCAAGAGTGGTTTTGCTTGAGTAATTACTGTAGAGTCAAAATTATTCACCCAGGGGACTTCTGTCCTCACAAATCACTGCACTCCTCAGTTTTGGACTTTATTGCTCCTGCTCCTTTCCAGCAAGACTCGTGGTCACCTTTGTAGCAGCATTCTCACTTTCTCAGAGATTGAGAAAGGCTGTGGGTCCTGAGGAGCACAGTGATGGAAGAGTCCTTGGCTGAGGATGAACCAGTGGATGTGGTTCCAGAAACACCAGTCTGCCCAGAATGGTTTCTGAGATGCAGAGGTAGCACCCAAATTAGGGCAGGCATTGAGACAAAATGCAGTACTAGTTGTAATGCCAGCAAGCAATGACAGAACATCAGAGTTCATCTGAACACCTGGGTACCCCCTACCCTCCAATGCTGCTGTTGGAGTGAAGGGCCAAGGAAAATCTGACAAATATGGATAACCCTGACTACTGCCATTGAATGGACTTTGATGGAAAAAGGTGTTTGGAGGTGTTCTATGATGGGGCACCTAATTGTTCTTACTGAAATTGTTCTTACTGAAATTGTTCCTTGGTATAAACAACTTGGAATGAGGAGGGTGTATTTCCACCAGATTTCAGTGGGGAAGACATAATTCAAACTGTTCAGAGGATTAAAGGGCAATGGTCTCAAACAGGTGGATATTTTCCATTGGAAATATTGAACAGACAGTCTGAATCTTTTAACAATATTACTGGAAATTACATGTTTCACTTGAATTCCGTCACCCAGCAGTATTTTACCTTCCTCTGACAGGCAATCAGTGTGACAAGTGTCCTAGTGGGTTCTACAGAAACCCCAGCAGCCCTGGGCTTGACTGTGCACCATGTCCCTGCAATAACAACATTGATTTGACAGACCCAGAGTCCTGTAACAGGGTCACTGGGGAATGCACCAAGTGTTTACACAACACCCATGGAGCAAACTGCCAGTTCTGCAAACCAGGTTATTTTGGCTCAGCCCTCAATCAAAGCTGTCAAAGTAAGTAACAGCACTGCAATTGTGTTTTACTGCCAAGAAAATGTTTTTAAAAAATAGGCTATAGGGAAAGGCTAGACCTTGGAGGGAGGACAAAACTAAAGCAGATAAATAGAGCAAAATATAAGAATCATAAATATATTCCTCTATTTACTAAATATAAATATATCAATGATACAAATAACTTAACATGGCATCTTAAATTCTTTGTCATCCAAGTCTCACTAAATCTCATACTGAATATCACTCCTAGGAAATACTCATTTGTGAAATGAAAGCAGTACTCTCGTTAGAAAAATAAATGTGCATTCAGTTTATTCAGGAAGGAATCAAAAGTAAAGGAATGAGTGATAATTGTTTATCCCTGTTTCTGGCTGATGCCAGCTAAGCTCAGTTAGAGCTCAGTTAACCAGATGATCCCTTGCTAGACTTCCTGCCTTACCAGTTGTTTTCATTAAGTGGCTAGAGTGAGAGCATTCAGGCAATTTAATAGATTCCATGAGGACACGTCAGTAATTCAGCACTTTGAACAGAAGAGCAGGAGTGTAAGAAAAAGCAAGGCACAAGCTTCTTCCCAGTTTTTCTCTAAACTCATTTTCACAGATGTGCCTGATTGAGCATTTAATTTTTATGGCTAAGATAACTATAAGTATAGTCAAGAAACTATTTTTCTGGGAATCTCTAAAATACAGTTCAAACCCATCCCTCATTCATTCTTGGAAGATGTCTATTAGAAATTGTTAAGCAAGAACTTTTGGCTCCTCACAAGGAAGGATTCTTATCTTACTTGGCTTACTGGTGATTCCCACACTGGATAATGCCTACTGTAAATCAACTTATCCTTACCCAATATATTTAACATCACATTCTAATATGATTCAAAATTCACTGAGCCTTCATTTTCTGTGCCTGTATTAAAAGTGTTGAATATTCACAGTAAGTTTTCTCAATACCATATATAATTTATTACAGAAAGACTGGTAATGTGTGTGAGATTAAACATGTTCAAGGTCACTAAAAGTAAACCTACACTGTGGGCTTTATATCCAGCTCTGATTGTCCATCAGCTGTCTGTATTACTGTCTGCTGGAGTAACTGTCCTTCTTTTTCCAGGCTGCACGTGCAATCTGGCAGGTGTTCACCCTGCCATGTGCCCAGGGGGGGACGCAGCCTGCCTGTGTGACCCAGCCACAGGAGCTTGTCCTTGCCTGCCCAATGTGCTGGGTGCCACGTGTGACCAGTGTGCCTCCGGCTACTGGGACCTGGCTAGCGGAAAAGGATGTCAGACCTGTGACTGTGATCCCAAAAACTCCCAAAGCAACCAGTGCAACCAGGCAAGAAAATTACTCTCTTTTCCAGGAACCAGGGTGCTGGTGTTTTGACATGGCAAAGTGGGGACCCTCTTATAAATGAAGATTGCTTTTTTTTGTCATATTCCCTGAAAACAAAAAATTCTTTGGAAGTTTGTAGTTGGTGCAGTCATTAAATCAAAGTGTTGTTCTGATAATGAGGCTTTGCAATTTCTCTTTGCATGTTGCTTCTTTGGCAAGTGGATCTTAGAAACACATTGCAAAAAGATGTCACAGGAAAAAGCTGCCTCATAAATATGCATATAGGGAAGAAGGAAATCCAAGCTTGGACTCGAGACTCTGATGAGTATTTTTTAAGTGTTTATTTTCATAAAGTAGCAGCTGTGGCCATTACATTAATCAAGCCTCATCTATCATACTATTAGAGTACCTTTTCTTATCCTTAATTCCTGTGCACATTTTAGGGCTAGAATGTAGAAAAAATTAAATAGCATTTCAGAATAGAGAGGTGAAATTGTGGTCCCTTGGAGTTAACAGCAATTTTGCCATTGACTTCAGAGCACCAGGAGATTATTCTAAAATCTTGCTGATGTGTTTGCACATTTTTCTTTAAATATGCTCTCTGTTTGTTCCAACTTATTCAGTAGATTTATTATTTTTTATAGCAAATTTAGTCCTTGACCTCAAAGAACTACTAGCAGTTATCAAAGTTGTAATTCCCTGGAGTTTAATTTAATAGCTGAATTACAAAATATTTTTTCTAGGGCAATGTGCATAATATACTCTCAAGGTTTTCAGTTACAATTGATATATTTTGTAGTTTAAGTTGAAATGTTAAGATGAGTTCTTAGATCTAGCAAAAATAAAAAATAAGTCTGTTTTGCAAAGGAAAAGAATCCTCTCAGATCATTGTCAGAGGATGAGTTCTCAAACTACATCAGTAGATTGGATCATTCAAAATCTCTGACATTAGTAAAGTAAAGCCATTTCTCAGAGTGCATTTTGTTTTCAGGACCTTCAGGAGGAAGGTAGGAAAGTGGGCCAATACTGTGTAAACCATGGTATTCAAAGACTGTGAGCAAGAAGTGTTGCTGTAGCTCTTGCACAGCTGAAATAATGTATATCCAGCCCTATGGCTCTGCTGGAAGTTATTCAACCCTATCTGTCTTTACAGCTTACAGGCCAGTGTCCGTGTAAGCCAGGTTACAGTGGAAGATGCTGTAATGAATGTGAGGAAAACTACTTTGGCAATCCCCAGATGCATTGCGTTTGTAAGTATTATTATGAGGGACAGCTGGATTAAAAACTGCCTCTACATAAATACTTACCTTCTATATTCACAGGAGAGACAGGTCATACATGTAGAGAAACAGCCTTTCATATGTTTGTGTGTATGAGATGGACAAGTGTTTATATTATTTATCTATATTGTTATTTCAATGGTTAAGATGGAAGTCAGAGATGAAGAAGAGCCACAACTGTGCACTCCACCTTGCTCTAACTCAAACGCTGGTTTGCTTTCATTATTTTGAAATGCACCTTTTTCATGCATTAATCCCACAGATAAGGAACAACTGGATGTAACCTGCTGTTGCTTTCTTGCAGCATGTGAGTGTAACCTGGAGGGGACGCGCCAGCCCACGTGTGACAAAGCCACCGGCGCGTGTAACTGCCGTGCCGGTGTCACCGGCCGGCTCTGCGACCAGTGCGGCCGCGGCTTTGAGAAGGACTTTCCCTCCTGCCCTCAGTGTCATCTTTGTTTTGATCAGTGGGACGCTGAAATTGCTGCTCTTGCTCAGACTGTGCAGGGGTTAATGAGGTTTGCAGCAAGGCTGGAAGACAAAGGAGGACGAATGCCCAGCTGTGACATGCGCTTCAAAGCCTTTGAAGATGCCATTTCTGAAACTGAACGCATTTTGAGACATCCTGTCCTTTCACTGGAGGCCCTTTCTGGCATCAGGGATTTTCAGGGCTACCTTCAGTAAGGGTTAGGTTGCTCCTGGAAAAGTCCCTTAGCTGAGAGACTGTCTTCCCCCAGACTCCACCAGCCTCCCTACACAACAAGTCCCACTTCTGATCAGCACACAGATGCTGGTCTACTAAGTCACTGTTTTCAATAGATCTGTGAACAAAATAATCCTTAATATATGCCTAACCCATACAGACATATACTTAAATGCTGGAATTTTCCAGTTCATACTAGGGGTTTTCTAAAAAGCCATATAATTAAATGTTTTTGCTTATTTATAAATGTATCTCTTGCCCTCTAAAATATTGTGTAACTCAGTTCTAGTTTAAGAACAATCTGGTCTGACTTCTGCATAACTCTTATCCCCTTCAGACAAAAAGTTGCACAGATGGATCCCCTTCACAGTTCACCCTTTGAGTTTCCTGACCTTAACAAGAGCATAGAAGACATAGTAGAAGAAGCCAACCTAGTGTTTGAACTTCTACAACAAAAAATACATCTGCATCAAAGTTTTCAGTACTTGAACTTCAAAGGTAAGTCAGCAATGAATTAAAATTAGTGGACATTTTCCCTGAAATTTTGGAATGCTTTCTCATCACTAAACCATACAACATTTCAAAGATCCCTTTGCTTCCTATGGTAGCACAAAAATGTTGACACTACCAACATTTTATACTGACTTTCCAAATTCCCTTTTATCTTAAAATTCTGTGATTTCTAACACTCCAAATTTCAGATACATGAAAGATGCCAGGGTCGCATCAGTTTTGGGTCTCATAAATCCAAATGCTTACATCAGGATATAAAAGAAACCCAGTTTCACAGTACAGACTCCCATTAAATGGAACAGCAAAGGATTCCTCCACCATGTTTGACTCCTCTTGCTCATAGGAATACTTAAAGAATCTTGTACAGGAATGGTTTATTTAATTAAAGTGTAGTGTCATAGTGCAGCTTCTTAGTGTTCCCATGGGAAAATACTTGACTTTATGTGGGACAGAAGTCATCCATCATCAAAAAATGTGAAAGCAGAACTGAGCTCCTTGGCATTTTTGAAAGAATTACACCCTCTGTGCTTGAGCTAAGTATAGTCTCCATCAGCTGCTAATAGCTGTAATGATGATGTCCCACACTGGTTTATGGAGAAAAATGGGGATCTATCAGGCAGGGATCTTGAACAGATGTTACACCACCCACAGTGGCAGGAGATGGTAAGCAGAATCCTCTCCCAAGAGATGGCTGCCAAGATATGAACCCCCAGAAGATGGGGTGCTCACCACAGAAGACACAAGCTACAAGCAATGCACTCTCACTTACAGTTCCTCTGTGTTTCATTCAGGCAAGAAAAACTTGGCCCAGGCAAGTTGGTGGGTTTTATTTTTTTTTTTTTTGGCTTTGGAGTGGTTTTTTTGTTGTTATTTTTTGTTTGCTTTCTTTTTCTTAACCAAAGAAAAAAGAAAATAGAAGGAAAAGTCAACAAAATGCAAAGTGGATGGAATGGGAGAGAGGAAAAGGGGGATTAACTAAGATTTAGGGCTCCCGTGCCTTGTTGTACTTGGCAGCCCCCTGGGGCAGCTCCTCAGCTCAGTCCCTCTGCAAGCAGTCAGCACAGCTCTCCCAGGCTCCACTTCTCAATTCAACTGAGCCTTGCACAGACAGAAAGGCAGAAAGGCAAAGAAACAATAAATCCCAGGGAGGTCAGTGGACACAGAGCTGAAGCCTCCATGGTGCTCTCTGGTCACATTCCAAACCCACTTCATCTTTTGGCCTCTGGAGACAGATAAACAGCCCTATAAAAAGCACATGGGAGTGTGGGGAGGGGAGGACCTTGAATTTAAGATGAATTTCCTATCAAGGCCACAAATATTCATTGGTTCTGCTACCAGGCATATAATAGCACAAAAATAACATTTTCCTCCAGATAAGCAGCTTTTCTGATACCCAGGAGAGAGACTGGATCCTCAGTCCATATTCATTTTGGACCAACAGCATATCCTATATATGGCTCTGTCTGCTTTTTCCTCTCCTTTTTGCTGGGCTAGAGCAGGATGTGGCCACATACACCATCTGGGGCACATCTGGCACTCGTGCCCTAGACACACACGGAGAATGAGCTCCTGCCTATGTCTCTGTGCAGAGGATCAGGAGTCAGAGTCTTCCTCACAGGCATACATTCAGCTAGATGACCTGGAAACATCAATATCTAATGATAAATTAAAACCACTGGAAAAACCAAGATGCAAGTGCCCTTAAAAGACTGTTTGCAGCCTATGAGATCTCATTAAATTATGGCTTTCCAGCACTGGCCCCTGGCTTTGCAGCCGCTGAGGTGCAGTAATGCAGTGAGAGAAGCTTCCTAGGCTGTAAACAAAGACTGTGCTAAGACACTGTGTTTAGTGTAAAGGAACTTGGAATCTCTTCAGCTTCATCAAAAACCAAATGTGGAAAATGCATTTAGGCCACTTAAGGGAGAGCTGAACTACTGTGAAATATTCCTGCATTGGAATTGTTGCACAGAAAAAAATCTCTGGCTTAGATGAGGAGTTACAGTAGTCTCTTGCCAGGTATTTTGTATTAAGACCTAACTTTAAACTGTATATTGTTTCCAAGAATTACAAGATAAATAAATAGCTCTGGTTCCACATGATAACTAAACATTGTTCAGCTTCAGTTAAAGCACAGCCAAGGGCTTTAGAGACTGAATCAAAGCACACAGGACTTGTGTCTTGTGTTTAACTTCAACTAGTAACTGAGTCAGTTACCAGCACAAAGAGAGATGTTAATCAGAGACTTCTAATGCTTTTTCACTGCTGACACATCAGTTCTGGCTCTGGACATATTTCTGCCTAGGAATGTGGGCACAAATTTGGGCTCTCCAGAGATGTGGGAAACCTCGGCAGCAGCAGTAACAGCTTTAAATTATGTGTGTTGCAAAGGGCCTGAATCCTTTTCTCAGGCTATTAATCTGAAAAATATGTAATATTCTCCAATCCTTTTGAGCCTACTTAAGGAAAAGCTTTCACTAACCAAACAAGACTCTTGCTGGAAAGCATTTTCAGCCTGGCCTATTAGCTTATCACGGAAGTGCTTTTTTTTTAATTCATCAGTCCTAAAACTGGATTTTCCAGAGACAAAAAAGCCCTCATATAGTCCCGTTAGTAATATAAATTTTGGTCTGACCTAGCAGACCACTTAACTCTTGGGTTATGCTGAACAGAAAGGATAGTTGCTTTCCTGACTCACAATCAGGCAACAGATAATTTCATGACCACTGGCAGAAACACTTTTCTTGCCTAAAATATAATAAATGTCAGGAGCTTTCATCCAATCAACAATGGCAGCAATACATGAGCTACAGATGAATGCAGATCAGTAGCAGTTAGTGTCAATAATGGGATCCCCTTCATACTTTTGTCTACTCTGTTGCCTTCTCAAACACCTTGGCATCCTGTGGATGACATAGGATCCACCATATTTTCATCTAGTTCAGCAGGTTTTATGAGCATCGATAGCTATTTCTATTTGGCAACTGGATCAGATAAGGATTAAAAAGCTTGGCTGAGGGAAAGACAGTTCCTGCCCTTCCCTGCTTCCCAAATCAAACACCAGTGAATTACCTGTCACTCAGCAATTGTCCAGAATTCAAGTAAATGCACAAACTGAATGCAACCAAATGCAGTTGGTACTAAACCCTATTTCTGTTGGTACAGAGGCCATCAGCAACATTAGGAAACACTCTGAAGTATCACTGCTGGCAGAACAGAAGACCAGGGGGACAGCCCCCGTTGTAAGACACTCAGAGCACACCAGGAACGACACACTTGCTGTGTTGGACCATCAGGTCTTAAATGCAAGCAGTGTGCTGCAGCAGCTCAGAATGATCAAAAGCCCTGACATCCAAAACTTGAATGAAAAGGTAGGTGTTGTGGATTTTAAATGAAAGCTAAAAAAAACCCCCAAAACCCAAAAACCCGCTTTTTTTTTTTATTTGATGTTGTAGTAAGTTTTATTTTAAAAGGGTGCTTATATGCATTTTTAAGCCTGGAAAATGGCAGTTCCTTGCCACAGCCAATCACATCAAAAACAACTGCACTTCTCAGCTGTAGTTATTTCCAACCTTCTGGAAGCCATTGTTCCCAGCATAAGGAACTGTTTAAGCAATCTCTAGTCTCAAGAGGTCATCAAAATAACTTCAGAAAGATTAAGGCAAACCTCCTCCATGAGTAAGTTAAACTAACCAGAGTGACTTTGTCCTGGAGTGGATGGGGAGTGCTCACATATCCTTTGTGTCACCTCTGGGAAAGAAGGAGATTTCTGTTCTTCTGCAGGGCAGCAGTACTATCTGATAGTACCAATTAATGACAAATCTGGAAGAGATCATCCACCTAAGCCTATAGGTTCCATATCTGTGTCAAAACAAGTGGAGGACTAGACATGGCACCTTGTTCTGTTAGAGCTTACCTGGATCCTTTACAAGAAGCCATTGACCCATGGGCTGGATATAGTTAGGGAATGGTTTCAGCCCTTTTGCTAAATAAGAATGAAGCAAGGGTCTTAGTGCAACACATGGAGCCTAACAAATGGTTCCTGCAAGGAAGCTCAGAGCCATGGGCTGCAATTGCATCCTTCAAATCAGGGGAGAGGGACCTGTAACTGGCAGTGATACCCATCTTTATAAAGACCACATGCTGTGTCTTAGGGAATATCCTATCCTATATTAAGTGTTCATATGATGTCAAACATCTTCCTTCCCTCAGGAGTGTATCTCAGGCCCCCAGAGGAGTCCTGACATAAGCATCTTCCCTATTGCAGATCTGTGGTGTTCCAGGAGACCAGCCATGTGCCGCAGCAGCCTGTGGGGGAGCTTTGTGCCAGGACAGTCATGGACTAAGGCAGTGTGGTGGCCCAGACTGCACTGGAGCTCTTCCTCTCTCCTCTGAGGCCTTTAGGAAAGCTGAGGAGACTGCTGTGTTGCTAAATAACTTGACTACTCAGCTACAGGACCCTGAGAATCAGGTGCTGTATATCAAACCTACATTTGTTCAGTGAAATGGATGGAGGATGAGATTTGGGAGGTCACAAATCCACAAAACCTCACCTGCTCTTTGGACAAAGAACAGTGACATAGTAATGGACTCTGTCCCAGCATCATAGATCTATCATGATTCAGTACCAGGTGCCAGCCCCACCAAGAGATTGGCTTTATCTAGATCTTTTTCCTCACAGCTGCTAAGACTTCAAAAGTCATGGTGCCCTGTGTCTATGGCAGTAGGTGGTTTCAGGCTAGAATTGTCTATATTTTTACTGGGAAAGATTCAAATGGCACCATTTGTCAGTAGCCTGACATGCTTATTGCAATGGGATTACTGCTGTGCATGGCGTTAAGCTCTATTTATACAGCTTCGTACTACCCTTGGGTTTGCTAATAAATTACTTTGGAAAATAATTTCAAGATGAAGCTTTTCTGCCCCCAGTAATGTGTAGGAGGGCATCAATTAGTCGACTATACCGCACAGTAGCAATGAAAAATAATTCAAGCAAAGTGTGGCCAATGCAACATATGCCAAGGAAACAAAACAGATAAATCCCAAAGCACCAGTGAGGAGTTTGTTCTTATTAACAGTCAGAGATGATGCTTGTTACAGCTATAGGCAAAACACATTTTCCAGCAGAAATTACATTCTGCTGTGGCTTTGTCCTGTCCCTGCAGGATGCCTGGGCATCCATTTCCTCTTTTTAAAATGCACTCGACACTGCATCCCAGCCAGCCGGCCTGGAAATGAGCAATTGGGGCACTGCCCTGGGGCCCCGGAGAGGCCGAGGCGGGGAGCGCCAGCCAGGCTGCCGGGACATCGCCTCTGGTGCGCACAAGCCTCAGGCACCTCCGTGATAATGTGAGCGAGCTATTTTGAGACATTTCACAAATAAAAACATCAGCATTTTTCTCGTTGCATGGGGAAAGACCAAATCTCTTCCCTCTGCAGACCACAGATGTATCTGGACCATTCTTGAAGGCAAAGCCCCCTACCAAAGTAAATTACTGTTGGAATTTGATATTTAATCTAAAGTTCTCGTTTAAATTATCAAGAACACTAATTTAGTGGCAAAATATAACCTTTAAAGACAAGCCTTTAACTCTATCTTCCTTGTGTCCTCTTTAAGTGTTTTTTTAACAGCAAATCCAATATGAAATGACAAATGAAATTACATTTTCTTTAATCAGATCTGAATCTGATAAGATCTGCTTAGATCTGAATCTGATCACTGACAAGCTACAGTACTGCAATAACTATCGGTATCCTTTTTTAGAAACAGAAGGGGGCTGTGGTTTAGCAGTGGTTGCAGAGAGAAAAAAATGCATGATTTTGGCTTTTTCTGAGGCCAGATGAAGACCAGGGTGCAGCAGCTTCTGGAGTTCCCCAAAGAGGTCTCCTACTACTTTTCAAAGCCACATCAAGTGATTCCAGCTGAGGCTTGGATCCAAACTACCTTTGTGTCAGAGCCCAACTTGCAAAGCAGTGACAGATAACCTCCAGAAAATGGCACTGCTGTTTCTAATAATATTTCCAGGTTAAAAGCATTAGAAGAATGGCAGAAGACAGCAAACTGAAAGGCTCACGATTTAATGGGCAACTGGAGACGGCTATGAATCAAATTGAAGTTGATGGAGAGATCACTAAGGAGTTCATCCAAAAAGTGAAAGCCTTCTTGTTAGGTAAATAAGCAGTGTTCTTTTTGACTCATTTTTCATAAGTATATTCCAATATAATACAGCATAATAGACAGCCAGAAGATGATCTAGATGTATATGCATGAAATTTATCATCTACATCCTGAATTATGCAAACTTTTTCAATCCCTTTTTTCTAGTCCTTCTTTCTCCCAGGTGACAGTACTTTGTATCAATTTTACAATATATCTGTTACATTCTGATTATCATCTTTTATTACTGTGTTTAATTTCAAGTAACTCTCTCTGTTCCTGGTTTATCTGGGTAAAGGACTACTAAGATAATTTCATACAATATATAATGGCCAGGCATGTCCAATGCATCCTCAAATTGTTATTCCACCCCCTTCTTCCAGGCCCATAAATAGAGGCTCTCGGTAGGGAGCGTGGGAATTAGGACACATCCCACTCCATCGTCTCCACAAAGCTGTAACTCAAGGAATCAAAGCATTCTGGTAGAACTTCACAGCTCTAATAAAAAAATAACAAAACAACTGTATATACCCTAAAAATTTTCCACTCTTGGGATTGCAGAAAAATGCTGTAGGAAACAGATCCTAAATTTTTTTACCAGATGCACATCAAAGGGTTCAAATGTGGCAGGATGTTCTTTAATCTCTTCAGTGTAGCTGATCTCATAAATTTCTATGGATTGCAGTCTTTTGGCATTCATACCTCTACATCCAAATGGGAGCAAGGGTAGAGGACAGAGGACTTCTTTTGTTCAGAAAAATTTACATTATTTTATTGAATTGGAAGATTTAGGTTTATTTAATTCCTTACGAGTCTCAGATTTTTTATTGATAGCCACTGAAAATTCCATCTTTCACTCTTCTTTTATGTTTCTTAGTAGATATACAGCATTTACTAACAATTACAAAAGAATTTTTTCAAATCTTTGTTTTGTTAATTGAAGTTTAAGAACAGGAACAGCTGAGAAGCATACAGTTACATTGAATCTGCTGTACTCAACATTGATGTGAATGGTGATTCTGGATGAATATATTTCTACAGAAAATAGCTCTCAGGAATGCACTACTGTTTGCACACTTGCAAACAGTAGTTTTAATTCTTGCTGACTTACTCTGGAGATTAACACAACCATTTAACATATCTCAACTGCTTTATTGTACAAGGTCTTGTCTATAAATGGAAATGACCAGAAGACAAAACTGATTATGTGACTTCTCAAGATATTGACTACCCTGTGTGTGCCTCTGCCTCTTAGCAAAGAGCTAGGACAGGTTCATTTGTAATGGGAATTTTCAAAATATGTTTTTTTTCTATTGTAAATTCCCATTCTATGCAAGCCTGACCCAAGTTCCCTCTGCAGCTTAGCCTTTCTCATTAACCAGCAAAGGAACCACTTTCTCAATATTGTGGCAACTCCAGGGAAGGGATTACACCCACTGGCCAGCTTGGAAATCTCCATTCACACCCCAGCCTCACCAGCACCTCTTTGATCTGTGGGCCAAGGGAGAAATGGGCTCTGACACATCTAGCTGTGCTGGGCACTGATTTAAAGCCCTCCACGGGCTCTGTCCTACATCAGAATTTTAATAACTCAGTTCAAAGTGGGTTCAAATCCTCATTTCAGCCAGTTCTGACAACACTAACAGCAGTATCTGGAAGCATAATATTAAATTACAAAATGTTGGAGATAATTCTCTTACCCCCTTGCAGTGCCTGTCAGCTTTCTTCTCCCACATAACTCAAAGGGTAGGCAGCCATAATGACCATTTACTGGGAGGAAGGAGCTCCTTCAGGATACTCTCAGCTCCATTTCTCTTGCAGATGAGAGTGCACCTCCAGAAGACATTGAGAAGGTGGCAAATTATGTACTGCAAATAAACCTTCCCCTGACTCCACAGGAGCTCACAGGCATGCTTGGCAAACTCCAAAGCATTATGAACCACTGTGAGAAGCACAAACTGAATAATAAGAGAAACATAAAAAGAGAGGATGTTCAGACACTGCTGGTGAAGGCACAAGAAGCTGAGTGAGTATTCTCATACTGGTGTGCCAGCTCCAGCTGGGGTGCACTGTGCACAGTAGGACTGCTCCATACCCCTGGAAGTATCCCAGTCACACTGGAAGGAGAGTTCAGATGGAGATTTCACCTTGCCTTCTCCACAGGGCCTCCCCAGCAGGAAGGGGCCATCGCCACTCGGGCTGCAGGAGCCAACATGCTGGAAGAAGCAGCTCCAGAGAGCTCTTGGCTCCTCTGCCTGCTGAGTCAGAGAGGCCAAAGCAGCTACTTAATTCCACCTTGGACCTGGTGGAGCATTACACCTGGCTGAATGGGTGGTTTGAATAAGGGTGAGAAAGACCCAATAAGAGAAAAAACATGTTCACCCATGAGTCTTCCCTACTAGCTGTGCACCACCAGGCAGCCAGCAGCATCCAACTTTACCCTAAACTTTACCCTAACTCAGGTGCTCCCCCACAAAGTCATTTTCTGAGGTTTTGCTTCACCAATTTACCACAATTTTAATGGTTGTTGTTGGACTTGAGGAAACATTCCTGTATGTCAGAATGGGTGCATTTGAAACATATTCTTGCTTTGCTCAACGCACCATGATACTACATACCCTTACTTTTTTCCATTTTAGCAAAGCAGCTAAAGCTCTTCTGCCAGTGGATGAAATTAATAATAAACTAAAAAATGTTGTGAAGTCTCAAGGGCACTCCAAAAGCACCATCATAAAGTTAAATGAAGAGATACGAGGCATCAGAAGACAAATCTCTCAGGTATCTTGCTGCAAATATTTTAATATATTTGCTAGATTTATTAGAAAGAGATACTTCATTCTGAAGTTTTCTTAACATAAACTTAAATAAACAAAACCAGAATGTGGCACAGATATGACACCAATTCCATACTGCTTAAGTGTCTCTTAATCCATTGACAGTCCCTCATTATCACGTGCTGCAAGCTGGATGGATGTTGCATAAGAAATCACAGCCTTCAATTGCTCTGTTTTAGGCTGAGAACCAAGTGAACAAGACAAACAATAAACTAAATGACTTGTCAGCCAAACAGACTGAGATGGAAGATGAAAGTGCCACATGGCAGGCAAAAATGTTGATGATCAAGAATCAGGCTACAAAGGCAAGAGCAGAGGCAGAAGCAGCTCACAAGCGAGCCCAGAAAATTGATAATGTAAGCCCTTCTGTCACATGTTCAGGGGAAAAAACCTCCTCCATGTTTAATAGTATTTTTGCTTCAGAAGCATTGCCATGCTGTCATCAAAACTTAACGTTTTCCTTATGCCATGCAGTGTAAAATGCCACGGTTAAAAAGAATTTGTGTTTTATTTTAAGGTTTCTGGCGTACACTTCTGTTTGCTTGAATGACAGAAAACATACACATTTCTCTGGCTACCTCATGACATTCTTCCTTGCACTGTGTATAACACTTTTAGTCACCATGGGCACCAATAAACACAACAGAACAAATCATAAAACCAGATATTAAAATACATGAGTGATGGAAGCACTCTGACAATTCATCCTGTGCTGTTCTCCTTCAGAGAAAATTGCTATGGGAGTTACTTGGAGTTTTTGATTGGCTTGGTGCTTTCCAGTAGTTCAGTTTTTTGAAAATGCAGCTAGAAATTTGCTAAAATGACAAGAACCAAGTACCCACAGCACAAGCTTGGAACAGGGCCATACTTCCAAGTTACAAGAACTGTAGGCAAAAATCTAAACTGCAGCCTCAACAGCAACCTAGATCAGCAGGGAACAGATTAGCCAGTAAATATTACTGCAACTGAAAATGTAAAAACCCCAGTGCTGCTACAGATAATTCATTAAATTTGAATTAAGCCTTGCGGCAAAATGAAATTTACAGAAAAGCCCTATCAATAGGAGCAAAACCAGCATAAACTTAAATATTTAAAATATTTTTCTTTATATCCTTGCCCCTCCTTCTCCTTTTGATTACTCCACTGGCAGTTTGTTTTAATTGATTTCTATAACATTTTGCAAAGCCTTTTTCAATGTCTACAAATTAAGGATATATTTTTTAATATTGAAGAGAATGAGAAATCTAAACTTTGGTTCAAAGAGGATGTTAAAAAAAGTATTAAAACTTCCTTCTGTATACCAGATTAATTATGAGATGCTCTTAAACTAAGTAATGATGTTTTGTTACAGGAATTTACTGACGTTAAAAGAAAGTACACCATTCTTCAAAAAAAGCTAAAAACCCAAGGACCTCCAAAAGTAACACTAGAAAAAGTGAAGCAGTTGAAAGAAGAAGCAGAAAAACTGGCTGAAGAGACTGAAAAGAAGATAAAAAGAATAACAGGTGATGTTCTCACTTTCACAGTGAGTGGTAAGCACTGTGTAGTCGTGAATTCAAGGCTGGGGTCCTTACCCACAGACACTAACACACTAAGTTCACCCAAAATTAGGTTTAAAACAATTTACCTGGTGAAAATCCCTGCCTGAAGCTACTATATTTTAAAAGTAGTTGAATTGATTTGGCTTATGTACTTTTTCTGACTTAAACAGATTGCTATAAGCGAAGGTTAAGAACTGTCCACACAGGGACTTGCAGTGATTTTCTGCAGTTTAAAAACAGGGCTAATGCAAAACCTGCGTAAAACCTGGCTGGAGATTTAGCTGGAGGCCCTGATTTATGCCCTGATTCATGCCTTTGCTTTGGGCACTTGGACCTTCCATCCTTCCTCTGTGCTCTGCCTTTGCCCACATCACCCAGGCGCGGCCTTGTGTGACAGAGCTGCAGGGCAGCTGTTTTCCATCAGTCCATACTTGTTCCCTGTCAGACATTATCTCTGAGCAATGGCAGAACAAACCAATTACCAGCTTTAATTACCAGCTTGTGGAGACTGAAGCTGGTGTGCCCTGAATCTGTGGGGCCGTGACTGTCAGGCAGAGGGGTCACGGGCACTGCAGACTGTACCTGCTGTGGCTGTACTGTCACCGCTGCTCACACAGGCTCAGAGGGTCACCAAAAAGGAAGAGCACATCTCATGTCCCTGCACACAAGGAACCTAATTCTCCTTGTAGTGGAGATCTGGGAATTCCCACTGGGAAGCCTTAGGCCTAGGATCCTCCCAGGCTCAATGTCAGAAAGCATCATGTAACATCAGCAAAACTGAAGCAGAAACTCTGTCCCAGGAGAAAACTCTTCAGGATAAGATCCAAATAAGTATTTTAAGCACATACCTTGAGGAAAGGCATTAAGATCATCCAAGTCACTCCAAATGCTTGGACAATAAGGACATTAGAAACAGGCAGCAAATCCTGTGGATTTAACTCATTACCAATATGTTTATATTGGTGTAGCTTCATAGGAGCCAGCAGAAAACAGCTACACAAGTGAGGGAGACCCAAGCCCATCACATCCAAATTGTCTAGGCTTTACACACATCAGTGGACACACTGTTCCTCTGAAACCAAGTCCTTTAAGAGCTCCATGTCCTGTCCTATCCTGGCTGATGGACAAAAGCACATGCTGAGAAATTAATTTCTTCAAGGCTGTCATGCTCCTCTTGCTATCCAGATGCCAGACTTTTCCCTCCAGTTGCATATGTAACATTCGCCATTCAAAATGATCTTAGTGCCTCTAAAGCTTATGGGAAAATAAATGCTGCTTATCCCTGGATTTTACTTACACAACAAATGTGAGCATCATTGTGTGTCTCTGCACTTCCAGATTTGGAGAAGAAGCTTCAGGAACTGAATCAAACCAAACAAGATAAAGCAGAGCAATTGAGACAACTAGAGGAACAAGTAATCGCCATTAAAAATGAAATAATGGAGCAGGAAAGCAAGTATGCAACATGCAAGAGTTAGGGTCTGAACAGACCATCAGTTAAAGTGAAGCTGAAATCACCATGATTCCCACGTCCTAAGCATCCTGGCACAGGCCACTGTCCTCTGGAAATACATCTGAAGTGGCCTAATGAATAATGTAATTATTTTCTTTTTTTTCTTTATCTTCTTTTGTCCAGTTGAGTTTATATGGAAATAGGAAATACCTTGTAATAAACCATCTGATTTAGTAATCAGGTGTAGTCTTTGAAGGAGCTCTACAATATACTCCTGTGCACAGTCTAGGGCTTCTTGTGGTGCGGGGCTGGAAACGCAAAAGGAGGATTGCTCAGAGAGCTGCTGGTAGCTGTCTCAAAGGCAGACTCCCAACACCCAGTGTCTTCTGCCAGCCCCCACAAACCGTGGCTGTGCCATGGCCCTGCACGGGGCTGCCCAGCCTCGGACGGGCCGATGCAGGTGAAACGCTGCGGGCTCCTGCAGCCACCGCTGCTGACAACCAGCAGCACCGCCAGGCACTGTCACTGCCCCAACCCCATCTCCTCCCTGAGGCACAGCAGGGTTCGCTCCGCAGAGCCCTGACGATGCGAGGGTCCCGCCGTGCTCCCTGGAGATGCGGCGGGCAGCAGCGCCGGGTGGGCGACAGAGCCGATTCCCCGGTGCCCACTGGATGGCAGTGCTCAGATGCTTAAGGCAGAAAACAACTTAAAAATCTTCTCTCTGGTTGTGGCGCTCCTGAGATGCACGTTTTTCTTATGCTTATAAGGTGTTTCACGCGTTTTTCATTAATGTAACCAACAACTGGAGAATAACTCCAGCTCTTAGGTTTAAGCTGTGAGTCTAAAGGGCCAGAAATGTTGAAAACCAGTTTCTCTGGCTCTTCTCCCACAATGCAGCACTTCACCCTGAAGTCAGGGTTCACTCAGCAATTTCTTTTAGCCATCAAGAACACATTAATTGGCCTAAATTTTAGGCTGTAATTAATTTTTTATATATTAATAAAGAAGGAATCTGTGGTTAAGCAACTCTTGTAGATGTGTCAGAGTTTAAAAAAGACTAAAGTGAGCTACACCTCAGTTTCAAACTCCCAGCCTTGGTATACATCCTCCTGCAGGTCGCAGAGCAGACTAATGATGGGTTTTCCTCAGTCAAAACCAGTCGGGTAATTCCTGGCTGGACTGTCCCACAGCGAGGGACTTCATTCAGCAGGGTGCTGCTTCAGAGCTCGGATGCAGCCCAGACCACATCTGTAAAACTCAGGAATGCTCTGCAGGAACACAGGGCTCTTAACATTTACCCATGCCAGCAGCACAATCCTTACAATCCTTATCGATCCAACGGAGATAAACACTGCAGAGTTATCACCCTGTGTTTACAAGAGCTAAAGTAGCACTGGTATGCGCTGGGGGCTTGGGTGGGAATTGCTGGCAGACGAGATTTCAGAGATACTCCTCTAACTCAAACCAGCTGTGCTCCAGGGCAATGTGCAACATGCATTACACTGTAACACATTCTATTGTGAAAATAATGGAATCAAATTATAATTTTAATATAATCTAACAAAGCCACCTGAACGCAGGAATGCACGGAATTTGTGGGTTAGCATTTTCTGAATTTTAGCACTTTAGAAAAATCATCTGTGAGGTGTGAGGCTTCTTTCTAAGTTACTAGGCTGTAATCAGACGATTGTATTTAGGCTGACTTCGACATAATGAAATCAAACATCTTTGTTTTACTCGGAGCACACACCAAGCTGCTCACATGCAGATCTCCAGATAATGAAGGATTTTCTGCAGGTTTCAGTGCGTCTCTGCTAGACTGCACCTGGAAGAGGCAAACTGAAGCTCTTTGACAGAAATTCCCAATTGCATATAAACCAAAATTATTTCATTCATGGCTTTAAAAATCTGAATTTGCAAGCAAAAAGTTGAAAGAGAACTTCCTCCTAAAATCTACTGTTGACTAAGAGAATTGCTGAATGGCTTTCCACAAGCTGCACGGATGAGAAATCTGTAAACACAAGGCAGACAAACAGGCCTGAAGAGGAGATGTATCCATGGGGGGGAAACAGAAATCGCTGGAAGGAAAGCGGAAGCAGGAACAACAAATTCAGCACAGAGTCTAACCTCCCCTCCCTGCCTCCAAGCATGCTCAGACACACAAAGGAAGCAGATCTGATGGGACCAGTGGCCACAGAACTCCAAATCCATCCTGTGACAGTTTCTGAGGGTTACAACTGTGCAGCATTTCCCATTGGAAGTGACACAAAAACTTCCAAAGTGTTTTTTCAAAGTTAATTTGTGGGGAAAATGCTGTCTCTAGATAAAAAATACCTATTTGTAATTCCCCTGGACCTCTTCCTAGTGGGCAGAAATGGCTTCAGAAAACTGTTTCTTGAAAAGGAATTGAAATAAGTTTCTTGCTGTAGAGCATTTTTACTTCAATGGCATTAATCAAAATGCAAACAACACAACCAAACTGGCATATAATCAAAGATATATTTAATCAAAATCATATCATCAGCTCTGTCTACCAGGCATTTGACCACTGCAGTGTTTTAAGAAAATGGGTGACCAAATGGGTCCCACTGGGGTCAAATTCTGAAATTTTGTTTTTTGAGACTACTTACCATACACAAACATGGACACTCTAGGGAGATAAAGGTGGTTCACCAACCACCAGGATAGGACACAACACGAAACTGAATTTTTATCATTTGAAGAATCGAATTAAAATACTCCCACTCACTATTTGTCATGAGCACTGCAGAGAGGGAGGGACACAAGTCCTCTGTTCCTAATTACTCACACACTAAATGTGGTGGTTTCTGTTATGTCTGAAAGAATACCACAGTTATGGGTGATGGTGGCCACCCCAGGCTGTGGCTGAAGCTCCAGCTCAACCCCTGATGTCGCACGGCAGGGTCACCCCCAGGCTGGAACAAAGCACGTTTTCATGCTCTCTGTGGCAAGGCACAAAGGAGCCTGTAGGGGTGGATAGGACTTCTACAAGACTATGAAACAGGGAACAGGGAAAAAAAACCAAAAGGAGAAAACTTCAATCAAAGTTGGAAAAATACAGGACATAAAAAGTCCAGTGCCAATGAAACAGTTGCACATGGGGTGATGCTGCTGCCCATCTGCCATGGGCCAGAGAAGGCTCTACTGGCAGGAAAGTAATTTTCTGTTAGTGGGGGGACAAAAATGTCTGCTGTACTAAAGCTTAAAAAATATAACAGGGTTATGAAACTGAATTTGTTTTCTGAATTTAGAAGATCACATTGCAGAAGAAGTTTAGAATATTACAATTCCTGCCCTGTCAGTCTAGAATGATTTAATTTTATGGATATCTTTAATGAAACAGCTCCACAAGTTCTTTAATCCAGAGTCTCGGGTTATGTTTCAAACCTGGTGTTTAACCTTTAGGGCAAGTCACTTGGTATCTCTCTGTTTCTGCTTATCCATCTGTAAAATGAGAATGAACATATTTACCTACCTCGGCAGGGTTTGCAGGGCCAGACAGACCATGGTGTGTTTTTATTCTGGCACTGCAAATACTGAGGGCAAAGTGTTCTTGGGGGGCACTGGTACCTGGTAAAGATTTACACAAGTACACATGTTACACATGCACAAGCAAAACCTGGATATATAAGCCCAGGCATTTGTCCCAGCCACATCCATCCTTCATACAGGCTCCTAGGCATTTATTTAACGCTAAACATTTTCCCTGGGTGCTGAGGGAACTCTGCCAGCAGCCATTGAAGCCCCCCTGTTCCCCAGCAGAGGCCAGGGAGCTGATGTGGGAGGCTGGGACACAGGGGCAGCTCCAGCACAGCCATTCATTCCTTGCAGCTGCCCCGGTGCCCCTGGGAAGGCAGCAGCGCTGTGTGCAGCGAATGCCACACAGCCTGGCAGTGGCTGGTCTAGGCTTGCTGGGCCTCTCTGCCTGTGCCAGAGCCAGACCTGGCCATGTATGGCAGCCACCATCCCCAGGAATGGCATTCCTGAGCCACGTGTGCTGGCACCACAGCACCAGGCAGAGTGGGGCAACCGAGCCTTGCGTGGGACAGTTGTCAACCACTGTCCGTCCATCCATCCATCCATCCATCCATCCATCCATCCATCCATCCATCCATCCATCCATCCATCCATCGTTTCCTCACAGGGGCCCGGCTCCGTCCACACTAGCAGCAGAAGGCAGGATTTGGGGCAGGGAGGGGGGGACACCCGACTGGTGATTCCCCCCAACTCCCCACCTATCCGCCACCCCCTTCCGATTCTCGCACCCTGCCCAGAGCCCGCTCCCGACGCTGGAAAGAGCACAGCCTGCGTGCTGGGGGCTGGAGTCCCCGGTCCCCCGCTCGGGGCTCCGTGGCTACAGCGGGACAGGACCTTCCCTTGCCTCCCCCCCGACGGAGCTGC
>VZRH01005837.1:194450-238749 GCA_013397555.1 Urocynchramus pylzowi
TGCGCGGGTGCTGCGCGGCTGCATGACCGCAGGCAGCGTCCGGGCCGGGGCGGCGGGACAAGCCACCACCCGCGGGTGGGAGGCGCGGGCAGCGGTGCCCGGTGGGGCAGCGTCGTGCCCCGTGCGGGATCCCACAGCCTGGGTCCAGGGAATCCCCCGCGGCTTTCGGCTCCGACCCCCCTTTCCTGATCGAGGCCAGTGAGGAAGAATGTGCCGCAGTAAGTTCAATTAATTCTTTATTTCCCGTCTCACTCGGAGCCGTCTAGACAGCTTCCTAAAGGAGAGTGGGCTGTAGGGCCCGGCAATGTTTTGTTCCACAGTCCTCGTAATGTAATAACATGTGTATGGTTTCAGAGTGAAAGGATGCAAATAAGGTTGTCTCAGCACATCTGGTGAGTTGATGCTTTTTAAAGCCAGAAGCAGCTCACCAAACTTAAAATCTCTGAGAGAGAAGGGATGGCGGAGAAAAATAAACTATCAGTTATACGTGAAACTCTGTTGAACTGAAAGTAAAGGGATAATCTCCGGACAAATTACTGTGGAGACAATAGGGCCGGATTCTGGCACTTAGAAGGAAAACCACAGGAAGCAGGAGAGGCTGTAGCACTTGACCCATTTGTGCCCTGAAGTTACAAGTCTCCCTTCATCCTTTCCCCACCTTTAGTTTTACTGTGTAAGTTCTGTCTAATAGAGTTAATACTTTATTTGACGAGGGATTTAGCTTCACTGAACATTTTCAGTGTATGTTGGGTTTGACTTTAACAACATAAGCATCCCTGGTAGAACAAAATAACAAAGGTGCTTTGTTACATTTTCTCGTCTCAAAAAACGTTGAAATGCCGTTGTAAAAAGCATCACTTCAGAAGTTCTCATGTGCCCATATTCCTGATCTCCCAGCCCTGGTTCAGCATTTGGGATGTCCCTGGTTATTCTGAACCATACCGTGTGTGGTATTGAAGAAATCGTGGAAGTTGCCAGTATGCTCTTAGTAACCCGGGGCGTGGCTGCACTGAGTGCTTGGCAGAATTAGGTCTTCTAGGATTCTGTTTGGGTCTGAGAATGAGCAAGTTGCAGCATGAAGTGCAGGGGGAGAGAAGCCTGGAGTAGACAGTGGGGAACGTCTTCCCTGGGACCCCTGCCCTTGCCATTCTTTCTGCTGGAGGAGTGTTTGAGGGCTCGTGGGAGGTGAAGCCCTGGGCTTGGAAGGAGCCACTGAAGCCAGAACTGGTGAAATGGAAAGCCTGTGTGGTGCAGACCTGCCAGCTGTCACATTCTTGGCTGATAAAGAATAGTGTTTGTCTCCATGAACGTGCTGGAGGAATGATGCCTGTGTAGCTTTCGGCAGGGATGAGTTGTTGGCGTGTTGGGGCTCCTTCACTGCCATCCAATGAGCTCCTCTCCTCATCTGCCCCCTCCCGTTGGTCTGGGCAGGAACCCTCCCTTTTGGTTCAGTAGGCAGAAGGACAATGCAAAAATAGCACTGTTTGTAGTAATAGCCATGATGGGGTTTTGTCCCCTGGTGAAGAAGCTTCTGTCTTTCCCAACCAGCACATCCCAGCCTTGTTCTGAGCTAGTTTTGCTTGGGCAGACCTTGTAATGTGTGCAAATGGACCTTATGTACACAGTTTGGGGTTGCAATACCAGCTGAAGACACAAGGTTTGGGTAGGAGTTTGACAAGCTGAATTCAGAGAAAAGGGCTAAATTGCTGAGGGCCCCTTGATGTGCACTGAGCCTCATGGGAGGTATCCTTAATGCAGGCAACTTGCATCTCCAAGCCAGCTTCCAAAAGCCAGAGTTATTCCTCACAAGTTGTTAAGATGCGGTTTTGCACGCATGCATTTTTACAGAAGCAATTCAGCAATTTTCTGTGGATATTACCATTGGTTTTGAATTACGCTGGAGAATACGTGCACTGGAAGAGATTTCCTGAAACTGCAATTTTCATTGAAAACATGCTTCCCCTAAAAATGAAGTTTATGAAATTCCTGGCATATTTTCCACTTGGCAATTTGTGTTAATTCATAGAGGTAAAAACACTTAACATTTCAACAAAAAAAAAAAAAAAAAAAATCTTTGATGACTCCTGCAGGCAAAATGAGTGGAATGTGATATGGATGGAAAATACCCTTATCTGCAGGAAGCAACTATATTGCCCCATGGATAAAATCAGAAATGCTGATTATCGTGTTGTTTCAGGAGGACAAAAAATGTTTCATATGTGATTCGGAGGATCCCTTCCACGACACTCTCAATCCCGACAGTCATCGCATTGAAAATGTCGTCACCACCTTCGATCCAAATCGGCTGAAGCTCTGGTGGCAGTCGGAAAATGGTATGTGGTTTGTCCGGAGCAATTTCCGGGGCTGGGAGCTGTTTTCCCTCCTTTTGTTTAAGGGTACCTGTGGGTTTGCTCTTATCTCTGGCCTGGTGATTACTGCCCTGTGAAGGATCACGCTGTGTGAGGAGCAATGAGTAAAACTGGCGGCTTTTGTGTGCCCTGGAGCGCTCCTTAATCTGTAACAAAACCCCTCGAGTCCTCCAGGAGTGTTGGAAACAGCCATCCAAGCACTCTGCAAGAATCCTTTCCTAAAGAGAAGAGTTTCCCACACTGGCCTCAGATTTCCCTCATATTTGGGCAGCAAGAGCAGAGCAGCCTTCCAAGAGTAAATATCCCAGGGCTTCCCCACGCCCGGGCTGGAGGCTGTGGAAGGAGGGGGTTTGGGCGCAGAGCTGGCTCTCGCCCTGCCTGCAGACCTCCAATTTCCTTTTCCTACCCCAGGACAGTAAAGCCAGGGATATCTCTAACCCTACAAGCTGCCTTCTCCCTCCTGAGCTCCCTGAATTTCTGTACCATTTGCCAAACAATAAAATGAACTGCAGAAACAAGCCAGCTCGTTAAAAACAAAAATTGGATATTAGTTTGGTAGGGTTTTTGTCTTTTACTTTTAATCCTTCCTCCGCCTGTTTTACTTTTCTGGTTATGCTTTTGGCATGCCTTCATACACAAAGCAAGGCAGCAAGGGTTTCTCAAACAGCAGTCCTACCCTGAAACCTTAAAGCCAGCTGGATGGGGTGGGATTTCTGCAAACGTATTGGCTGCAGCTGCCTTATTGTATATGAAAAAAAAGGTAATATTTGTAAGTTTTGCTGCCTGTTAAAGAAAGATTTTCACTAAATCCTTTTTAACCATTTAGATCAACTGCTTGCCACCAGCAGTTCTCTTCCAGCATTCCAGATAATTCATGTTTTTTGCAACAGCCTTGGCAGCATTCACACAGAAAAGTTTCTTAGCTCATAAGGTCATGAAAATGTCCTTCAACAATAAAAAACAAATGATTCTTTCTGTCCATGTTTTCAGGCATACAGCATAAGGGACCATTGCTGCATGCTTCACAGAAGGTTACAGCTGGTCAAAAATTTAAGTGCCTTATTGTTTTATTATTTTTATTTCTTACCCTTTCTCTTCTCTGTAAATCTTGATTTTATTTTTTATTTCTGACAACAGTATAATTAGTATCCAGCTGTTTCGAGAGCTCTTTTCACAAGGCAAAATAATATTTCTAGCTGTTTTTCTTCCTTTCTGTGTAGAGTCCTTGACCACAGGTTTGGTTACAGCGGTTTCGAAAACCTTTTTCCTCTCACCATTTTCTTAACCCTCGGGACTGCAAAGCAGGGCTGTGATAGTTGCTTTAGGAGTGTCTCAAAACCAGGTTATAAAGGAGCTGTTCTTGTGGACAGGAGAGTCCAGAGTGAGTGAAAAATGGTGGGGAATGCCCCCCCTGCAGACATCAGAGAGACTGGGGGTATTAGGGCTGCAGAAGCTTGTGCTCCTGCTGCCTGAGAGGCTGGGGTGTGGGAGAACAGCCACCACGCAGATCCAGGCTCAGCATCCCCAGCTGGACTGGGGGCTTTGGTGCCAGGACCCAGCTTGTGGTGGTCCCATGCACGCCTCTGTGTCAAACAGCACTGCAGGCTCACTGCAGGCTCTGGGTGCGGCGCGTTTGGTGCTGATCATGCGCAGGAATCCCACGCGTGATACTCTTCAGTAGGTTCTTGGTGTCTCCCCCTCTACCTCAGGCACTCACTAAACCATCATATTCCTTTTCCACAACAGAACCAAGTGGTAAAGAAAATAGTCTCATGTCAACAGAGTGAAGAGCTTTGGCAAAATGTAGATGTAGAGACTGGCAGACGTCTTTGTTTGCTGAACACCTTCTTTTCTCTGCCCTTGCAGGTTTGGAAAACGTGACTATCCAGCTGGACCTGGAGGCTGAGTTTCATTTCACTCATCTCATTATGACCTTCAAGGTAAGGAAGCCACAGCCTTACCCCGAACCCTAAAACATGAGGAAATGAGCAGTCTCATAGTCCTTCACATCTATGTGATATTTGGGTTTGGGTTTTGTCTGAACTGTTTGGCCTGAATTTTTCAGAGCTGCCAACCATTAACCAGTGCTGAAGTCATGCAGAAGGGCTGAGTTCTGATTTGTCTTTGAATTCCAGTGAGGCTGCAGAAGGAGTCATGCTGAAGCTGGGTTTTGTGTTGGTGTATCTCTGGTGGTTGTATTCTAGAAGATAGTTAGCTAAGTCATATAGTAACAAGGGTTTTTTTCCTGAAAAAAGTTGGCCATGGTATCAGTTTTCATTTGGCAAATGGAAAGGTCTTCAGGAAGAAGGAACATCTGTGCACAAAGTGTCTTTGTTTTTTTTTTGCAAACAGATGTCTTGGAATGGTAGCTTATGTCCTGTACATCCTAAATGTTCTTCCCATGTGGACAAATTAATCTCTTCATTTTTGCGCATCAGCTTTCTAGGACAGCTGGTTTCTCTTTCCTGTGGCATCAACAAGGCTTTCTTTTCTCCCTTTGACTTTCGGTGGTGGCTGAGGTGGAAGGTGGTCATTTCTACTGAAGCCAGCAGTGAGGGACCCCCAAAAAACCCCTGACACTGCACCCATTGTACCCCAGGGCTGGGACTTGGTCTGCTGTCAGGAGGAAGAGTGCAGGGGAAAGATAGTTTTAATGATGCTCTGTGGACTTCGTGTGGTAGACAGTTGAGCTGCCTTACTTCTGGGTTGCTAAATTTTTTTGTTGAGTGAGATACTAGTTTCTAAGTTGGGTGATATTTTCAGCCAGGAAGCAGAGAGAAAATTCCTTTCCAGCTGTGACTGAAATGCTTTTGTGTTTGGTTCTGGGAGGTCCTCCTCCGAATGCATAAAACTAAGGAAGAGATTGTTGGCATTTCTTGGTAGGTACAAGCCAGGGTTAAATAAATACCTGATTTTTGAAAGGCAGCACAAAAATGAAAAAAATATTTTATTTAGGTCAGAGGGATTAAAAATCTTTTCAAAATTTCATTAGTTTGTTGTTCTAGAGTTGGATACATGTAGGTAAGAAGGACACTGGTTTGTGTGAAGCAAATGCAGCCTGCCAGAGTCTGGGCAAGGGCAGCTGGAGGAGGGTCACTGGGGACAGGGGGAGTCAAATGCAGCATGAGTGGATGAAGCTGAACCTCTCAATCTCCATAAAGAAGGTTTTCTTAAGGCAGCACAGAGCACAGCTGGCACTGAACATCAGAGATGCTGTAAAAGGTCATGTGGTCAGACAAAGAGAGGAAATGCTGGGGCTTCTCTGAGCATCAGGGGTACCTGCTCAGCAGTAACTTCTGGGTGTCAGAGCTGGATGGGAAGCACTGGCAATGGCCTCCCGCTCCCTACAGTAGGAGAGGAGGCCCATTAGGTCCTTTGTAAAAGATCAGGCAAAAAGGTACAGCAAGGAAATAGGCTCTGCTGCTTTCCACAAGCTGTGGGAAAAAAATCTTTTTGTCTCTGTAAAGCCCTACTTTAACCCCCACTTTTCAGAAATGGTTTGGAATCAAAAAAACTTACAAGTTTTCTTGTTTAAGTGTTTAATCCCTTGGGCACTGAGTGCCATCTTTTGAAGATGGGTAGTCTATGGTTTGATGTGTGTTATTTCATGTATCTGCCTCTGAGAAGAAAGTGGAATATCATCAGAAAAATATTTCCAATATTTCCACATATTGGAAATAGTTGGTGCAGGGAGAGAGATTAAAATCCAGACATGCAGATTGCTCCCATTGCTCCCACTAATAAGATTGAATGTAAATGCAAATAATAATAATTAACCAAATGAAATATCTTGGTTTTCTTACTGTTAGACATTCCGTCCTGCTGCAATGTTGATTGAAAGATCATCTGACTTTGGACAGACTTGGCACGTTTACAGATATTTTGCATATGACTGTGAGAGCTCATTTCCTGGGATTTCAACTGGACCCATGAAGAAAGTGGATGATATAATCTGTGACTCCCGATACTCTGACATTGAACCTTCAACAGAGGGAGAGGTCAGAGACAATTTTTCTAATATGTTTATTGTGTAGACTTTTTCCTTACAAATTCAGATTCTCTTATCTTTGAAGCTGAATCTTTCGTTGTTTGATTTTTCCTCCAGGTAATATACCGTGTTCTAGACCCTGCTTTTCGAATTGAAGATCCATACAGTGCAAGGATTCAGAGTATGTATGCAGTTACCTTTCAGGCTGATTTGAGAGCATTTCAGCACTTACTTGCTTACAAAAACCAGTAATCCACTAACAAAGTCATGCATTAGTCCTGACAGCCATTTTGAAGTCATATGAATACCTTTGTGTATGGCTCCTTTTCCTGACTCAGACAGTGATGTGCTGGGAAATAAAGATCAGTGTTGTGAACTCAAGGGATTGCTCTTGCACACTTCTTTGCATTTGGTCCTTTTCTTAGTTGTTCAGGGATTTATTTTCATTAAAGACTCCCTTTCCCCAAAATACATGTAGTTGCCAAGAGAAACCTTAGAATGTGATCCTGTAATTGTACAGTATTCAGAAAGCAAATGAAGATAGCTACAAAGGTACTTATTTAATTGTGCATTTCTAGCTAAAATCAATGGGGTCATGTTTTATTTTTCAGAGCAAAGTTGTGACTTTGGAACAGCTGGCCATGGTAGCACTGCGTGGCTGGACCATTCAGATGTGGTCATAAACCACAACTTGCTGTAGTGTTTGTGCATGGTCATGGCAGTACATGAGAGATCTGTTGCTCAGTGTGGCTTTAAGAGAAGCCTTGTGGGGGGTTTGGCCTGAGGGAACTGCAGTGCTCAGCCTTAACCTGACCTCTGATTTAATATGCATTCTCAGGCTGGGTTCATGTCCTTCAGTGTAAAGCTACCTGGAGCAAAAGGAAATATGTGAAGTAGAGGAGTGTCTGCTCGTTGCTATGAGTTTAATGTTGGTTTTTTTCTTTACTCAACATTTTAAAGGAGAAACTGCTTTCATGGGCTTGAAGTGCTTTGTCAAGCCTAGTTCAAGGCTACAAGAAATTACATAGGATTCCCAATATCAAAGTAGACATGTGGATGGTATTAATTACTGCAATATTGTATTCCCATGGATTATTCCTCAAGAAATTCTTTGTATTTGGTCAGTGATGGGGTGTTACTTCTTTCCACAAAATGTAACTAATTACATTTGCTAGGAAAGTTGGGTGTGTACAAAAGAAGAATTATTTGTCTTTGTTTCCAGCTAAGACTTTTTCCAAAAGTCTCATAATTCTAATGGCTCCTGGTCCACTTGGCAGCAGTTTCTTGATATCAAGTCCTTACCCATCCTATATTTTAAATCCCCAAAGAACCAGTGTCTTTTGGGTAGTGCTTTTCTCCTTTCCTTTAATGTTTGTGTATGTGCCTGTGCATGCCTATAATAAAATAGACCATTATTTTAAGTTATGCTTAAACTTACTTATACAGTTATCAACTTGTAGTAAAATAATGTAATTTCTTTTTTTTAATTTGGGGAGTGATGTGAAAGAGTTGAAATTAAATCTGATCTAATCTGCCCATAGGAAGCATGGTTAGGAAGTTACTCCTTGCTTCCTCCCATTCAAAATATTATCTGCTAAATAATTCCAAAACAGGCTTGCTGGTTAGATATTTTGTGTGTGTCCCCTGCAGACCTGTTGAAGATCACAAATCTGAGGGTCAAATTTGTCAAGCTGCACACACTGGGAGATAACCTCTTGGACTCCAGGATGGAGATCCGGGAGAAGTACTACTATGCCATCTACGACATGGTGGTTCGTGGGAACTGTTTCTGCTACGGACACGCCAGTGAGTGCGCGCCGGTGGAGGGCTTGGATGAGGAAGTGGAAGGAATGGTAAATATTCACACTCTTCTGCATAAAACTCTTCTTGTCTGTGCCTCTTTTAAGTGGTCTGAACACAAATGTAAAGATGACACTCTGTCCCTCACCTCTGCACGCTTGATTTTCAAACAACAAAACTGTTATGATATTTCCTCCTTGGCAAACACATCTGTTATTATTGGTATTAATCAAACACATGTTTCATATTAGGTGATAATTGTTTTAACATTCCTTTTCTGATTATGTTAAAGAGCTGATGAAATTGAAAGGTAGGAATGAAGAAAGGGAGTGTAACCTTATTAGGTCAGAGATCAATGTATGAGTTGGCTTGGTTACCTTAAAATTGAAGTGAAATAGAGGAATCAAAGGCTGAAACACTTGTGAATCAAACATAACCTGTGTTTGTATTAGTTGTTACCAGCTGAGAAGTTGAAGCTGTAGCCCTAATAAACACAGGCCCTGAAGGAAAACCCTGATTGCCTCCATGGTATGCTGCTGCACAAGTGCCACATCCCTTCTGGGGTCTGCTTTTCCCCATGGTTTTTGCATGACAAGCCATACTAGCACCCTGTTAATGGGTGAGTTATTAACTGGTTGGAGATGTGGAAGCATGTGGGACGGTTCTGGGGTTGTCCAGGGCTGCAGGATGCTGTCAAGCCGGGTACGCTCCACTGCCTGTGTTTGTTCAGTGTCTCCACCCAAGTTTTGCCTTTAGCATCGTGGCTACAGTGCTGGTAGTGCCAGTGGTCTGTGGCAGCAGCTGACACACAACCACTCTTGGTCTGCTTGGTGCTTCTCTTTGTACACAAGGCAAAGGCAAAGCCTGGGGCTGATGGATAAACACCATCCAAATTGGCTGTTATCTTTGCTCTGAGAACCGAGGTAGGACTGGAAAGAGGGCACTGGGCTAGTGACCTGCTGATATAAATAGATGCATGTTAATAGCTAATTAACAGCTAATAAACAGCTAACTTTTAGTTCCAAGAGTCTTCTGTGATTATTGGGGCGGAACTGTGCTCTCCTTGTTTATTTCTGAAATAAATCTGCCATTTATTCTGGCACTAATTCCAGTAAGGAAAGAAGGACAAATTTGTATGAGGACACCTGGGCAGGTGAAGGACATTCCTGTGGCCCTTTATGCAGTTACATGGATTAAAGTCTCCAAAAGTATACATCCATTATGTGCTAGCTTTATTTTGCATTCGTTGTAGAATGGTTTGGTTTTTTCCCTTTTTCATTTATAACCAACTCTTTTTTTAATTATTTTTTTTTCCTCCTATTTTTTTGATTACAGGTTCATGGTCACTGCATGTGCAGACATAACACCAAAGGATTAAACTGTGAGCAGTGTATGGATTTCTACCATGACTTACCCTGGCGCCCCGCTGAAGGTCGCAATAGTAACGCTTGCAAAAGTGAGTTGGAGTGAAATGCAGAACAGAGCGTTACCTGCTGTTCCTTGGCCTTGTGTGTAAAATCCTTCGTGTTCTTTGGTTGACCGGTGTCTTTTCTGCAGAGTTGCACTCCCCCAGGACTCTTACTCTGCTTTGTGTCTTTGTCACAGAGTGCAACTGCAATGGCCACTCCAGCCAGTGCCACTTCGACATGGCCGTGTACATGACGACAGGGAACACCAGCGGGGGAGTGTGCGACGACTGCCAGCACAACACCGCGGGACGCAACTGCGAGCAGTGCAAGCCCTTCTACTTCCAGCACCCCGAGAGAGACCTGCGGGACCCCGACGTCTGTGAGCGTAAGTGCAGCCCCACTCCGCAGGGTGGGAATGGCCTTGGGATCCCCGAGGAAAGGGGGCTGTCTTGGAGGTCTTGAGTGAGCCTGGCTAGGTTTTGTTTTCTCTTTGAGAATCTGGGAATTTACCTGGTCCTTGTGTGTCCAACCCACGTCATATCTAATACTTGCAGAAGTGACAGTCTTTCTGCACAGCAGCTGAGTTTCAGTAATTCCGTGTGAGACTTGGCCTTTCATTTTGTAGCAGTTAGTAACACTCGTGTGATGCTTCCTTCTTAGCTTGCAACTGTGACCCGGCTGGCTCCCAGAATGGTGGGATCTGCGACCGCTACACCGATTTCTCCACCGGCCTCATTGCCGGACAGTGCCGTTGTAAATTATTTGTTGAGGGGGAGCGCTGTGACCTCTGCAAAGAAGGTTTCTATGGCCTGAGTGCCGATGACCCAGCGGGCTGTCAGTGTGAGTAAAAGCATATGTTCCTTTATGTGTGATCAAAAGCTCTTTGAGGAGCTGTTAGTGCCAGGAGAAGCTGGTTTGCGGAATGGATTTTTTTTTTTCCTTTTTTCCATGTTTTGGCTAAAGGAAAAACATTACTGTAGATTTGATGTTGCTTGGAGTCCACCAGCCCTTAAAATGCACTTCACCATTTGATCCTTCTAGTGTATTGACTGGAAATAGCATAATCCTCCTTATTTCTTTTCAATTATTAGTCTCTAGGCCAGGGAAGTTTTACTGGGGTGGGTGGTGGGCAAAGAATGAAATTAATTTCTGTAATGGAGAATTCAGGGGAAAATTTAATGTATATATTTAAGTTGAACACTATCTAAAATACGACTCCAGTCCTGCTTTTGACCTGCCTATTTGTATTTCTCAATCTAGCTTGTGCGTGTAATCCTCTGGGTACCCACCCCGGGGGGAATCCTTGTGATTCGGAGACAGGAAACTGCTATTGTAAGCGTCTGGTGACAGGAAAGCAGTGCAATCAATGTCTGGCAAGTAGTTCACCATAAAATAAACTAGGAGACACTGGTGTGAGGGAGGCTGGAGTGTGGGAAGCATGGAGCAAGATGCTGGCCACTGTCTCTGGCTGCCTACTAGCCCATGCTGGGCATTCAGGCTGTGGAGGGCACCTTGAGATGTCAGAAGCCATGAAGTGTGCTGTGTTTTGGGGAGCTGGGATGCATGTCAAGGCAGACAGGAGCATCCAGTCTAATTCCTGGGACCATAAGGAGTGAGACATTAGGGTATCTGTGGTTGCTCTGAAAATGAGGGATCTAGAACAGTTCTGCTGAAGCTCTTGCTGGGGTGAAAGACAAAATGGTCAGGGAAACAGTGTTACCAAAAAAATTGCTTTCTAAACAGGCCATTATTTTAGGCAGGGATTATTTCACACAGATACATTTCCATGTAGTGTTTATGCTTGGTCTAGTGTTATAGAAACACACTGTCAGATAACTGGATGTGTTTGTACAAACACTGAGAAACTCTTATCTAGCAGTGAACTGCATGGAAAAACCAAGCAAGTCTGTCTGTCTGTCTATCCAGCAAGCAATTTACAGAGTAGCAGCCCGGCAAGGGCAGTGCCCTACACAAATACTCACTGCCCTTTGTGTGGCTCTCTTGCCCTTGAAATGGTCAACAAGGTGGGAGGAGAGCAGGTAGGGAAGTGCTGTTGGTGCTTGTGGGGGTAGACCCACAACCAGGGGAGCAGGATCCATGGGCTGTGGGGCAGTCTGGGACAGCTTGTGCTGAGTGTTTAAAAATGTTCCTTTAGGTTAGATGGAACTAAGTCTGCAGCAGGTTACAGTGGTGGTGATGTTTTCTCCTGCAGCCCGAGCACTGGGGCCTGAGCAATGACATGGACGGATGTCGGCCGTGCGACTGCGACCAGGGAGGAGCGCTGAACAACAAGTGAGTCTCACCCAGTTACTCTCCTGTAATCACCCAGCTTCATGTTTTTGTAACCACAGCGTCCAGGGCTCAGTGTGCCCTGGGGGAGGATGTTTGATACCCATCTTTCTGCTTCAGGAGGTGGTAGATCTTGATGGCAGCAAAAGTGGCAGGGGCATCCGTGTCTTTTCTGTGCTGAGCAACCTCTGTTTGTGCCACTGGTGCAAATGAACATGTAAAACTGTTTTTAGTGTAGCTCTGCCTTTGTCAGCCGGGGTAGAAACCAGATGTGGATTAAGCTCTGCCTTGACTGTAACCCAGGGCTTGGTCCATGTCAAAGCTTTGCTCTTACAGGCTGAAAGCAGGAATCAGGCATGACATGGACATGGACAGTGATATGGACAGGCTGTCTTGCTTTGCTCCCAAATCACCCTTTGGCCAATCTGTCTGCCCACTGATGCTAAGGGAAGCACACTAGCTGCACAGTACTGCTCTGTTGCTCCAGTGGTGCTGCATGGAGTAGGATGTGGACCTGGAAGTGCCCACTGGGGAGATGGACATTTTTTAGAGAAAATTGTAAGTTTTGAATATGCATCCATCAATATCAGCATAGAAAGTCATGGCTTAGATGCCCTGTCAGTGGGGTGCAGGGTAGCCAGACTGCACCTCTGACCAGAGCAGTTCTCTTTGTGCTAGGTGTGTGTCCAACTCCTGGCTTGTCAACAGCAGCATGTTCTTTTGCCTTTTTTTTTTTTTTCCCTCTCCCCGTCCACAAACACTTTGAAATGTCATGCTTTTGTCTAAAGCCACAGAAGTTTCCCAAGGGGGTCAGAGAACTGTTTCCCACTGAAGCCCATGGGACAACACTGGGGGAGTGTGGGACTTGTCTTGGTGTGACTCCCATAGGTCGTCACGGCCTGCGGACACCCCGTCTGCACCAGGGATTGCCGTGGGAACGTCCCACGGGCCGTCCCTCCTGTCTGCTCCCCAGTGAATTATTAGCCCTTGGCAGACAGCAGTGTGGATGTTAGGGATTATTTACTCCCCCGAGCTTGCTCCCTGTGCACAGATGGGTTACACCACACAGCTCCAAGCAGCTCCCCCAGCACAGCAGCTGCTTCCAGGGCTTTGGGGGAGCAGCCCAGCCGTGGCCCAGCCTGTTTCCCATGCACTGAGCCCAGCGATTGCAAAACCTTGTGGGGAGGGGACGTGCAGCATCCTGGCACGGGCAGGCAGCAGCTGTGCTTTCCTCCAGCTGCAGGAGGACCACAAAGCCCAGCTCTGGCTCCTGACTTCGCTCTCTCACGTCATCGTGAAGGGGGAGCTTTGCCCTCCTCGGGGCTCCTCTCCTCAGCTGCTGAATTGCTGCTTTCTGGCTCCCTCTCAGGGTGTGGGATGCTGTGCCTCGCCCAAAATTCATCCCTGTGGTGTAATCCAGGTGGTGGACCTATTGCCTCCCAGAGGGGAAGCTTCCCAGCTCCTCTTCTGGGACAGCTAAGGCACTTCTGGCATCTCAAAGTGAACATTTAAGTGAATCTCTGCAACTTCAAAAATAGTTTAAGTTAAAAATTACTCTTTGTCTGGAGGCTTGAGGAGTCTGGAGAATGTTCATGGAAACCAGAGGCATTTACCTTTAGAAAAATGTTTCTAAGTCCCACTCAAATTTAAAGAAAGAGGTGCATTTTGGTGGACCTAAAAACATTCCTTTCTAGAAGTGTGATTGGGTGTGTGCAAAATTACAGTGTTCTCAAGGGTTCTTTATGATGCAGGGCAGACACTCTAGGGACAATAAAACAGCCAAAGGCAGTTTGGGGATAGAGCTGTATTGAGTAAAGAAAATGGCTCATTATGAAAGAAGAGGAAATCTGTATGTCACTCTGGACAGACCTTCTGGTGATGGCCCCGACTGCCCCATGTCACTGGTTGTGTCTGTCCTACTCTAAAGCAGCCAGGGATGGTTTTCCTCCCTGTGTAGCTGCTGATGGTGACCTGTCTGGATGCTTTGCAGCAAGTGAGAGCAGCTCAGCATCCTGGGGCATGTAGGGTCGTGCATGTTCTTGCTGTGTCTGAGACCATACAAACAGATAAGCTGCCTGTGTGGTTTGCAAGCTTGGAGGCAAAGGCTTCCCTCAGCTTCAGGGCAGATGTGTCTGTTGGCTATGTCTGGTTGCAAGTAAAGCTCCCAGAACTCCTGTGTCCCGGGCAACCACTGAATTCATAGCATGAAATCCTGTTGCCATCCAAACAGAGGAAACTACTTGCAAACTGCCTACTGGAAATGGTCCTGGTCCATGCTTGCTTCCCTGGATGTTGTTTTGGAGAGTGATAGCTGGGTTGAGCCAGGTCTGTACCTGTGACTGGGCTGCCATGTTAGTAGTGCAGGTGGCCCAGCTGCAGAGCCCAATAGCCTCTCCTGTCTGCTGTGCTCAGAAGTGCTTCTCTCCCTGTGTCATTTAAAATGTCATAGCTCCATCACTGTCTCAGCATAGTCAAGATCTGTTGTAAATTCATTGCTCTTCCATTTTAGTTGCTCAAGTGAATCTGGCCAATGTGAATGCCGGCCCCACATGTTTGGACGTCAGTGCAACCAGGTGGAGCCTGGCTATTACTTCATTTCACTTGATCATTACATCTACGAGGCGGAGGAAGCCAGCTTGGGTCCTGTGAGTAGGAGTTTCAGTGGTCTGGAGTGTCTGGAGAGCTGTGGGAAAGTTGTTTCATCAGTTGGCTCTTGGAAGTGTCTTTTGTACTCTGCATGTTTTGCAATTAAAATGTGGAAAACACAAAACTGAAATGTATCAGAAAACCATTAACCTGTAGCTTTTCAATCTTAGTATCAATAAATAATGGAGTAATTGAGGGGGGAGGAATTTTTCATTTTAAAACAGTTTTTTTGACCATGGCTGTACAGTTAGTTTTCTGTCACCATCCCTCTCTGTACCCCACCACATCCACTTCTCCTCTTATCTCAAGAAAGGTGGGACACAGACACTGGCTCTTCTCTTTGGTGCCACTTCACTGGGAGTGAACGAAGCACACATTTAAGCACATTGCTACAGTTTTTACAGTTTCTGTACATCAATAATATATTTTATTAATGACTAAAACCATATTGGTTGGGCAAAACACTGTTTTCATAAATGAGGTTGCCTCTAGCTTGTTTTGCATGCTGGCATGGTACAACAGGGTCTCTTGCTCCTTCTGTTGCCCATCACACAGCCTTGCTTTCAATTCATTAACAGCAGCTAGGTGATTATATCAATCACTTTTGCCTCCAGCAAGGAGACAGGGAGATGGAAATAATGATTTCTCTAAAGCAGGAGATCTTTGCCTGCCTACAGGGCACTTGGTGCCCTAATTTATTTATTTTGAGCAAAATGCAGCCAGTTTGCAGTTTCAGCCAAGGCAGAGGAGTTTTTGCTGTCATATAACTCAGAAAGGGAAGACAGCACAGAGCAGAAGTTGTACCACAGCAGAGGGCACATGAGCTGGCACAGGGTTTTTGGTGCATTTGTGTCTGCCCAGCTGGAGAGGTGGTACCTGAGGCCCTTCCAAGGCTCAGAGATTGAGAAGCCCGGCCCAAAAATCCACCCTGCCAAACAGAGCAAGGGGATGTGCTGCTGGTTTGCCTTTTGAAACCTTGAGAGCAAACAATTTTTTAAAACACCAAAATTGAAAAGCTTTCTCACAAATCTGATGATAGAATACAACTCTGAATTCCGAGATGACAAAATGCAGTGACGCAGAGTTGTAGGGATTGATAGGCAGTGCCAAGCCCCTGTGCTCCTACAGCTGCACGCCCTGGCTCACATCCTGCCTGCCATCCTTTCTGGGGAGCTCTGATCTTTGTGCAAAGCCAAAGGCTAATAACTTCCAGCCAGGTTCCATTCAAAGAGGGTGAGAATAATTCATGAAGGGACATCCTGAGGTGATACGTATATATGTAGACATTTCCTTGCATTTTATCCCTTTCTACTGAAGCAGCTTCCTTAGGAATGCACAGGATGTTGTTCTATGGAGAGACTATTTGTGGATACAGATATATTTGAAACAGGAAATTTGAGCACCATGTTTCTATTTTCTGTTACCTTTTTCCTCTTCTTTGCTTTATATAAAAAACAGATTAAAAAACTGACACCTCAGACTGAAAAGGGTGACCATGTGTTGATTTGGCTAGGAAATATCTATCAATTATTAGGACCTCTGTTCTTTAGTGACACCCTGCTCATTAAAGCCCTGCTCATGATCTGCTTTTCCAGTGTTATTTTGAGCAGTGGTTTGGTTTGAAACAGCCTGATGTAGTCAGGGAGCAATTAGCACTCAGGCTTGGGTGGTTAATGGAATAGTGATGTGCCACTGCAGTAAATCTTACTCCTGCAAGTACAATGTATAAATCTGTATGGTGAATGAGATGTCGTAGCTGGTGAATTAGTTACTCATAGCAAGTTTTTAAATTTAGTTCTGCACCATAGCAGAGAAATAACTGAAGAGCTGTGCAGTCTTGTTTTGCTTTATCTCTCTTGCATTTGTTATGTTGTTAAGTAAAAGGGCAATGGTGTGCACATGTATGGATTTAAAAGAGAATTTGTGTTGTCTGGGATGCAAGCAGTGGATGCTGCAATCCAGAAGTCATCCATCAGCAGAACCCTGCACTTCATGTACTCCCATGGGACTTGCAAATTTAATGGATCAGTATTGAAATATCTGTTCCCTGTTTGTAGGGAGTGAACATAGTAGAGCGCCAGTACACTCCAGACCGCACACCATCATGGACAGGCATAGGATTTGTGAGAGTCCCTGAGGGGGCATACCTGGAGTTCCACATTGACAACATCCCCTACTCCATGGAGTATGATGTTCTGATCCGCTATGAGCCACAGGTGAGTCTGTGAGTGTGGGCATTGCTGCCTCCCAGCAGGTGCTGGCTGTCCTGGTGCACAGCTGACATGAGCCTGGCACTTTAAGGAGTCATCAGGGCTCAAAGACAAGGACAGGTGCTCAGTTAAATGTCTGAGATGTATGAAAATCCAAAATGATGTTGACTATTTATAGTACTGTTTCCTTTAGAGTTTGTTTCACTATTGCAATTGTTTCAGCACCTGTTTAATGAGCAAATTAAAAAGTGACAAGTCCCATCAGGGCAGAGTAGACTATAAATTTGTTATTGGCCAGATAACAGATCAGATGGGCATTGTGTGTCTTAGGAAGCAAATTGCCCATCTTGGATGTTGAATGCCTGCAGCCAAGAGTTTGCAAGCAGTTGGCTTTGATAATTCGCAGAGTGGAGGGAAAGATAAAAATCCCTCCATCTCCTTGCCTGTTGGCAGCAACTAACTGCAGTGAATATTCAGATACAGGACCCAGAGGTGAGGGGAGAGGAGTCACCAAACCCCCTGGTGATGCCATGATGCAGATGGGGCTGCTGGCCACCTACTCCTTGCTCTCAGTCCACACCTGCAGCCAGTAGATGCCCCATTGATGCTGCAGCTGTCCCCCGTCCTCCCTGAAGCACCGTGACCACCCTGTCTGTGCTCACGCTTTTCCTGGCCTGGCTCTGATGCTTCCAGGAGTTTATGATTATTACTTGATACTGATGAGCCTTTTTTTTTCCCCTAGTTGCCTGATCAGTGGGAAAAAGCTGTGATCAATGTCTCACGCCCAGGCAAGATTCCCACAGGTAGTCGGTGTGGCAACACAGTTCCTGATGATGATAATCAAGTGGTCTCACTGTCTCCTGGATCCAGGTTGGTATAACTGGATGGGCAAAAGGAGAGAAAAAATAAAACATTTAAAAAATGAAGTACAATAATGTCACATTTTCGGTTTGCTGTAACCTCTGTGAAAATAGGTAAAAATTAATTTCCAGTGGGTTATAAAAACCACATTTAGTAGTGTGTCTGTAGACTCAAAGCTTTTAAGTTTATTCTCATATTCTGATACGGTTTGTTCACTGAGTAGAGGGAGGGGGAGGTGTTTGCACAGCCTGTGAGTGAACACTGGTTTGACTCTTTACCTTGCTGATAACCTTTCCGGTTCTGACTTTTACAAGCTTCCAAACCGCCTCTCTCACATCGCAGCTTTTGTTCTGTCGGGTCTTGGCTGCTTTGTGTTATCTTGATTGCTCTATAGGGGCACCTGAAGTGCTTTATGGTGCCGTACGGTTGAAGTCAGGGCTGTTTCCTGTTCTCATTCAGATACGTCGTTCTCCCGCGGCCCGTGTGCTTCGAGAAGGGGCTGAACTACACCATCCGCCTGGAGCTGCCCCAGTACTCCTCGGTGGATACGGAGACTGAGAACCCCTACACACTCATTGACTCTGTGAGCAGAATTTATTTCAGGGATGCCCTTAAAAGCATGGAAGTTTGCATCTCCCCTGGCATGTGTCTGCGTCAATTCAAAGTAGTATTTTGCAGCGTTGTTCCTTACAGCTGAAGTCAGATTTCAACTGAACAATGTAATGCAGCATAGGTTTCCTCAAAAGTTCCTCAAAGTATGTGAGTTGTTTTTCTGCTAAGAGGCTTTTGAGGTATTTTGCAGGACTGCAGCTAGTCCACAGACCTATAGTTTCTTTGGGGAAGCTAATGTGTGTCACGTAGGTCATGAAAATCAATGTCAGTGTCAATCTTCTTCTTTAGAATGGATAGAATTCAGTAGATTTGGTAAGAATTTATCAGATACCAGAAGTATTCCACCAAAACTAGAGAAATACTGTCATTTACCTTCCAAATTCTGTTTGGCTGTTTGCTTTTTAGCCAAAAAAATGTTAGAAACTGGGATAATACTGAATTTTCACAATTTTGGCAGAGGCTATTTATAAGTAGTGACACTTTATCATTGTAAAATTGTTTTGTAGCTTGTTCTCATGCCATACTGCAAGTCGCTGGACATATTCACAGTGGGAGGCTCAGGCGAAGACGTGGTCACGAACAGCGCTTGGGAAACTTTCCAAAGATACCGGTGTTTGGAAAACAGCAGGAGCGTTGTGAAAACTCCCATGACAGATGTCTGCAAGAACATAATATTCAGCATTTCTGCACTACTGCATGAGACTGCGTTATGTACGTAACCATCTACCTGTAGGGCAAACTGTGCCTGGGAGCTGGATGGCGCTTGCAGGCAGAGCAGTTCGCATGGGGAAGGCGTGTACGTGGGATGAGGCAGGGGATTCATGTCCTGTGCCACAGTGCTCACTTTCTCCAATGTTTTTCTCTGCTCAGCATGCCAGTGTGACCCGCAGGGCTCCCTGAGTTCGGTGTGTGACCCCAATGGAGGACAGTGCCAGTGTCGTCCCAACGTTGTTGGAAGACGGTGCGACAGATGTGCCCCTGGCACCTTTGGGTTTGGGCCAAGCGGATGCCGACGTATGTTAAACTTTTGGCTCTGGGCTGTGCTGTGGCTGGGGCCCTGAGGTTATGGCTTGCCATGGAAACTCAGCCCCTGTCCCGCTCTCCTTACAGCGTGCGAGTGCCACGTCCGAGGCTCTTACAACGCCTTCTGCGACGTGGAGACGGGCCAGTGCCACTGCTTCCCTGGGGTGTACGGGCGGCAGTGCGACCGCTGCCTGCCCAGCTTCTGGGGCTTCCCCAGCTGCCAGCCCTGCCACTGCAATGGCCACGCTGACGACTGCAACCCCTACACTGGGGAGTGCCTGAGCTGCCGGGACCACACAGCCGGACACAACTGTGAGAGGTATGGCATGTGTGCCCTTTCCCTGGCCCCTCTCCTTCCCCACAGCAGGGTGGGCGCAGCAGCTGTTCCTTTCTGGTGCTGGTGCTCAGGCAGGTGTTAAACTACAGCAAAAGTCCCTGGGTCCGGGGAGTCAGAGAAGCGCTCGTGGTCCTGGAGATTGATGGGACTGGGGGTCCCCAGTTCCCTGCCTGCAGCCTTGCACATCACAGCGGTGCCTGCATAACTGACCAAGAGCACACTGCAGGAACCCAGGCCTTTGGTGAGCCATTGCAAGCCTTCTGAGAGGCCTTGCAGTGGCAGGACTGGCATCCAGTCTTGGGTCTCCTGCTCCTATGCTGGTGTAAACCAGGCAAATTTGTGCCTGTGGACGCAGCTGCTAGGAGTGTGAGTGGTAAGGGAGAGCCATAAGGATGTTTCTGCTCTTTGCTTCTTCACAGTGGTAGAAAATATGAGCTTATTTATAGCAAGGCTGCAGTGTGTTTGCCTGCAGTGCCTTCATGCTGCGTACTCTGTTGTGCAGGTGCCAGGCTGGCTACTATGGAGACCCCATCCTGGGATCAGGTGACCACTGCCGCCCCTGCCCTTGCCCTGACGGCCCCGAGAGCGGACGCCAGTTTGCCAGTGGCTGTTACCAGGATCCAGTCACACTGCAAGTCGTGTGTGTCTGTAGCGTGGGATACATAGGTACTTGGTGGGACTATGGAGGGGTGGCTGGTTGAGTTGAACCTCTCAGGGAGAGGATATGTTCATATGGGTTAGATGTGACCACAGCACCAGCATCAGTGGGTTGTTGCAGGGGGTTGCCTCACTTGGAAGATCCCAGGGCAGAGTGGTTTGTGTGGGTGATGCCAGCATGACTATGAACCTCATCTGCAGCAGTTGAGGGATGACGGGATGAGCAACAAGCCTTGGTGCCCTGGCTGGTACCACACATGCTCTGCACCAAGTTGCCATGGTCTCACCACGTGCTGCCTCTGTTTCTTTAAACATGATGCAGTTAATGCCCCCCAGGTAATGGTCTTTATTACATTGCCGATTATGGGGCTGTGCACTGGAGAGCCATGCTGGCCATTCATTCCCACTGTGCCTGGGGCTGTGCACTGCAGAGCCGTGCTGGCCATTCCCACTGTGCCCGGGGCTGTGCACTGGAGAGCCATGCTGGCCATTCCCACTGTGCCCGGGGCTGTGCACTGGAGAGCCATGCTGGCCATTCCCACTGTGCCCGGGGCTGTGCACTGGAGAGCCATGCTGGCCATTCCCACTGTGCCCGGGGCTGTGCACTGGAGAGCCATGCTGGCCATTCCCACTGTGCCCGGGGCTGTGCACTGGAGAGCCATGCTGGCCATTCCCACTGTGCCCGGGGCTGTGCACTGGAGAGCCATGCTGGCCATTCCCACTGTGCCCGGGGCTGTGCACTGGAGAGCCATGCTGGCCATTCCCACTGTGCCCGGGGCTGTGCACTGGAGAGCCATGCTGGCCATTCCCACTGTGCCCGGGGCTGTGCACTGGAGAGCCATGCTGGCCATTCCCACTGTGCCCGGGGCTGTGCACTGGAGAGCCATGCTGGCCATTCCCACTGTGCCCGGGGCTGTGCACTGGAGAGCCATGCTGGCCATTCCCACTGTGCCCGGGGCTGTGCACTGGAGAGCCATGCTGGCCATTCCCACTGTGCCCGGGGCTGTGCACTGGAGAGCCATGCTGGCCATTCCCACTGTGCCCGGGGCTGTGCACTGGAGAGCCATGCTGGCCATTCCCACTGTGCCCGGGGCTGTGCACTGGAGAGCCGTGCTGGCCGTTCATTCCCGCTGTGCCCGTTTGTTCAATCAGGCAGCCGCTGTGATGAATGTGCGTCCGGCTTCTTCGGGAGCCCCGATGAGGTGGGGGGCGCCTGCCAGCCGTGCCAGTGCAACAACAACATCGACACCACCGACCCGGAGGCCTGCCACAAGAGGACCGGAGCGTGCGTGAAGTGCCTCTATCACACCGAGGGGGAAAACTGCCACCTCTGCAGAGAGGGCTACTATGGGAGTGCCCTGCAGCAGGACTGCAGAAGTGAGTGGGAGACATGGCTGCAGCCCCAGCACTAGCCTTGTCAGTGGCAGCAGTGGACAGCTAAATGTTTTTTACCTGGGAGCATTTGGGGTGGAAGAAAAACCTTATTGCTTCCAGTTGGAGTTGCCTGCAGCTGCCCTACAGCTGGGTGGGGCTCCTGGCTCTTTATGTTATGGAGTGAGTTCAGAGGCAGCATTTACATTTGCTGAAAGGAGGGAGGATTTTGCAGGAGGGGGGGGCTTCTTACCCTCTTGATACTGGTCTCCGTTTATATCTTCTCCAGAGATAAGGTGGTGGGAGGAGGATTTGGCTTTTGTTTACACCAGGTCCCTACAGGTGTGGTTGGGCAGTGGGAATGAAGGCTGTGATAGGAAGCTGAAATGGGTGGTGGGGAGGCAGACCCACCTCTCCTGTGGCATCAGGCACAGCCCAGCAGGACAGGAGGGTCACTGAGCAGGTGAGCTCACTGTTGGCCAGCTGACCACTTCAAACAGATCTGCCAACACAGCTCTCTGAGCAGAGCTGGGCAGACCTGGGATTTGCTTGTACAGAGGGAGGAATGGAGAAGAACAGGGAGAGCAGGGCTGGTTGAATGAGAGACTCCTGTGGCCTGCTGTGTGCAGGGGCAGAAGCTGTAGAGGTGGCCAGCCACGGGACATGAGCAGGGCTCTTGAGCAGTGCTGGGTGTCATTCATTGTTGGGTCAGCCAGGCCTGGCCCCTGGCACTGGGACATGCCAGCATCTGCCCACACCTCTGCGGACTCAGAATAAACTTCACTCGATGTGAAGTCGGGGCAGTCTGGTAGCGGGGCGCAGGATGACATGGAGGTGCCTCGCTCTTTCCCTCACAGAGTGCGTCTGCAACTACCTGGGCACTGTCCGGGAGGACTGCGAGGGCTCGGAGAGCTGCCGCTGCGAGGCGGCCACGGGGCAGTGCCGGTGCCTCCCCAGCGTGGTGGGGCTGACCTGTGACCGCTGTGCCCCCCACACGTGGCGGCTGGCCAGCGGCACCGGCTGCGAGCCCTGCGACTGCGACCCCGCGCGCTCCCTTGGCCCTGCCTGCAACGAGGTGAGGCAGCACGAGCTGTGCCCGAGGCTTGGCCCCGCTCTGGTGCGGGGTTGAGCTGCTCAGGGGCTCACATCTCCTGATGGGTTTGTTTCTTGGCTTGGACAGTTCACGGGGCAGTGCCACTGCATGCCAGGTTTCGGAGGCCGGACGTGCCGGGAGTGCCAGGAGCTCTTCTGGGGTGACCCAGGCGTGGAGTGCTTAGGTGAGTCCAACCCTGGTGCCTGCTCCACCTGCTCCTTTTGGAAATGTCTGTGTGGCTGGGCACACCATCATATCCTGGTTCACTGGGACAGCCCTGCCAGGAGCAGCCCACTCGAGCCTTGAAAAAGAGGGAAAAAGGCATGGCGGGGTCTGCCCTGGGGTTTTGGTGCCTGGCAGGATGGGACATGTGTCAGGAGCCCAGGCCTGTGCTTGTCTGTGTTTTTCTTGTCTGACCTTTATTGAGAAACAAAACTCTGTTTAGAAGCAACTCTTCCTTAAGGATAAGGTTGCAATGCTGTCAGGTAAGCCAGCATGATAAGAAAACATATCACAAGCATTCGAGTTTGAGAATTGTTCCGGAAACCAGTTTCCTTTGCCTTTCAGTTGTATGTAGCTGAAGACCACTGTCTCTTGTATCTTCTTACAGAGACTGGAGGTTTTTTATTTAGTAGGAGACTTTCCTTATATTTCAGATAAAAATAAAGGAGAAAGCAGAGACAGAATGCAGTGGGTTAGCCATAGCTCCATGCTGCAAAACAGAGCACCATGAAGTAGGTTGTTTAGAAAACTGGATGGCCTCTGTCCTTTCATTATAAACAAGTCTGTTCATTAGCTGGAAAAGAAACATCAAACATTGTCCAGACCAGAACAAACTTGTATCTCTGATCTGTTCAAATAGGAGCCTTTGCCAGGAGGGTTTGCAATAGATTAAGGTATTTTTTTCTGCAGGGAGGAATGTGCTTGCTGTGGTCTTTAATAAATCCCTTACAATAGAGATACCTTAGAGTCCATTATCTTGGTAGATAGGCAGGTCACTGCTACTTGGTTACTGCAGCAGATGAAAGGACTGGGGAGTTGTCCCAGTTCCTGAGTACATATTGGGTTTCCTGGGGGAAAGGCTGCCTTTCGAGAGGCTGTGTGTGTTCTGACATGGTAAGGGGTGTGCTGACCCTGCTGGCTCCAGGGCAGGGATTGTCTTTTGCTATCAGTTGTCTCCATCGGGGTTTATTGATGCAGTCCATCTGCATACCTTATCGGCAGGATTTTGCGGCACAGCATCATTTCTGATCTCTTGTGGAGTTTCTGCTGTCATTTGAACATGTGAAAACCTGTTCTAATTTTTCTGAAGTAAAGAGAGAATATATTCTTCAGAGCCTGTTTTTACCATGCAAGACCTACACTCCCCTTCCAGTCCACTATCCCTTCTGTGCCCTAGTGACAGAGGAGACTCCCTTGGGTGGAAAGGCAGGTTTTCCTTCATGATTACATCCAGCAGGAGGTGTCTGTGGCAGGTGGGGAGAGCTGCTGCCCAGGGCTGAGCAGTGGCAGCCTGTGGTGTGATGCTCTGGACAGGCTCCAAGCGTGTGCTGGCTCGTGGAACACATCCAGCCGGGTGGTGCTGCTGCTCTCCCCGGTGTGCTGGGGTCAGTGCCTCCTGCCTGTCTTCTATCTTTCCTTGGCAAGAAGACAATTGACTTCTCAGCCCTCATTTAGCCTCGGGGAGCAAGTGGTGATGTTCAGGCTGGCAGACCTGCTGCTGCTGCGTGGGCAGGTAGCAGTTCTCGGGGATAAGCGGGCCGTTTAAGGAGCTGCTGAGCAGTGTCCCTGGAAAATAGTGGAGATCTGGCCTACAGCCAGTGAAGCTGGAACTGAGACAAGGTTTTGTCACAAAGAGGTCTGCTCCAGTTGCAGGGAACACGTGGGCTCCTGCCATGGCATTTGCCACCTGGCGTGTTCTTGCTGGCCCAAGCAGCCAGTATGGCCACATTTGTGCTGCATTCAGGAGCAAAACAGAAACTGATCTGGATGGGGAAGAGCAAAAACTCTGAACCATGTGAGTGTGGACACAGTCTTCACCAAGCTGATGCAGAGGTGTGGACATTGCTCCCAAGGACTCCAGCGTGGGAGCCTCCACTCTCTAGGGCAAGTGGGTTCTGCTCAAGGTCGGAAACCACAGGGTGAATGAATTATTCCAAGGACAATGATGTGTGATCTCTTCACAAAAGGTCTTCAACAAAGGTTGTTGGCATCAAGAAACACAAGCTCCTGATGACCCTACTGCTAACATTACTTTGACAAGCTTTACAATACTAAAAAGTCCCAAGTGCCTGCAGATAAACTCTGGACATAGCTGTGTGGAGATGTGTAAAATGGCCCATCTAGGACAGGCTGGGGCTGCAGCTCTCCATGGGTTCTCAGGCACCTGCAGCAGCAGTGAGTTGTGTATGTGGCCCAGGGTCCCAGAACACTCCATGGGATACCAGGCTCTAGGGCACTCTTCCCCGCCATCCCCATTGCCAGCTGCTGCCTGTGATGTCTCTTCTAGAAACCTTGGTAAGATCAGAAGCAGAAGCCAGGGAAGGCAGGTTCTTGTACCTGGTCTGGGTGCTTTGATTTACAGTTTGTGCCCTGTGCTGTGAAGAGAAAGTGTCATCTGATGTGTCCTCTCTGTGTGTCCACAGAGATCACAGTGGCACCACACTGCTGGGGCAGGCTGAGGTATTGGGACAGCATAGTGAGCCCACAGCACTGGCTGTGCTTCAGCACCCACAAATGTCCACTGGGGATTGCACACCACAGAGAGCCTGTGGCTGGGTCTTCAGAGGCTGCTTATTCCCTGTGCTTTGAAAAACCACAACATTCTCTCACTGAATTCAGCATAATGCCTGAAACAAGCACAGCAGAGGCATAGAGGATGGGGAAGAGCCCAGCATTTCTCTCTTGGCCTCATGCAGGTCCCTGGAAGGATTACAGTGGGTGGGAGCTGTGCTGTGAGCATCACCTGCTCTGGAGGCAGTGCCAGCCCCTTGGCAGGACTCTTCTGCCATTGCTCCAGCCTCGAGCTGGCTGCAGCTCCGCATGAGCCTGCATGTGAACGTGTGTGTGTGCATAACAATCCTACCTAAGGATAATAGCACTACAGAGTTCATCAAATTCATGTCTCCCAGGCATTCTGCTGGAGTGTTTCCAAAGCTTGGCAACTAAAGTGCAGGACTCGGCATGCCGAGTTCTGCACCGCTTTCAACCCATAAAGCATGGCTCCAGCAGAAGGCTCCAGGCTCCTGGGAAGCCTGAGATGTGGAGTGGCTGCAGATGCAGCCCAAGCAATGCTTTTGCACAACAGATACTTAAAGTTTATGTTTCATGTAATGTGAAGGAGATGACAATTTTACTGTCATTACTGTTGTTATAAGTTGAACAAGCAGACTGGGGTGCAGTTAGTAGGAGGTACTGTGTTAGATTGGAAGTTAGGTGGTGTTGCTATAGCCCCTTCACAAGAAGCATGTCCTGTGTTGGACATGAGTATCAAGTGAAAGGACGAGGATCAAGTATCTCACTGTGAAATCACAGAATTTAATTGAACTACAATGAAAAAAAAGTCATGTTTTTTGTCAAATACCCACTGCTTACATTGACAAGAATGTTGTTTATCTCCGTTTTTAGTCTTTGTTATATGGCTGGTGCAGGAACAGCAGTTCACTAAAAATTACCCTATTGCCATTTAAGAATAAGTTTTGTAGCCTTAAAATTTAACACCTGGGTCTTACTAGTCACATAGGCTGCTTTTATAGGAGATTTTTTGGTGTTCAGAGATGTCTTGTTTCCTTCTGTGAGAAGTGCCTAAAGGAAGTCGGACAAATTCTATACTGAAGAAAATATAATTTTCACTTCGACTTTCATAATTTTAATTGACCTAGGGTCATAAAATACTGCAATGTGTATTGATTGTTTCCAGAAAAATATCCTTTTGGCATGGTCTGCTAGCATGTTAAGATGTAGCACAACTCCAGTAATTTTAGGCTGGGATCTTATCTTAACATTCCTACTGAAAATCACAATGCTGAGGAGTTAGCTCTATGCTTGCAGGGTAACTTGAATCAATAGCTGATTATTCAGAAGAAATTTGCTAGCTCTGCAAAACTTTCAACCTTACAAATTGTTGAATGGTATTCTTATCACAGTGCCTCACTACCGCTGGGAAATTATGCCAGGAAATCATGTTTGAACAAAACCTTTGTGTTTTTTCTGTGGAGGAGTTAAACATTTGATGCTTGCCGCCTTCAGTCTCAAGCAGTAAAAAAAAATATTTCTGGAAAAATTATTTCTATTCAGCATAGAATAATGTACAACACTTGTTTGTTCCTGGCATCCCCCAGTAAGGAATTGAGCACTGATACTGGTCTTCATACAGCCCATTCAGTATTCATCTATCACCTCTGCTGTAGTATCAAGTGCTTTGACACACCTGAGTTTAAATTAAGTGATGTGCAAATATACTGCATATTGAATTGCAGTGGTCTAAATGGAAGTGAGTTCTAAATATTTAAAATCAGAGGAAAAGATAGCAAAGCTGCAAGAGTAGGTAAAAGATAAAGCAATTCACAGATCCTTTTGAGCTTAAAGCAAACCTCTCAAGCTAGTTACTTGCTTCTTTTGGATTTCTCCTCTTAGGTTTTTACATGACTGCATTTGGTATACATGTTTCAGTGTTATTTCTATCTTTAGGATCAGGAAAAAGGAGGAGGAGAAATGCACTGATGAAGGTGATACAAAAATTACCCATGGATATTCAGCGTGTGCATGCACATACGTGCACATGCAGTTGTAAACACATACAGCTACAATCCTTTATACTCATAATCTGCTAGTCAGCAGATCCTGACTGAAGAATTTGGCTAAAACTTTTCCAAAAATATGGTTTCCCTGAAGTTGAAGTATGCCACAGAATCACTGATTGAGTTACACACTCAATTAAAGAAAACAATACGCCCAGTTCCAAAATGACATTTCAAAACAGAAACCTATTGTTTAATTTAGTAAATGCTCCTTTGAAAACCCTTAAATCTTGGGCCAACAATTTCAAAAGACTTCTTTTCTTCCACTGTGTTTTCCATGGGAGGTACTGCAACGTCCTGCTCTGCTTACAGATTTGAAGCCTGTCTAACACTGATCTTCAATGCGAGCAGCCGTGTCTGCATTAACTTTCAGCCCTTCACCTTGGCTTTGGGCCATCCGTCTGCTTGAAGGGACAGTAATCAGCCATTTGTCTTGAAGGCATTTCCAACTCAAAGTGGTCAAGGCATCCAAGTATCTTGAAGTAAACTCAACATCTCTTTGATTTTGCAGTGCAAAATGAACTACTGACCAGTTTCTTGTCATGTAGGCGTAGAGAAGCTACATAAAAGGAGTTCATAGGACTTTGTCTTTCCCTATACCACATATAAGTAGAGTATAAAGCTGTTGGGAGCTACTAAGCCACATCTGAAATAACTGCAGGCACATCTGCATCCCTAGATGTGCCTGTGTGTTTCTTGTTCTTGAAAAAGTTCAGATTAACCAGATATACACTAACAATGGATGTGTTGTATTACTCAGGTCTCACATCAGATTTAGGAGTGTGCTGGTTGGACCCAAAATCTCCTGAGCAAAGCAATACTTTGAAGGTGGTGTTTGAGTTAGCCTGTCGGGTACAGGACTGTTCTGAATCACACAATGGCCGTAGGAATAGTTGGACATAACAAAGGAGGTGTTGGAGGAACAAGAACTCTTCTGTGGCTAGAAGGGATGGTGGGTACTTTGGTCAAACACCATCCTGGGCATGATGTGCTGGATCATTTTGACATGGTGTTTGCTCTGTTTCCAGTGGGTGATAGGAATTAAGGTATCTCTGGTATTCACATCCCAGTTCATTGGCAGTGATAATTGAATGTCACAGGAACTTTTTGGTGCATGTGCACCCACCATCTTGAATGATAGGTATGTGACTCAGTTGTTCTTCCACGAGCTATTTGCCAATCCTATGCCAGTCTTTTCCAGTCTGTGCCAGCTCAGAGGGCCTCCTTTCCTTTCACATACATCCTGCCACTGTCACTATGCTTTTGTTCCTTTAGGATGAAGTCATGCCCTTCAGTCAAAGGGACTGAAGCCAGCAGGTTCTTGGCAGGCAGGCATTGCCTGAGGCAGAGGAGAAAGCTGGCACTGAGCTATTTGCAGTGTTCAAGGTGCTCCTCACTACTGAGAAGGCTTTACATGATCTTGGCTTGGGCTTGCTTTCCTTCTCTTGAGAACTGGCCACAACTGAAGTGAGTAGTGGGTTTGATCCCCACCATGGCATAAAGGGAAGGTGCTGTTCTTCAGTGGCCTTGAACGTGCTCCCTGCTGGAGTGTAAAATGCCTGGTGGTGGTGCCCAGGGCACAAGGTACAGGACTCATCCACTAGAGGTGTTAGAGATGGTTAGGGGTGACATCTGATGTGGTCCTGTATATGGTTAATATCTTGGAAAGATAATATCTTCTGGGAAGAGGAAGAGCAATAGGAAACCAGCACTTTTGAAAGCTGTTCTATATACATGTCATTCAGGGGATTGAGATAATTCAGAGCCAGGATTGCCTGCTTGTGGGCTTGACAAAAAAATCTTAAAACTGAGAAATAAGACACAGTAATGTTTCTAGCTTCCTTGTACAATTTTCTCATGGTCCTGCAAGGCTCAGTCTGGGAGGTTTGTAGGACTGTATTCTTCCAACTGTTGTTCTGCATTTAGAATAAATTATGTCTTTGCTCTTATCATCCCCCAACAGGCAGGTGTGGAGTTTGGCTTTTCACTTTGCAAACAGTATGTTAGTACCTAAATTATTTTCTCTTCTTCCCTAGTATTTTCTGGTTCCAGAGATTTTGGAATCCACTTTACCATGTAAATGCTACTAAAGCCATGTCATCTGCTTTTCCTGAACATGCAGGTATTCAGGAGTAGAATTACCAATATGGGGTTAGGGAGTTTTTTTCACAGTAAGCCTTTTAAATCTGCAAGTAAATACAGTGATCTGATTTGCCAGTAGCAAGCATTCATGTAACTTGATCAGACCTCAGGATCTTTGAGAAAAACCACATGCCATTTAGACTCTTTCTATACAGAGGAATTTGGACAATTCATCATTATACCAAGGGCCTTATTAGTTGACAGAAGGGTTAACAGACCTTCAAACAGGAACTCAACGGTTTGCCTGCAGGGAACATATTCCATGGTGAGTTGACTACTTAAGCACTTTCGATGTAAAGTAAAAACAATCTCTTGTGTCAGGGTATAGTTCAAAGAACAAAAGACCGTTTTGCTCAATTGTGCAGGCAGCAGAAGTTATTTTTGTCTCTTGCCTATCATATTCACGCTGTACAAGAAAGTCGTTTTGTTGAGGAGCGATTTGTTCTGCTGGGGCTCTTTGTGTAATTTTGAACTGAAGACCACCACTGTGTTCTGGCATTGAAGCAAACAATGTACAGTCTTGAAAACAGCTTTGTGTTTTGCCCTAATTTCAAGGGGGCATTTGCTTTGGGTGTGTGAACTGATTTATGGGCTCTTTTGAGCCATTTAACCTCCTTCGAGAATGCCTGGTAATGGATGTGTAAGTGAGGGGTTTTATCAGGTATGCCAGTCCTTTTCCTGTTTAAGGAACATGTGCTTGACCTGTTTTGGGTGCACTCTGCCATGATGATAGGTAGATGATGTCCATATTTTCAAAGCCTCTCTTTCTGTTGCTTACTGCTGTCTCTTTATTAAAAGCTTTGCACGTTGGTGATGTCCTCTGCTGCTGCCACCTCCTGTGTAATTAAGGAGGCCAAGTGGCAGCCTCGCTGCATGGAAACGCTTCTCCTGATAGCATTACTGTGTACAGAGCGTGTCTGTGCTTTCAGCAGTGACGGTGCATCACTGCATTAAGTGACTAACTTCTCTCTGCAATGCATTAGTGCCAAAGAAATGCATTTCATGAAGGTGTGAATACTAACTCCAAAGTTGGTGCTCAGTGTGAAATAATTTTTAAAAATTTATAAATCTGTTAAGTGTCCTTATTTCCATTGGGTGACATTGAGGCTGACATTGAGGGTGGCAAACAGCGTGTAGGCTCCTGGTCCTTAACACCTCAAGCACTACAGGGCTGCCCATGACCACATTCTTTGTTCTATTCTACTTTTCACTGTCAGATTTTTTTTTTTCAGATTTTCGGTATACCCAAAATGTAGCCCAGTGCCAGGCTCCTCAGTGTGTGTTGTGAATGCTTTCCCATTGTTTACTGCAGGAGCATGTTCTGAGTCAGTCCCTGTACCTCTGCCTAGAAGATCTCACAAGGGCTTTTGCTCCATAGATTTATCCTGTTCTTGGAAGCCAATTCCACTTTTAGCACCCACAGGCACCTCACAGAAGAGCTCCTCCACTTAGCTAGGTGCTGTGTAATCAGTTATCTCCTTTTTGTGTGCTGTTTGTGGGAGGTGCAGGGGAAGGTGGTTAAGTTTTGATCTGCAGGATTCCTCACCTGAGTGTTACTCCACTGCTGGAGGAGACAGTAAATGGCTGTTCCTAGTCCAGTTTTCCTTTTTCGCTCATGGTTTGCCCTTAAACCCTCTGCTATGTGCCTGCCTGCCACTTCTTTTCCTGTCCCGAGAGCCTTGCTCTACTCACTCTTCGTTGCAGGAGAGAAACTGGGATCTTTGTTTTCAGTTGCTATCTGAACATTGCAACAAATGGTGTCCATCCTTACTCCATTATTGTTCCTATTTCCAACATGTGCAAATCCTGATCTCCCCTTGAGTTATTTCTCCATCTCTCTCCCCTTACTCATGCTTGCTTCCTCCACATACATAAGTGATACATCCATAATTAGCTTTTTATAATTGACACACTGACCACATCTGTATTTGTTTCACCACTATATTATTTTTTTCCCACCCTGCCAACATCACAGTCATTTTCTTCTCCATGGCTTTCACATGTGCCTTTTTCTCCTCCCAGCATGTGACTGCAACCCTCGTGGCATCCAGACCCCACAGTGTGACCATGCCACTGGGCAGTGCATCTGCAATGAGGGGGTGGAAGGGCTGCACTGTGACAAGTGCTCCCGGGGCTACTCGGGCCTCTTCCCTGACTGCGTGCCGTGCCACCAGTGCTTTGCCCTCTGGGATGTGATCATCAGCGAGCTGGCTAATAGGACCCAGCAGTTCTTGGACAGGGCTAATACCCTCAAAATCACTGGAGTCACTGGCCCATACCAGCAGACACTCAACACGCTGGAGGAGAAGCTCACTGAAATTAAAACCATCATCGCTCAAAATCCAGCAGCTGAGCCCCTGAAGAACATTGGGAATCTCTTTGAGGAAGCAGAGTGAGTACAGCTGGAGTTACATGGATAAGTCTGTCATGGGAAGAAGTGGGAGTTCCATTGAGCTGGGATTTACTTGTGTGACTGATGTCCCCATGCTGGGCTGAGGGCACTCTGGCTGGGTGAGGGTGCTGTGGCTCCTGGGCTGCTGGAGCACCTTGCCATGCTCAGCCCTGGCAGTGAGTGCCCATCCCACTGGGCAGAAACCAGGGAGCAGAAACTTGGTGGGGCAGGCAGGAGCAGTGCAGCTGCCACGTGCTGGGCTGGGTTGCCCTGCTCCTTGTGGTTTCCAGGCAGCTAATTACCAGGGAGCCACTCATGCTTGCCTTGTGCTGCCCCAGGGCAAAGGACAAACACTGCTATTATGTGAGAGAATGAAGAGGGGGAGAGATTAAATTCCTGGGTTTCCGCATGTAGCTGATGAGTTGGAAACTTGGGCTTCTTTCTGCACTCTGAGCACGTGTTGGGGGAAACACCAGGTTTGTAACAAGGATTGTTTCCATTTTTCTGAGAGTAGAAGCCTTGTATTTTCTTTTAGGGCTAAGCATACAAAAGATGGTAGTCTGGAGATGGGGCAGTCTAACATTAAGTAGGATTACAGAGGCTTTCAAGCCCTGTCTGCAACTGCTCCAACTTGCTTGTGCATTGTGAAGGGAACTGCACAAAGCAAAGGGGCGAGGATTAAAGCACAAATGTCTCAATTAGGAATAGCTTGTGTCCTACAGCTCCCCTCCCTCCTGCAGGAGAGCTGGGGGTTGCTGCTGCTTCTGGACTCTGTGTGTATTGAGGGAGATCAGAGCAGCTGAGGAGCTGCTTTTCCCTAACATACCTTATGTGTATCTGTTCTTGCTCCTCTCTGGCTGTATAGAAAAGTACTGGGCTTTGGAGGAATCCTAGAAAACAGCAGGCTGTTGGGCTATTGAGAGAGCTGTAAATTGATGTTAGATCTTAAATGCTGCCTTGATTCTTTCAGAATGAGGAAATGCTTGGCTTGATGGGATCACCATGGATGGGAATAGCTTCCTATGCCCACTTCTGTTCCACAGCAGCCTTGACATGTAATACTCACTTGCTTTTCCTTTTAGGGTTATCCCACTAGCTAAAGCCTGCTCCATGGCTCACTGAGTGAATGCTTAGAGCAGGAGGTTTTCCTTCAAAACTCTGGTGAGGAGGGATCTGTACAGAAGAGTTTAAAGAATCCATTGTGTTAAAACTAAGGCTTCCCCCTCCCTCCTTCCTGAAGTTCAAGTCTCTCCAATGAGCTCGTAGTAATCAAAACTACATTTGAGCTGTGTGGGATGGGAAGCAAATTATGTATGGATCATAGTAGTCAACTCTGACCTATGCAGTTGCCATGATACAATAGCATTACTCCAGTCCTCTGGAATCTCCCTCCAGTTAATCTTACACAACACAGCTGTTTTCTGAGCAATTTGGCGCTTTGGGTTTATAAATGTGCTGTAGATTAAAAAGTAGGTTTGTATAATAAAGGAAACAAAACAGTATTCTAGGTAGGCATGTTGTTACAAATCACTTGGAGCTTTGCTGAGGGAGGACAGGTCCTGCCATGGGAGAAGCTGGGTACATCTGTAGCCACCACGCTCCAGTGAAGTATGAGGCGTATGACCCTTCTTCCTCCCCATGCTGAGTCCTGTGCCTGTTTTACAGAAAGCTGACAGCAGATGTTACAGTTAAAATAGCTGACATAGAAGAAAACCTATCAGCCTTATCAGCAAAGAGCAATAGCACAGACACAGACCTGAGTGCACTGGAGACGGATGCCAAAAGTCTCGACCACGTCGTGAAAGAACTTGCCGAGCAGCTAGAGTTCATCAAGATCTCTGATGTTCGGGGTAAGTGTCACAGGGAGGGGGGGAAAGCAGCAGGGTGGCCAAAGATTTAATTAGTGCGTGGGTTTAAGTACCAGATTAATCTTCTAACTTGTAATAAAACACAGTTCCTCAGGGACAGGTTCTTTCTGGGCAGAGTTGCTGATCCAGCAGGAATTTTTGCCCCCTCATCCGGTCTCTCTTCCTCTGTACGTTGCAAAGCTGGCTTAAATTCTTGGGGCACAGAATCATCTTAAGGTATCATGCTGAACACATTGTAGATGAGACACAACAGAAGAAAGTGCACCACAGATTTCAAGATATGTCTGGACATCCTCCTTGCTCCCTTCAGTCTGTTAAATTGCTATTTCTGGGTGAAAAAAAAGAGCTCGTGGTAAAGGGTCCAGCTCTTCTGAGCCACCCAAGCCTTGCATGTCCACTAGCACACTGAAATGGGCCAAGAATCAAAATTTGCTGGAGGAAGAGGAATGTCACCAAATTATTTGGAAATTTGGAAAGCTGACTTCAAAGAAAGTATTTATAATTTTTATTATATATTTCCTGGTTTGCAGGAAGTCTGAGACTGTTTCCAGTGAACATGGGAGGTCTCAGAGTGAGGCAAGTAGCATGTGGAACAGGGGAGTCCCTGACTTTTGGCATTCTGCAAAGGAAAGCTGCCTCAAGGTGCAAAGTATAGCCCCCCTCATAGGGTACCTCTCACCCACACAAGGCCTCTCCTGGAGTTGTCCAAAATCAACAGTTCCATAAATCAGCATCTTTCATCAAACAGTTGTTTCTTAGGAAAGCTCTGACCAGTTTCCAAGCAGTGATTCCATAAGCCAGACATCCCAGGGCAAGCAATAAGAACTAATGGGATAAGGGAATTCTTAGAAAATAGACTGTTCCCCTAAAAACCTTCAAAGGCTGTATCTCCTTTTGCCCTTAGGGCAAGCAGAATTCAGTCACTAGGGTCAGAGAAAGGCTTAACTTCAAAGACCAGCTTGACACTCTCCACCAAGCAAAGAAGCAAACTTTTTTTCTACAAGAGGCCAAATTCTGTCATCCTTGCAATGGCACTGAACACAGCTGCCAAGGCCAGCGTTTCCTTTAATGCAATATAGCACTAACCCTGATGAGTCATCTGCTAACATCTGTAATATACATTACTTTGGGTTACTTAACGAGAGTTCTCATCAGCTCCCTCTGATTTCTGCAGGAGCCTTGGATAGTATCACCAAGTACTTCCAGATGTCCCTGGAGGCAGAGGAGAGGGTCAATGCCTCCACTGTTCATCCCGATAGCGCCGTGGAGCTGTCAGCACGAACGCGGCAGGAAGTGGAAGACTTAATCAATGAGAAGGAGGCCCAGTTCAAGGCTACACAAGAGGAGCAGTCGCGCCTTCTGGATGAACTCGCTGGAAAGCTGCAGAGCCTGGATCTCTCTGAGGTGGCTGAGAAGGTACACAGCTGGCAATGGCTGGGATAAACCCGGAGCAGAAATAGAGTCGGGTTTGTGATGAAGCAGCGGGCGGGGAGGAGCTCTAGGGCGTGACAGTGTGAGATGTGCGGTTGGTTCATGAGAAACGCACCTTGCTTGGTTGAGCATCCCCTCGGTTTTGTGGGCTAGAACTGGGTTGTTTAACTGGTGGGCTCTGACACTACTGGCTTTCAAAGACCAGCCTTTCATGTTGATCTTCTCCCACTCTTCCCAGCCCCAATAGAGCACCTGTTTTTGCATCACCACTGTTCTAATCCAATGTTCTTTGCGAGGGACGGAGTTCCCACGTGCAGAGAAGTGTGGCAAATCTGCTGGGCTGAGAGCCATCCTCTTCAGCCTGTCCTGAGTTCAGTGCTTGCTTTCCCTAGGCTCCCCTCTTCCCTTCTGCAGCTCCATCAGGTACACTCTGTGCCATCTGTACACTCTGTAAAGTGCCTGGCCAGGCTGTGCTTCTGCACATCCCACGGGCCTCAGCATCCCCCCAGGCTCATCCTCCTCCTCGAGACAAAGCAGAATTTGCAGGGAGCTGGAGTCAAAAGGGCATTTTCTCTGTTGAAGGTGCCTGCTCATCTGTAAATATGATTAAAGATGGCTTTTTCTTGGGAGAGGCTGGGTGTTCCCTCAGTTTCTCTTTGAAGTTGGCCAGCTGCATTCAGTGAACAATCCCTGAACCACCCTGGGTGAAGGCAGGCTGCAGGGCACCGCTCATTAACTCCCCCAGGCAGGCCAGGCCTGTGGTAGAGAGTGAGTTCTTGACACGCTGATTGTCCCTTGTCCTTTACAACCAGTCATCCCTCCCACTCCCTCAGCCTTCCTTTTTTCTCTGAAAGGCAGAAAGAGACATCTTTCTGTTTAGTTTCCCTTCCCCTACATTCCTGCCCTGACTGTTCTTAAGAACTGAAGTCTTGGGTAGATGTTTATCAAGGCAGTAAATACTGTGTTGCTTGGAGGTGTAATCATAAGACACGCACACACACACACACACCTTTCTGCTTTCTAGCTACTGCTGGGTTACATGCCAAACAGGTAAGAGGGACTCATTTACACTTCACAGGAGACAGCTGCAGCTAACTTGGCTCAGCCCCTAGGTTTTCCCAGGGAGGTTTTTTGGCTGCAAAACCTGAGTTAGTGACTGTCATTTGGCAAAAAGAGAGTAGGGGGGAAGGGGGGGCATGAAAAGGTAAAAGAGCCTCACAAGAACAGGGAATTTTCTCATTTTCCCTTTGGTTAAACCAACTCCTGTGTTATTTCATTACCAAACAATTGACCAAGCAGTGGATAATCTCAGCACAATGTTAGCACAATGATAGAAATAGTTTCGCTTCTTGAAAAAAAAGTTTACTCTGAAATTTTGTGGTAGAATAGTGTCCTACTCCAGCCCCCACGCAATGGAATGGAAATCAGGCTGTGACTGCTTCCCCTGTGTCCCTGCAGACGTGTGGCACTGCCCCGGGAGCCTCCTGTGCCGAGTCCGAGTGCGGGGGGCTGAGCTGTCGGACAGACGAGGGGCAGAAGAAGTGCGGAGGCCCCGGCTGCGACGGGCTGGTGACCGTGGCTCACAGTGCCTGGCAGAAGGCGATGGATTTTGACAGAGACATCCTCAGTGCACTAGCAGAAGTTGAGCAACTCTCCAGAATGGTAATATGCCAAATCATTTGTTAAGATAGTAAAAAAGAAAAAGGAAGATCTGTCTGTTGTAGCACAGAAACTAATTGACAAAGTATGTGCTGGTTTTCTGCAGAAAATACTTCTTTTGGGTTGTGTAACTTCATCATGCTTGTAAATATCTTCAGAAAGGGAGCTTGCTAAAGTGAAGCTTCATGGATAACTAAACATCAGCCTGAGTTGTTTAAACTAGCACTGGTGGTATGGATCAGGGCCAGCTTCCAAGTGTTCTGTGAGTTTTATGAGAAAAAGCATTCCTTGTTACTATTACTTCTGACTCCAGATGAATTGTTTTAAAACAAGCCCTAAAGCATAAGAAGATAAGCAAGTAAGCCTTCCATTTCCCTCTCTTTAGGTTTCTGAGGCAAAACAGCGAGCAGATGAAGCAAAACAAAATGCACAAGCAGTTTTGCTCAAAACCAATGCTACAAAAGAACAAGTGGACAGAAGCAATGAAGATCTGAGAAATCTTATTAAACAGATTAGAGACTTCCTAATGCGTAAGAATGTTACATTTTAATTATATTTTAATTCTGGGTTTGTGAAAACTAGCTTTACGTCTCTATCATCTTGCAAGAGTTAGTGCAACAGTAGTCATCATTCCCCCACCTCCCCTAGACAGACAGTGTGTATGATGAAATCTGGAAACATGAGAAAAAACAAGAGAAAACCAAGATAATAAGAAAGTGAGAGCAAACTTTGACATGTTCTTGTGTGCATTTCAGCTGAGGCTGTTGTACTGCTGTACTTTGCCAAGTATGTCTGTAAGTTCTGGCTAGAAAGACAAAGTAGTATAAAAGGGGAAGGAAGTCAGAAACTGCATTTCTCTCTCTGTAAGAAAGCAAGTAAAGGTTAAATGAGAGCTTGTTTGCCAGCAGCCCATTCCTTGCCTGTTTGCTCAGGGCTGACTATGCTGGGAGCACAAATACATCTACGTGCAGCTGTTGGTTTTGTTTCCTGTGGGCTTGGGTCCTCCCCAGAGTGGTGCAGCTGAGCACCGAGATCTTCAAATGGCTTCCAAGAGAGCTGTGCCAGCAGGGCCTATACACCTGTTGAGCCTCTCCTGAGAGGGAAGTTTCACCTTGGGAAGTAGTATTAACACCTTGATTTTCCATAAATCTGGGGGAGGAAGTTTTCCCATGATTTTCCTTCTTAAAGAAGCAGCTGAACAAGAATTTGAGTGCTGAGACGTGACAGAGAGAAGCTTTTACTCACATGTTTGTCATTTGTGTCCGTCTGCTAGAAGACAGCGCTGACCTGGATAGCATTGAGGCAGTGGCTAATGAAGTGCTGAACATGGAGATGCCAAGCACTCCCCAGCAGCTGCAGGCCCTGACAGAAGATATTCGTGAGCGTGTAGAAAGCCTTTCTGATGTTGAGGTCATTCTGCAGCAGAGCGCTGGAGACATTGCCAGAGCAGAAATGCTACTGGAGGAAGCTAAAAGAGCGAGGTATGCAGCCCTGTTTCATCTCATTGTATCAGAAAATGCAGTTTAACTTTCCCTGATGTAAATTCTCATTCCTTCAGTAAGGGGCAAAACCAGCCCGTTACAGCATATGTTCTTTTTCTAGTTCCAAAGTAAGAGCATTTTTAGCATTAACAATCTTGCTTCACAGCAAAGGTGCAACAGATGTTAAAGTCACTGCAGACATGGTGAAAGCAGCACTGGAAGAAGCTGAAAAAGCTCAAAATGCAGCTGAAAAAGCTATCAAACAAGCTGATGAAGATATTAAAGGAACTCAAGACTTGCTGACTTCGGTGAGTTCTTTATGAGTATTTCTTAACATAATAGAAACAGTACCAAGTCTGATGCTTAGAAACTGATGTAAGCCTGTCTAGGGAAAGCTCTTGGGTACTGCAAAGCAAAGGCTGCAGTTAAAATGCATCTAAACTGCATCATTCCTGCCTTCACATCAACTTTTGAGTGAGTGGGACAGATGCTAGGGAACTTTTTGCTCATAAACAAACCAAACCAGATGACAACAACAAAAAAAGCCCCACCAAAAGGCTTTTCTCACCCCTTATCCTGCACTAGCCAAGTTAAATGAGCAGGACTGTAGCCCTCTAAACCAGCAGGTCTGACAAGACCCCTGGCAAGCCACACCTGCCAGCCACACTGGCTGTGTATTGGTGTGCTCAGTGTCATCCGCCACTGCAGCACCAGACTAAAATAAACAAATGCTAGATTGAAGTGCCAAGTGCTGCAATCTCGTCAGATAAAGTATTTGCAGACTTCATCTCAAAGCCCTCATGAGACCACTGTGCTATCTATACTTATGAAGCTTGGCCAGTTTAGAAGCTTCACAAGTCCATTATCACATGATGGAATCAAATGTCTGAAGTTTTGTCAACAGATTAGTCAACTCTTGCGTGTATAATGCAATCAAACGCTTTTTGACCATGTTCCTTAATGTTTGTGCAGCCCCATATGTACCATTCTCAAGCACTGAGCTTTTTCACCCTGACTGCAATGAGCCATTTTTAGTAAAACTAAAACACTGTTTTTAACTCAGATATAAGGACACAAACTAGTTAGTTGAGCAGGGTTTATGGAGAAAGTTTAGTGTTATATCCATTGTCTTTTGAAAGTCTAACTCTCATTCTTCTTTCTCTTAGATTGAATCTGAAAATGCAGCATCTGCAGAAACGTTGAACAATGCTACCTTACGTCTGTTTGAGCTAGAGAAGAGTGTTGAAGACCTTAGGCAAAAGGCTTCTACAAATTCAGGGAATGTGGGAAATATAGAAGACAAAATTAATAGTGCAAAACAAAATGCTGAAGAAGTTCAAAAGGTGAGAAGCTCAGGAACAATCCTAAAGAGAACCCAGCAAAACTCCCCCAGGTTTGGCTAAAGGGAGATCAATGAATACATGTGACCCATCACATTTTTTGTTCATATTTTGGGGATAGAAAATACTCCAACATTTATGCTCTTACCAAAGACAGGAGTTTTTTACTTTGGTATCAGGTCCTGAGAGAGACGTGTTGGAAAGTTTTCAGGTTCTGAAATAGCTGCAGGAAACCTGTCAGCCTTTCACAGATAGGTTTCTGTTCCTCAGCTTTATTACATGTCACAGGAGAACTGGAAATTTTTTTTTTCCACTTGTATAGAGTATTTATGGTTCAATGACAGTGATAGGTTCAGGACAAACAAACCAGAATTTGGCATATACAGAATCAAGCAAAAGGAAAAATAATTTACTTAACATAAAACTGAAGTAATTGCTAAATATCAGAGATGCAAGATTTTCTCTGAGAGCATATGGCATTACTCCTAGTGTTTGCTACACACTTTTGTAATAGCAAAAGAATGTTCATTAACAAAACAATTGACCAATCTGCCAAAGGAAGTTTCATTGCTCCCATCTCTTGTCTGTTGTTAGCCTGCCAATCTCCAGAGAGCCATTTTCTGACAGGAGAGCTGCATTATCCATCAACTCAACAATATCCAAACACTAAGTAGTATTTCAGGTGCTGTCAAGTAAACACAAGAGAATTCCAATGCTGCTATGGTTTGTTATCTTGCTCAATGGTTGAATTTAGTTGGGCCATCGGACTTCTTAATCTTAACCCCACAACAAAAAGCACAGCTGAGAAACCAACCTCACTGCTTTGCCAGCACCTTCACGAACACCAGCTGGGCAGCTAGTTCAGTTCTTGCAGCTGAAAGGGTAACAAGGGTACTCCTCCCCAGATGCAACCACTCAGCCAGGAGCAGTGCCAGATGTATCTTTCCGGTGGTTTTAGGGGCCATGGCTTCCATTACAGAACCCTGTAACTGAATCCCATAAATCTCTGCCGAGTGCCAGTACTGAAGCTGTAAAACAGCCAGCCACATATTTGCAAAAGAGCAACTGATGAGTCTTCACCACAGCTCTTAGTCTTGGATAGAAAGTAGGAAATATCCTGACACCGTTTCTGCTTTTGATAAGTGAGCTCCCAGCGTAGTCTCTCCTTGCAGCCGGCTTAGTGAAGGACAGGGGGAAGAAATGCCAGCTCCGGCGGCATTGGCTTCGCGTGAGCTCCATCTTGTGCTTGACTTCGGAACAGGTCCTCAACAGCGAGCTCAGCGGCAAGTACAGGACCGTGGAAGAGCTCATTGCCAAGAAGACAGAGGAGTCAGCCGAGGCCAGGAGGAAAGCAGGCGTGTTGCAAGATGAAGCTAAAGCCTTGTTGGCTCAAGCAAACAGCAAACTCCAGCTGCTCAAAGGTAAGGCTGTTCTGGGGAGGTAATTTGGCACCTTAGAACATGAAGCAATTTCATGCTGTTAAACCAGCTATTCATCAGCAGAAGGGAAAAAGAAAAGGTATTTATTTGCTTCTGAGGCTTGATCTGCTTTCCTTATTCTTATGGACATAATACAGTCTTTTGAAGCAAGGATTTCTATAGAATAAGCTGAAACTTACAGGTGAGACACAAACTTCAGGTGTGGCACCTCTCACTGTCCCCAGAACCACCACAGGGATACTCTGCTCAGGACAAGGACTCATCTGTTCCAGCAAGACCCCCATCTCCAAACAGTACTCCCCTCACCACACCCTGGAAAGCTCTTAAAACAAAAGCTAATCAGGACACAGGAGTTCCAGTTCACAGATTAATTTAACATTTACTGTTGACAAAGTTAATTGAACCAGAACAAGGCAATCTGCCTCTTGCTACCAGAGACAGAATTGAATTTTTCTTCTGGTTTTGCCAGGCCAGGAACTCATTCTTCCCCTCTTTGCTACTCCTGCACAGTTACCATGACTTGCTGCATAGTGTTAATCATCACAAGCCAAAACATTTCACTGTTCTGTAAAAGCCACCATAGAGCAAAGAATGACAATTATTTTAACCCTCAAAATACACTTTTGGGTTTTCACCTTTGGAAAATAACTTTCTTGTTCCTTTATATTCCTATGTTAAGGAAGCAAAAAGATGCCATTCCAGCCTTTGTTGATTTCTGGGGTGGGTTTTTTTTGGGATTTTGTGGTTTTTTTTGGTTTTTTGTTTGTTTGTTTGTTTGTTTTTGAGTTTTTTCCCCAATGAGAATATCTTCCACAATACAAATAAATGTGAATAGTAGTTTATCCGTAACTATAGTGATTTATGTGCATTAAAACATCACCAATTAAGCTGGTTTTTTTTGCCTTTCTTTGCCTACAGATTTGGAAAATACATATGAAAACAATCAAAAAGTTCTGGAAGACAAAGCCAAGCAGTTGGTGGAGCTGGAAGAGACAGTTCGCTCCCTCTTACAGACAATCAGCCAGAAGGTTGCTGTTTATAGCACTTGCTTATAAACAGGAGTGGGAAGTGCTTGTGTTCAGGGTGGGTTTTACAAGTATTATACTAGTTCTTTTTGACATTACACTAAGACCTGATAAGGTGAACAGGTTTTATATTGACTTTAAAGCCACAGAACCAAAGAAAAGTAACTTTTTGATGTTGAAAATAAACAGTACTTTTGTATCACTGTATGCACCTAGTATGACTCATTAAGTTTCTGCCTATTTTCAGTAGCTGCCATGGTACATCAATTAATCCTTTAGCAAGTCTTGTTCTTACACTAGTTAAAGATCTAATAAAATCTTGGCTTGAACTATGTAATTCTAAAGAAGGGTTACTATTACTATAAAACATATTATGGTGACTCAGACCAAATTACCAGTGAATGAAGAAATACCATCCACGTGTAGTTAGTTATGCCGCAGCACACAAGAGGGATTGTGTACCCCCTGCATGATACCCATTTAGACTTAAGACTACTTTTACATCCCAGATTATGAAACACTTGATATGTAGAATGAAAACAGAGGTCAGCACTGAAAATATGAATGCACCAAATTTATCTGATAATCCAAGCTTGGACTCACAAAATAAGCAGAGTTCGAAGGGACCCACAAGGGCCATTGAGTTCAACTCCTAGCCCTGCACAGGACACCCCAGGAGTCACACCACATTCCTGAGAGCATTGTCCAAAGACTCCTTGGTGCTGTGACCACTTCCCTGGGGAGCCTGTTCCAGTGCCTGACCACCCTCTGGGTGAAGAACCTTTTTCAAATATCCAACATAACCTCCCCTGACACAACTTCAGGCCACTCCCTCAGCACTGGTCACCAGAGAGATCAGTGTCTGCCCCTCCTCTTCTTCCCCTCATTGAGGAAATTGTAACTGCAGTGAGGTCTCCCCTCAGTCTCCTCCAGGCTGAACAGACCAAGTGACCTCAGCCACTTCTTACACAGCTTCCCCTCAAGGTCCTTCACCATCTTGGTTGCCCTCCTTTGGACACTTGCTAATAGTTTAATGTCTTTTTTATATTGTGGTGTCCAAAACTGCCTCCAGCAGTCAAGGTGGGGCCACCCCAGTGCAGTGCAGAGCAGAGCAGGACAATGCCCTCCCTTGCCCAGCTGGCCATGCTGTGCCTGATGCCCCCAGGACACAGGTGGCCCTCCTGGCTGCCAGGACACTGCTGACTCCATAATACAACTTTCCATCAACCAGGACCCCCAGGTCCCTTTCCACAGTATTGCTTTCCAGCCTCATTCCCCAGTCTGTCCATACATCCAGGTGCAGAATCTGGCACTTTGCCTTGCTGAAGTTGCAATGGTTGGTGATTGCCCAGTTCTGTAATTTGTCAAGGTCTCTGTGCAGGGCCTCTCTGCCTTCGAGGAAGTCAACAGCTCCTCCCTGTTTTTTATCACCTGCAAACTTGCTTAGTAGCCCTTTCTGTCCTGCCTCCAAGTCATTAATGAAGATGAGCACAGCACTGAAGCTGGAAGCCTGTGGAACCCCACAGACAGGTCATCACTCTGGTATCACCCCATTTACTGTAAACCTTTGTGCCCAACCTGTGAGCCAATGATCCAGCTGTGTTCTGGACATTCTGTCCAGAAGAATCCTATTAGAGACACTATCAAAAGCTTTGCTGAAATCCAAAAAGGGTACATCAACTGTTTCCCTGACCAGCTATGTGGGTTATCTTAAGATAAAAGGAAATGAGGTTTGATAAGCAGGACTTTCCTCTCATGAAGCCATGCTGGCTGTGACCAATGGCTGCGTTGTCTTTCAGATTTTTTTTTTTTGATACCTCCTGTGTTAATGTTCTCTGTAACTCTGTCAGGCACTGAAATGAGACTGACAGGCCTCTGACTGCCAGTTTTCCAGGATCCCCCTTATCCTTCTTGAAAATCAGGGACAACTTTCAGCAGTTTCCAGTCAGCTGAAATCACTCCAATCCCCAAGACTGCTTCAAAAAAAAACCCCACAAAACAAAAACGAAACAAACAAAAAAAAGCAACACCAAAAAAAAAAAAAAAAAAAAAAAAAAA
>VZRH01005837.1:246339-258673 GCA_013397555.1 Urocynchramus pylzowi
AAAAAAAAAAAAAAAAAAAGTATGGTGAACTCAAACCTTCCTGTTTACAAACACACTTTTAACTCAACAACTGTGCAACACTAAATAAAAAGAACGTTACAAGACCAAGAAAGCACAATTGATGATACTTACTGAGCCTAAAATGTGAGCACCCAACATCCTGTCTGTCGACTTTTGACTAAGTATCTTCACCATGCCATCTGTGTCAGCATTTGTCTTTGCTCTACTGTTTGCAGCAAATGGAAATTTCCCAATTTTGTATTCTACACCCTGCAAAATAGATGTGTTACTGAGTTAATGACCAACAAGAAGAATGTAACCAACTGTTACATACATGAGAAGCAAGACAGAACTAAAACTGGAGACACAGGAATGTACATGAACTATCACCATAAATGGTCTAACTGTACAAAAAATTAATTTGCAAACAATGTCACAGAATGCAAGCTATTAAAGAGAACTGTGGTTCTTGGGAGAGTGGCATGTACAAGAGCATCATTCACTCACACCACCTAAGCAATAAATTCAAATGCAGAAATTTGGATAAAGTAGCTAGATAAACAGCTAGAGAATGAAACCAAGCTCAAGGTGGAAAAACACTTTTTGTCATAAAAGAAAGCAAACAGTACCTCTTCCTTCAGCTGTTCTTCTGACTTGCCCACCCAGGCCACTTCAGGGTGAGTGTAGATCACAGAGGGCACGCAGTTATAGTCAATGTGAACTGCTCCCCCAGCCATGCCTTCTACACAAAGAATGCCTTCATCCTCAGCTTTGTGGGCCAGCATAGGTCCAGCAACTACATCACCAATAGCATAGATGCTATCAGACCAATGAAACAGAATAAGACACTGTTTAAAAACATCCTAGCACACCTGGGCTACCTTACGTAACATGTTTGAAACATGTTACTGAAAACTCTAATCAAAACACATTAAAATAATTCATTTTAGCAGTTTCCACCGAATGACCACACTTCAAGACACGTACTTAGTGACATGAAATAGACAGTGACTTTTAAATTACAAAAAAAAATTTCAAAGGCTGACTAAAAATTTTTAGTTACTGAAATGATAGGATATATTGAGTTTTCTTTTCAGGAAAGGAAAATATGTTCTGTTATTAAAAACCAGAAGTGCTTTATTAAGTTAAACTTGAGAAATAAATGTTCTGCATTCAAAAAAAGAGAAAAAAATTAGTCATACTTACTTTGGAATCTTGGTTTGGAATCTGTTGTTGACTGGAATTCTTCCCCTCTTATCAAGTTCTATTCCAATTTCCTCAAGACCTAGATTTTTTGTAAAAGGACGCCTACCGATGCAAACTAGGAGCACATCACAAGTTATTACTTCTGCCTTGCCACCAGCAGCAGCTTCAACACTACAGCAAAAGAAGCAGCAAAAATGTTAAGCTGTAAACTTGTAGCCTTATCTCTCTCTGGCTAGTAACTAATATGATCCAAGATGGTGATCTCCTGGCTGGGTCTGACACCCGAGGCACTTCATTCCGCCTGCCCCATGCTTCCTCCTTGCAAGAGTTCAGCAGTGGAAGAGGGAGGAAGGGGCAACACCTCTTACTACATTTCTTAACAATTGTCAGAGAGAAAATCAGGGTGTATTTTCAGCAGCAAATAGCATGATCTGATAGGATCAAATCTGTACAGCAAAGTCATTGCTGCTGAGTACTTGCCACCCGAAATATATATACTTTGTATACAGTATATATACTTTGGGGTGGGGTAGGACCATGTATTCTCAGCAAGCTTTCTTCTGGCCCAGGAACCAAACACCTGTTAGCAGCTGCCATGCATCCCATGCATCCCTCGAGTGCATCTTGTCTTTAATTGCACCCAGAGTAAGTTCAGTTCACATACTCTTGAGAGCACAAGAACCAAAGCATGTGAAATGAGGATAATTGGAAGTGTGTTTCAAAAACATACTCTGAACCAAAATGATACCCTAAAAGTAGAACAGACTATATGAGAGATCCAACCAGCATCAGCATGGCATGCAAAGAAGCCCAAATCCTGGACTTTAGAGTGACAGATGACAGACTGTCCCAAGCTACAGTGACACAGCAAGTAAAAGTCACCATAGTAAGTCTCCAGTGAAAAAACATTTAAGCTTGTTTTTGTGAAGTAACATCAAGCATTTTTTTTAAACTACACTTTCTGCATAGAGAATCCATTAGCACAAACAGAACTAGTGCATACTTATGGACTTTTACAAAGCAAATTTGCTTGATGTTTTTCTGTATTAACTGTTCGTGTATAAAACTTCAAAGGTCTTGAGTAAGACCATTAAAATAAACTCTTTGGGTAGTTTCATTTATTTCTGTTCAAGAATAAGAGTATCTCTGCCAGGCTTACCCTAAGACAAGATGACCTTCCAGCACGTAGTCAAGAATTAATGGCTTGGAAATGACTGTATGAACAATCATGGTATTTATGCTAGTTACACCAGAAGCAAGTATCTTCCATGAAAATAATGATTTAGAGTTCTGTTTTTATTACTGATCTCATCATAACAGTGGTTTTATGCTAGCAAGCCCTCAAGTCAAGTCAATGGAACCTCTCCTGTAAAAGCAACTTCGGATAGGTGTTAAGTGTTTGGCTGAATAAGCCCAAAATTATGAGCTCTGTAAGTTGTTAAAGAAGGATAAACATTTAATTGCACTAAAGAATTAATTTTCATTCCTGTTTAAAAAATAAATTTCAGACTGTATTTTTAAATAGGTTTGATGGATTGGAAGGAAGAATATATTTTGCATTCCTTTAGTTTTATGTTAAACACTTACGCTACATCTATTTTTCCATCTGGTCTCTTGGTAGCACCGGTAACTTTGGTGTTCAGTTTAAACTTGAATCCCTGCTTCTGAAGAATACGTTGGAAGTTTTTAGAGATCTCCATGTCAATTCCCATTCCCCCAACATGGCCCATGAACTCAACAGCTGTCACATCTGCACCGAGGCGCTGCCAAACTGAACCCTGCAGTTACAACAATACAGGTAAAAAGAGTTTTTGAATAGCACACTTCAGATACTTTTACTCAAATATTTACAACAGACTAAACTCTTCTAAAGCAGGATAACATGTAACAGCAAACTGATTGGTTTCTAAAAACATGAAGTAAAATAAAACAAGTTCAACTTTACCCAGCCTTTCCAGGAAAAGATTTATCACTGTTTATTTTGCAGACTCAAAACTTCCATGATCAAATTCAGGGAATTAGGCTTTTAAAGAAATAGCTAACAAAATAACTAAATATAACTCCTATATGTTTTGTACTATAGGTATAGAAGAAATTCAAAATCAAAGAATCTGAAAGGAAAACCCAAAGGGAATTGCTTGTGGTGCCCTAATACCACTACTAATTAATCAAAACAATACCACATTAAGGAAATTTTATGCAACAATATGGAGCCTCTGCTGGTCCTGTCTATATTTAGAACCTTAACCATGATCATCAGCCTCACCAACAAAACCCACATACGCCCTATTTACCTACAGCTACCCACATCCACCCAATACAGAATTCCACTTTGCTCACTCTTTCCCAGCTTAATGGTCAGCAGGTTAAGCAACCACTTAATAGATGGGCACAGCTTCAAGCAGCTGCAAGAAAGACCAACAAATATAAATTCTTTCTGAAACAGGTACGTGTGAGGTAAAAGGACTCAGACCATGATGAACTACAAAGTCTCTATGCTTTTGGCTGATAGAATATGTACTACCAGATCACAATAAACAACTCTTAAGATTAACTACTAAACAAAATAATTCATTCTGACTATCCTGGCATTCCCTCACATCCCTACTCCTCCAAAAGATTAAAATAAATATAGATGTTCCTCTCTAATTTCTTTGCTTATCTAACCAGCTGCAGAAGTATTGACCCAACAAACACTTATCCCAGCTTTTCTGGTAAAAAATGGAGCTAGCAGGCTATGAAGTCTGAACAGATTCACTACAACTCACTGAACTATTAAATCACAGCAAAACCATCAAATACAACCAAAAAAACCACCTTTTTTTTCCTTTACAAATTAAAGGCCAAGTTTAAAGATCCTCTCACCAGTTCCACACCAATGACTCCTGCACCAATGACAACCATCTTTTCAGGAACTTTTTTCAGTGACAGTGCACCAGTGGATGACACAATGTTATCTTCATCAATCTAATGACAAAGAAATGCACAAAGGGAGGTTGACCATCTCTTTTACACATTATATACAAAACAGAACATGAAGTGCAATCAGGTGCAAACCATTATTACACATTAAATTGTGTGGCTATGAGACACTGAAAAGGAAGTACAATTAAGTTCAAATACGTACAGTAATTCCAGGGAAGGGAGCAACTTCTGAGCCTGTGGCTATGAGTATGTTCTTTGTATTGATAACTTGTGTGCTGCCATCTTCTTTAGTTGCAGTGACTTGGTTTTTGCCAGTGATTTTTCCAAACCCAGATACAAGTACAACCTTTAGTAATCAGAACACAGTGAAATCAGGTTCAAATATATAAGTCAGGCTGCATCTCACTAATGCTTAGAGATGCTGCTAAAACATGTTTCTGCATCACCACCTGGTACAAACCACAAAGTAACTGTATACTAGTAGGAATAGGAATAGTATACTATGCCTTTAAGCAGATTAAGAATGAAAGCACTGGGCATTTAAAAGTTTTCTGGAAGAGAGGCATCCAAACTCTGCCCTTGTCATATCAGTCATTCTAATTTATGTGGCAATATAAAAATGTAAAAAGTAAGAAGTTCAGATCAGAAAAATGGATATACCTCAGTATATAATCCAAACTAACCTTGTTTTGTTTAAATAAATGAGCAATTCCACCTGTTAAGGCCTTCACTGCACTACTCTTCTGTTCCATCATCTTCTCTAGATTCAAACGGATTCCTGTAACTAAGGTTAAAGCAAAACAACTTACATCAAACATTGCAGAGTGTTAAAGGAGCTAACCTCAACCCAGTGAGCAGCTGGCACAGAAAGATGTGTTGAATGGCCCTACTAAACGCTAAAGGTTACATTCAACAACTGCTACGATGAAAATCAATACTGCACTTTTCAACTATAACTTATCTATCCATAATTCAGAGTTCAAAGAGCAGACAAGTTCCTAAGCCTCCAAATGACAGATAAAGGATATTATTTAGAACTGAACATTTTCTGACCAGAAAACCATACTAATCAGATTTGAAAGATTAAATTTACTTCTTGGTGGAAACCACTTATGTAAGCAGTGAGAGCTCTTCACTCACTTTCAATTCCTCTATTAGCGAAATCTTTTCCATGGGCCAAGTGATACAGATGTGAGTTGTTCAGCAAGGCCTAAAACAAACACAAAAAATGTGAATTTGGACATGCATTCACCAGAATATTTATTATAAGGAAAAAGAATTATACTATTTGCAAAATGTTCTCACTATTGTTTGACATAGACATATTTGGAAAGGTGTATTTCAATCACAGAAATTGTACACAGTAGTTCCTACTGAAACACTCAAAGTTACATATTTTACATAGAAAAAGAAAACAGTTAAATCAACACCTATCCTTTTTGCTCATTTCACCACAGAAACTGATAATTACTCCATCGAGATTAAAAAAAAAAAAAAAAGAAAGAAGTAATAGACCAAGTAGAGGAAGAGAAAGATAACTGACTGATGGCCAAAGAGAAGATACAGAAAAAATGGATAAGGAAAATCTACACTAAAATACCTGTTAAGATTTTCGTCTGTGGAGACATATATGAGTTAAATTTTGAGGTTTTGTGCTGAAGTTTCTATAACTGCATAGCCAGCAGTGCTGAAGCTGGATGACTTGGAGCTAGCTTAGGTACATGGATCACACATAAAATTAGAATAGTTTTTATATGGATGGCTACAAATTAGTAGCTTCAAATTCAGAAGCTGGATAATTGTACTTTGATTAGAAATAATGATATAGTTTAGGCAGGATCTTACTAAGAAAATTGGTTCTTTTGTTACAGCCACCCCAAATATGAAATTATCTGTATCTTTGCAAGGACAACAATTTGCACAGACTTAAATCTAAAGGAGGCACAGTAAAAGATTCAAAGGGCATTTTGAAATACTTGTCTTATCTCCATATGTTTGTGTGAAACTAAAACTATGAAAATAACATAATTCCATTTTTATAATTTTTATTAACTGTCTTTAAAAATAATTTCTCTACTTCCTGTAACTGCCACATCCCCCCATCTGTAACATTCGTATTACTTAAAAGATGCACACACTGTTTAATACTTCAGCAGCTAGAAAGGAAAAAAAAAAAAAAATCCACGCCCAAGGTATTATTTTGGGTGGTTTTCTGGAAAGGAATATTTGAATCACTTGTTATTGCCTTGGTTTACTGCCATTCAAACGAATTCTAGATAGCATTCAAGTTTAGCCATGGGTTCAATAGCATTTGCATAAGAAATCTAAAGGATAAAAAATAAAAAGGTACTTGAGAAGTTAGTTAAATAAATCCTAGAAGAATTTCAAACTTTCAAGGTAACACCGTGTAGATTAATATTTTTGAGTGGTGCTTCAACACATTAAGATAATTTGAACCTCATAAAATGATTACTAAAATGTTAGAAAAATTAATATAAATTTTTAAAAAAACTTAGTACTTATATTGTATTTTCTCCTCCCATGTTAATGGAACCTCTTGAGCAAAAGGATTAGAAACAGCAACACAGTGAGGAGGGATCTTGTTAAGAATATTATGCCTGTTACTACAGCCATCACAAACCTGGCATTAGCAGTGTCTTCCTCCACCTGCTGGGTGCTATTGAGGCAGATTCCCCAGCAACAGCACTGTTCTCACAAAGCCTGAGGCCTGCAATTACTTTAAACTAGACTGACAATGTCAAATAGGAAGTTCTTATTCATTTCTTCTTGCTTCTCCTTTCTTTCAGAGTGCATGTGTTGGACCCAGCTCTTTCTCTCCACATCTGCATTACTCCATACAAGCACCACCAGGTCACTCTCAAGGCCATTCTTGCATGTACATCCATCTTGAGAAACTCCTTCCTAATCTCCTTCCAAGTGAAGCACATCATGACAGCTGTTTTTAATGAAGCTATGACAAACACACACTTACCTTGGATGGAATACATCCAACATTCAAACAGGTTCCCCCTAACGTTGCATTTTTTTCTACACAGACAGTCTGAGGAAAAAGAACAGCCAAAAAAAAATTTTTTTAGTAATACTCTACTGCCATTTCCTTATAGGCTATCTCATAACTTAGTTTGATGACAAAGACATTTGAGTAATTCTACCTCTACAAGTGTCCCATTAACTTCATCCCTAGATTTATTTTACAGCTCATGTTTCCCTTCCCTCATTTTTTGTTAACTTAAAACCCACAAAATAGCTCTTTGCAACCAAATTCTCTACCAAACGACAGCCACTGCCCCATTCATACTTTATAAAAGTGCTACTTGTATGTACTTTTACATACTTGTATGCATTTTTTAGTCCTACTACAAAAATCTACTAAGTAAATAATAAATACAAGACTCAGTCCAGTGAAAGAAGTCCCCCTAACAATTACAGAAAAAACTGCTAAAAGTAAAACATGTAAATTGTGAAGATTCATAAAAACAAGAAAACAATTGGTAAGTGAACTGGCATAGATTAAAATCCCATGAAGCAATCCTTTCTTTAAAGAAAACAAAAACAGAACAAAACCCCCAAGCCACAAACAACATTGCCTCCCACTGCTATAAGGTTGTACCAACACCTATAAAGAAAGAAAAAAACAAAAATGAAGTACAGCAACACCAAACAAAAATAAGGTCAATAACAAAAGGGATGGAAAATATTTCATCTCCTTCTCATTAAGCTGACAACATCAAAGTGTGCAAAGGACAAAAACAACTGCCAAAACTTCATTTAAAAACAGATCACTAGGAGAGAGAATGGAGAGAGTATCCTAAACCATTTTTATAGAAGTAAAGGAATTGGCATCTCCTTCTTTTGAAGGCACACACATATTCAAAATAATTGTAACCTTGGTTTACACTCTTGAGAGTTCCAGTCCACTGAGAGGCAACTACCTAGGTGAAAGCCTTTCACAATTGCTTTAAATTGCTGCTTTCGTGCTAAGGTAGGTGATGGTAACGTAAAGAGCAGGATTCACCAAATCAATTAACAGGAACATTCTGAGACTGCTTATCCCCTACCTCCCCTTCCTCTTGTTTTAAGCACATGAATACATGAAACACAACACAAGGGCCTTAAAAGCTGCACCATGGATCAAACAGCACCAGACTGCTCCTACCTTTACCCAATAAGGTAGTTCTACCTCATCCATTTTACATAAACTTCACTGACAAGGCCAAGCAAAGCTTTTGGAAAGCCAATACCTAGAGAATGCTATTGGCAATAACATGGGATGCTGTAGTGCTGATACAAGGACTCAGTGTTTGTGCTAGCAGAAATAGCATTAAAATTGAAATTTCAGTAATTCAGTAGAGCAGAATCAGGTTCTTCCATGGATGGTGCAACTATACAACCTTTTTGCCAGTCTACTAAAAACATCTCCTTAGATTCCTCAAGGACACCAAAAACATTCTACATCTTTATTCAATTATAATGGTGACATACACAAGTATGTCCAAGCATTTCCCCATCTTTCACTAGCTGTGAAATAAATAATTTGTAACAGAATTATTTTTTACTATGATGAAAACCAGAATCTAGGGCACTTTTTAACCCCCTTGTGCATGGTACCCTACTGTTAACCACAAATATGAAGGATTTAAGGACAGTACTGTTCCAAGAAAAGTTCCTTTATAGCCAGCCACAAAAATAGCTTTGGAATAATCAAACATGAACTTACATAGCAGAAGGCCACAATCTTAATTAAAACCTGCAGCACTGAGCACCCCTTTTTCTCAGGTTACTAGCTAAGTACCCACATACATCCAGAAGCAAGAGCACTTACTATGACAAAATAGTAATTCACAAAGATGTGTAAAGACAACTCAGTTATTTTGCTCTAGGTCACAGGCAGATGTACAACTTAACGGAATCTCAAACATTTACATTTTGGTACAGTTACATATCAGAAGGCTAAAAGATACCCAAAAAGATGTTACTGACACCCAGTTGTAGGAGTACTGACCAATGAGGGACAACACTCAGAACTACAGACAAATTCAGTCTGAAGGGACCTCCTCTGGAGGCCATCTAGTCAAATCTCCTTCTCCAAACAGCCAACATCAAAGACATTGAGGGAAGTGACTCTCCCCCTCTACTCTGCTCTCATGAGACCCCACCTGGAGGACTGTGTGCAGCTCTCGGGCCCCCAACACATGACAGATCTGGACCTGCTGGAGCAAGTCTGGAGGAGGTCACCAAGTTAATCACAGTGCTGGAGCAGCTCTCCTATTAAGACAGGCTGAGAAGGCTCTGGGGAAACCTTACAGCAGCCTTCCAGTATCTAAAGGAGGCTTGCCAGAAGGCTGGAGAGGGCCTTTTCACAAGGACATTTAGTGACAGAAACAGCCTTAAGCTGAAGGGTGTAGATTCAGATCAGCTCTTAGGAAGGAATTCTTTACTGTGAGGGTGGTGAGGCACAGGAACAGGTTGCCCAGAGAAGCTGTGGATGCCCCACCCCTGAATGTGCAAGGCCAGGCTGGATGGGTCTCTGAGTGACATGGTTTAGTGGAAGGTGTCCCTGTCCATGGCAGGGGAGTTGGAACAAGGCCAGCTTTAACATCCCTTCCAAACCATTCTGTAACTCTATGATGGATCAGGTGGCTCAGGGCCTTGTACAGCCAAGTTCTGAAAACAGTGAAAGATGAAGACTACACACTGCATGGGCCCCCCATTCCTGTGCTTCACTGGAACTCAACACCAGGAGTTCTTGTCTTCACCAGGTGGTCAAACCAGCTCATTTCAGTCATGAAGTCTATTTTAGGTAATTCAGAAACATTGTAACATACCAAACAGCAGAAACATGCTCAAGACTGCTAGCACCACCTTCTCAGAGTTCCAGATAATTATGAGAACAATAATGCAGTGCCAAGAGTGTCAGTTGATCTCATATTAACAAGAAGTGAAAGCAAAAAAAAATCCTGAAGTCACATTCTGTATTTTTGTAAATTTAAAACCATCTAAAATATACTATACACATACAACTCTCACAATACTTAATTAGATGACACACCACTAGAACACGTCAGACACAAACTGCCTCTTCTGAAAGGCGCTCCAAGACAACAGGCAGAACAACAGAGAGGAACATAAATAAATGTAACTAAGATACTACAGTATTTCTACACACATTTTTGCCTCTAAAATTCTCACATGGCAGTAGAATTCCACTAATCACATCCAAAAAGCATATCAGTTGAATATGGCTTTTTCCCCTTCTGAGTTCCCTCAGTCTGTTCTTCAGAATAGTTCTCCAGCAGTTGTTTTGTCAGCCATGATCTCTTTATTTTTCCCTCTGTTGAGAGAAAAATTCCTTCCTAGCACTGTTTTCCCACCTTCTCTTTCACAAGAGTATAAGCCCACCCCAATTATCAGTTCCAACCAAAAGTCAACTGTCCTAAGCAGCTCTGTCAGTAGCAGAGCTATAGAGAGTAATACAGCCAGATCTCCATTTCAAATCCTGCATAATGCAGGTAAGCAAGGTAAGGAAAGATTAGCAAAAGATGGCAACAGCATCTGGTGGCCCAAGATGTGACAGAAGGATCACAGTATCACACAGACACCTCTCAACTTCACCTGGATGAGTATTCTGCTATCTGAGTGAGGTCTCACCTTAAACCCAAGCTGAGCTGCTTTGATAGCAGCAACATATCCTCCAGGCCCAGAGCCAATGACCGTGACATCGGCATCAACTGAAACAGAGAACAGCTCCGTTACTGGTTTTGCAGCAAAATAATTGCATTTTATATATTTTATTGTATTTTTTATATTAAGAATTATGCAAGTTAATGAAATAGGATTAAATAAGGAAGCTACACCTCTTATGTGAAAGTAACTTTCTGGACAGGGAAAGGTTGTGTAAAGGTACTCATTCCACAAGAAAAATAACCAGTCCTAAATTTCACAAGGAAAATAATGTAAAATGACATCAAGAAACTGAATTTCCCATCCCTCTTGCTCTAAAGCCAAAGAAAGAACTTAACCCCAGATGTCTTGATAGAGTACTGTAACAGTTTTTCCAACATAGCTTCTATTGATGTTTAGCACCAAACATAAATGCTTACTAAATGCCACAAATTTATAAAGGGGAAAACACAGCTGCAATAGGTATCTGTGCAAACTCTATTGATTATAAAGCAGTGGAAGCTATGAACTTTGTACCCAGTTCATATCTTGTAACCACAACCACTTTTAGAATATTAATTAACATCAGAACAGTGATGGTGAAGTTTACCTTCTATTTACAGCTTTAATTTGAAATCAAATTACGCAAATAAACCACAATTTTCATCTAAATCTCCATCCTGACGTGGATTTCATCTGGAAGGCTGATTTCTGAGTATGAAGTATTATTTTGTTTTTTGTGGAGGTTTGGGTTGGTGGGGGTTTTTTGGTCCAAAAAAGGCTTCTCACAAGAAATTACCTTGATCAGCATAGGACCTTTGTGGCACTGCACAAACTCCCTGAAGACCATGATGAATTCGATCAAAATGGCTTCTCTAGAAAGGAAAAAAAAAAATAAAAATAAAAAGAACCCTTTGGTTTTACAAGTTTATGTCTATCCTTGAGGAAAATAAGCATTCAGCCACACACAGACTAAGACAGAGTTACTGCCACCAGCTAACCAAAACAGGAACAGCACGATTGAAGCACAGTGGGCACGGACTGGAACAAGAGGCAGAAGTTGCTCTGCCACTTACCTGCTCCGTCACCTCAGTCTGTCATCACACCTGTTCTCAGGTCACTCTCACCTCAGGCTGCCTTTAACTACAAAACTTTCAACTCTCAAACCACATAATGACATAAATTAGACGTCCACAGGAGTCTATGAAGAATCTCTGTAATCAACACCTTCAGCCACTTCCTATGAAAGCTGTATCTCATAGGAGGTTCGGGAGGACAAATGTTTTTAACCTTTACGAAAACGTAATGGGACAGCACAGAACAGCTGCTCCAAACACATCGAGGGCCGATCACCCTGTAACTGGAGTAGAGGATGGCCCTGGAAGCATTTGCGAAGTCCCCAGGACCGCAACCCAAAAGCCGGGGCCGGCTGACGGCGGCGCTTTTTGCAGCCACCACGGCCGCGGCCTCCCGCGGGCCGGGACAGCGGGGGAGCAGCACCGACAACGCACACGGCAGCGGG
>VZRH01005837.1:261142-275873 GCA_013397555.1 Urocynchramus pylzowi
CAGCCTGTTCCAGTGCTCTGCCACCCTCAACGTAAAGAAGTTCTTCCTCATGTTGAGGTGGAACTTCTTGTGTTTCACTTTACGGCCATTGCTCCTCTTCCTGTCGCCGGCACCACTGAAAGGAATCTGGCACATCCTCTTGGCACCAGTCTTTGAGATACTTCTAGAATCAGAGAATCATAGACCATGCTGAGTTGGAAGGGGCCCACCAGGATCCAGCTCCTGGCCCTGCACGGGACACCCCGAGAGTCACACCCTGTGCCTGAGAGCATTTTTCAAACACTTCTGTAACTCGGTCATGCTGGTGCTGTGACTGCTTCCCTGGGGAGCCTGTTCCATGCCCAACCACCCTGTGGGTGCAGAAACTTTTTCTAATATCCAATCTAAACCTCTCCTGACTCAGCTTCATGATGTTTCCTCGAGTCCTGTCTCTGATCACGAGAATGAAGAGATTGGCACCTGCCTGTCTACTTCCCCTCATAAGGATGTTCAAGACCACAATATGATCTCCCCTCAGTCTCCTCCAGGCTGAACAGACCAAGTGCCATCATAAGTCTTCATAAATCTTCTCATAAGTCTTCATAAATCTTCTCATAAGTCTTCTCCTTCAGACCCTTCACCATCCTCACAGCTTCCTTTGGATGCTCTCTAATAACTCAATGTCTTTTTTATATTGTGATGCCCAAAACTGATCCCAGGATTTGAAGTGATGCCAACCCAGTGCAGAGCAGGGTGGGACAGTGTCCTCCCCGGCCCAGCTGGTGATGCCAGGGGTGATGCTAATTCATATTCAACTTCCCAATTGTACGTATTGATGAGATCCCTTCTCAGTCTTCTCTTGACTAAGCAGGCCCAGCTCCCTCAGCCTCTCCTCTTGAGATAGGTGTTGCAGACCCATCATCATTTTTGTGGCTTCCACTGGACCCTCTCCAACAGCTCCTTGTTTTCCTTGTAGTGAGGAGCCCAGAACTGCACACAGCACTCCAGATGTGGCCTCGCTAGGGCCCAGTAGAGGAGGAGGGCCACCTCCCTGGGCCTGCTGGCCACACTGTTCCTGATGCACCCCAGGATGCTGTTGGTCAGTCATCCTGGCCACAACATCCTGGGGTTGAACTGGGCACTGCCAGTTCATAGTCAACTTGTCACTCAAAACTTACAAGTCCTTCTCAGTAGAGCTGCTCTCAAATAGGTCAGACCCCAATCTGTGCTGGTACTTGGGAACTCATGGACCCACCTGGCACCAAAGGGAACCCTGGGGTGAGCAAAGCAGCCCCTGGTCCCAGACTGACTGCATCTGAACAACAGCTGGGCACAAATAGAGGAAGGGAAATTACATGTTTCAGACAGAAACCTCTTCCATCTAATGGACACTGAAATGCCCATACATTTTTAAAATATTAAAAAATGTAAAATCTAAGATAATTTTGGAAATACTTGGAATAATTGTTTTCAATTTATTTAATCATGGAAAAATTGAACTAGAATGTTCTTGAAAATATTATTGAGCTAGAACATTCTCTAGAAGAAAATTCTCCTCGAGAAGAGGTGACTAACAGAGGACATCATCGATGTATGCAAGTATCTAAAGGGGGGTGCCAAGAAATTGGACCCAGGCCGTTCTCAGTGGTGCCAAGCAATAGGACAAGAGGCAATGGACAGAAAGTGATGCCCAGAAAGTTCCACTTGAATTTGAGGAAGAATGTCTTTGCTGTGCAGATAACTGTGCACTGTAACAGAGTGCCCAGAGAGGTTTTGGAGTCTCCCTCACTAGAGATATTCAAGAACCTTCTGGATGCAATCCTGTGCAGTTTGCTCTGGGATGACCCTGCTTGAGCAGGTAGGTTGAACTAGATGACCCACTGTGGTCCCTTCCAATCTGACTGGTTCTGTGACTCTGTGGCAGTGAAATGCACATAAATTCAATTTTAAAACATTCAAAAATATAAAATCTAGAATATTTAATTTTGAAAAGATTTTCAAGTGTCTTGGAATAATTGTTTCCAATTCATTTAATCAAGAAAAGAATTGAACTAGAATATTGACGCATTTTTATAATTAGCATGGTTTAATTTAATGCTCTGTACATTTTTCCAGAACTTATATTTTCTTCTGGAAAATAGATTGTATTTTCTTCTAGAATAATAGATTGCATACCCTGCATTCCTCTGTTATTTGCACTTCAGCACATCAGTATTTTAAAACTTAAATCCTTCATCGCCAGTGGGAGAACAACGATGGTCCAGGATAATTTTCCTTCTATAGTGAATTCTACCTAATTTAGGATATTCATAATATTCTGTTCAATTTATGCTAAAAACACCTAAATGTGGCTTTAGGTAAGTGATGTGCAATATAGATCATACTATTGATTTCCCACCTTGCCTGAAATTGAAAATATTTTCTGTGAAACAGTTCTCAAGTTTTCTAGATGTACTGATTTCTTGCACACGTGAGTATTTCCATCAGGGGGCAGCGTTCTGCTGCTTCCCACACAGCCAGGGAAAAAGGCCCTATTCAGTAGGCAGAATTCCTCTTCTATCTTTTTCCATAAGGATTTCTCTGATCGGCCCTTCAGCAATGCTGGAGACTGTATGTGCCCAATATTTTTATATTGAAACCCCTGTTGGTTAAAGCACGGTGCTAATAATGCCAAAGTTGTGGGATTGATCACTGTATGGGCCATTCATTCAAGGTGGACTTGATGATCTTTGTGAGTCCCTTCCAGCTTAGGATATTCTGTGATTCTAATGAGAAAGCATCTCAGAGTTATCCTGATGGTTGCAGGGATAGTATAATGTCCCCGTCATTTCCTTCTGCCCTCACTAATGAGCCAACCAAAGAGAATAAAACCCAACACTGCTCCAGCTGTAGCTAACTAAAAGTACTCAGCCAACATGTTTTAATTCTCCATGGCCTCCCAGCCTTGGTGCATGTTGGGGTACTGGAGCTCTCCCCACTGCACAGGCAGTACATGAGTATTTCGAGGGAAATTACAGGTTTCTTCAGACACAAATTTGAATGCCATGAGAATGTGTTTACTGCAAGCAATGAACATGACCATCTCCTGCAACAAGAAATGACTGGAGGTTCTGAATGATGCCTCCAGTTACTGTGGTCTGTACAGATGGTTACTGTGGTCACTGAAGGGAAGGCAGCTTGTGTGGTTATTGCTTCAGCACCCAGGCAAGAGGGTGTAGGGGGCCTGGGGGAATGCAGGAAGCATTAAAGTATGTATTAGTGTGTGGGGACGGTGGGAAGGCAAAGGGGCACACAGGGAATGCAGGGTTAGATCCCTCCAGCCTATTCACCTCAGCCCTGGTAGTCACCTCTGAACAACCTTGCCATTAACTGCATGTCCCTTGGGGTCATGGTGGCTGGGACAAATATTGTGAACCTTCCTGGGTATGCTGAAGTTTGGAGACTGTTAAAATTCTTTTTTGAGGTTTTACATCTCTGAGTAACAAAGATCATAAAGACAGTTTATTTCCTGTAGAACTGTGGTACTTGTAAACCATGGACACCTGAGTACTTTTTGTTCCCTTCCTCCTGGCATGACTCTACCTCATCTTGCTTTGGTTGTGGCACTCCTTTCATGAGCACTGAGGTTACAGTACCTGTTTACACTTCCACTTTTTATTGCATCCATGAGTACTCATGAAATGTCCCCTCACACCAAAGCAGGCTTCCAGGATTCCAGCTGCATGAGGAGGAATCTTGCCAGCAAGAGGAGGCAGGTGATCCTTCCCTTCTGCTCAGCACTGGGGAAACATAGCTGGGGTTCTATGTCCAGCTCTGGGCTGTCCATTACAGGGAAGACAGACATACTGGGGACAGTCTAGCAAAGAGCCATGGAGATGACAGAGGGGCTGGAGCACCTCTGCTCTAAGGAAAGGCTGAGTGAGCTGGGACTGTTCAGCCTGAAGAGGAGAAGACTCAGGGGGATCTCATCAAGATACGCAGATACCTGAAGGGAGGCTGTACAGAGGATGGAGCTGGGCTTTTCTCAGCAGTGCCCAGTGACAGAGCCAGAGATAGTGAGCACAAAGGGAAACACAGGAGGTTCCTTCCAAACACTTATTTTCCTGTGAGGGTGACTGAGCACTGGTACAGGCTGTCCAGAGAGGCTGTGGAGTCTCTCTCCTTGGAGCTTCTCAAAAGACATCCAGATGTGATGCTAGGACACCAGCTCTAGTCAGCCCTGCTTGAGAAGAGGGTTGGATCAGACCAGAGATCCCTTCCAACTTCAACCATTCTGCAAGTCTGTGTCAGGAAAAACCCTGCATCATGGTTATTTACTCTGAGAAGAAGAGTCACCTCTGACTTGGAGCCAGAGGAAAGCTGCCAGGACAGGCTGAAGTCAGCAGAGGGCAATATGGCTGCATAGACTGACTGAGCTGCAAGGATGTGTTAGAGAGAGGTAGAGCATTCTATTTCTTTGAAATACTGAAAATTTTCTTGCATTAAACATTGAAATTTTATGTGCATACGTACCTATGCACATGTTTATTTGTACACATCAAGATTATCAATCTATACAGACTATAACTCTGGATCTGATTTGAGAAAACACAACATTCCATTCAAGGATTGGATGGTGGCCATCTGTGTCTTGTACCTTGCAAAGCTGTTATTAGGAAAACTCATTTTCAGATTATTCCTCCTCTCTTTGGTAAATCCTTTTGGTAAACTCCTCTCTTTGTGAGAGGCAGGGCAAAGTGTATCCAGAAAGAGACAGGGGTGGTATTTTGTTTTGCATCCTTGTTCAAAGCAGGGCACTGTACTGCTTTCCAGACTGCTCAGCTTACTGCTCTGCATAGAAAAGCTTCCTATCACTCAACCAGTAAAGCAAGACGAGAAGTGCAGACAAAACTGCAGCAAGTCAATGATCTCTGCTTGAGGTTCTGCATAAATATGTAGGGTAAATAGGAAAGAAGGTGAGTGAAACTGGGCCAGATGCAAAATAGCAGCATACCTCAGATTCATTGGAAAGGCAGGACAAAGCGTATCAGGAGACCTGGTATTTGCTCTGTTGTGCAGGTATTTTACAAAGATCTGTGGCTCCCAGATGCTAGCAGGAGAGTTAAGGGGTCAGGACATACCTCTACCAGTTAGAGCTCTAAAGGAGCACACGTAGGCAAGAAGGGGTTGGGGAGCTTGAAGCATTTTCAAGCCAAAGAGAAGATCAGTCTCAGACCCTACAAAGGGAACCACAACTGGTGCTAGTGACAGGACACATTTGGGTTCTCTCACACCACCTGGTGAGCCCAGAAAAGGGCACTGGTCCAAGCTGAACCATTATATACTGAAGACTTTGCCACATACCATGGTTAAACACCCAGCACCCTGCTCCTGGCAGTGGTTTGTGTGTGAGGTAGAATCCAGCTGCCTCACCTGAGGGACTGATACTGCTTTGCATTTAAATGTTAGGCACCTAGAGAAGCCATCCCCCTAAAGCAAGTATTCAAATTCCCTTCATGGTTGGCAGGTGTCTTTGAAAATAAGTACCCAGGAGATTCTATCTGCCTGTCTTACATGCATTCACCAAGGCCAAGGCAATCTTCCTTGGGGCTTTCAAGGATTCCTGCCTCTGCTTTTACTACACAGAGAAAGCAAGCAATCATTGTGGGACTTACTGCAGCTCTCAGGGTTGGACATCTGGTTTAGCAGGTCTAACAAAAAACTTGTCTTCTGGGCTCCTATGGGACATGCAGAAAGATTGGCAAATTGAGAGGGTCACTCACCTATCCCAGGGTGGGTGTCAAGTATTGTCACCTCTAGTGCTGCCATATGCTGAGCAGAGAGGGGACACAGGTGACCTACACTAAACATCTAATTTTGATACAGTCAAAGCTGATGAGGAAAAAAGCTCACCCCATTAATGAAGGAGGGCCTCCAGAGGCCTGCAGAACTCAGGCATCTCAGGCTGTTCAATTGGGTCCTGCCCTCAGCATCCCTGGGACACAACTGCGTTGCTGCCCCTCAAAGGAGGCAGAGATGAACCCCCCTTTACTCATCAGTTTGCTTGACTTGATATATCAAGTTTGTATTGCAGAAAGACAGTGGGAGGTCTGTGAATGATGTCCTTCCCTCCAATTTCCTTCCATGTGACTTTCTTCTGGGTAGCAATTATTTTGCAATAGCAGTGGGTGGCTTTGCATATCAGTAACTACTTGTACCCTGTAAAATTCTGTTCCCTGCACATTACACTTGTGAAAAGTGACTTAATTAGAAAAAAGATTATGGATGATGCCAATGCAGTATATGAAAGCCCGGTTTGTACACAGGAAAAAGTCAGTGTTCTTTCTAGAAGGTAATGCAATAAATTATTCACTGTAGGATAAAATTGCCCAGTGCCTATAATTCAAGGTCTTTGCAATGAGAATTAGGAAGATATGTGATTGTTGTTTCCCATTTTCAACTTTGCAATAAAAATCAAACCAAAACTACAAATATTTTTTATTTCTTAGACAGCAGTAAAATCAATTTGTTCCATTGTTGGAAAACATGTAAATGTAAACTGAGGTGGAAAGTTAACACAAAAGTTTTCATGTTAACTAAAATCTCAACTTGTCTTCAAACAAGGCCATTAAAAATGCAGCAACTGTGCAGTATTTAATTTCCTTCAATTCCAAAAGCTCTATCAGATAGGCAATTCACTCATAGACACCCCTCAAGAGATATGTATTACATCAAAGAGATGGTACACTTCTCCTCTGGGGTTAGGTTTTCTCATATTCTGCTCTCCTAATTCAGGACCTGACCTTTAGACACTCTGAGCAACAGGGAGAATTGTGGCTAGGAGGAAATTTTGCACCAGAAACCAATGACATTTTCTTTGTACCTACAGGGAATCTTTGAAGTAATACATTCCCATTGTTATGTCACCTTGGCTTTATGAAAGTCAAAGTTCTCCCTTAAGCATAATGACATTGTGCAGTTTGGAAGTTTCTCAGTGATAAAAGGGTGATAAACACAGTGTGATTTCTGCACCCTAGTTCACTGCAGTGTTGAGATTGTAGGCACTGTAAAGCACCTAGATGGGAGAATGTTCTGATCTAGCACAATAAATCAACTGACACTGTGAAAACCGAAGTGCACACCCCATGCTGATCTGCAGTTTGCTCTTTAAGAACTGTAATTGATAAAGTTTAGGGGAAAAGAGTTTCTTCATAGTAGCTTGTATGGGGCTATGTTTTCGATTTGTGCTCGAAACAGTGCTGATAACACAAGGACATTTTCTTCATCCAGTTCAGATATGCCTACGTGAGTGAGAGTGAAGTGCTGCCATACTCCTAAACATAGCTTCAGGGTGATAGGAATGCTGGATAAGCTCAGCAGGGTTCAGCTTCTTTAGCACGAGAATGTTTGAGGGTGGTTGAGGATCTTTGAGGCTGATTTCAAGCAGAATCTAAGAAACAGTACACAGGAAGGCAATGCTCCTGTGCCAGCTGCTGGGCAGATTTGTCCTCACTGCCCTTCTGGGATTACCAGATGCTTTAATATCCCAATGTGACCAAGCAGTAGCCTAAAGTACACTGTAAAACCGTGTGAGGGCTCAAGATCTACTGCTTCTGCAGGCTTAAGGAATCTATTTCCGAGATTTTTTCTCCCTCAAATGCCCTTATCAACATGGCAATATTCAGACATTAATTCAGTATGGGTTAAAACACGGGTTAAAATCAATCCACCTTCTCTACCCATTTGTTCTAGAGGGATGTTTTCATGGCTCACTGGAGGTATTACTACAACCATTTCTCTTGCTGCAGCAGCCTCTAAGGTGACTTGCCCCTTTTTGCATTTAGAACTAAATCTAGAGTAATTACGCTGTAGCTCAGTGCCAGATTGCCCATGCCCATGGTTGAAACATAGTTACTCTGCTTCACTCTAAAATTACTTCTCTCCCTTCTGTGGAAGCTGAGAAAACTTGAAAACTCTGAAAGGCACCAAGGCAGGGGAAGGTTTGGGATTATGGGTTGTGCACTGTGTTGCCCCCACAAACGTAGTGTACAGCGCTTTTGGGGGAAACCTTGTTGCAGAGATCCATTTCAAACTTTTGTTTTGCTATTACTCCTCCAACCTGATTTATGCTGTAAAACTGTGGTCTGACTACGCTGAGGGGAGAGCTAGTAGGTTTACTCAGAAAATAGCAGAGCAGACTCAGTGTCAGTTTTCACTGGTAATTGCCAAATTTCCACTATTTCCCCTCTTCTTACAGTTCCTTTTCCTGCTGTTCTTCAGTCCAGCTACACATTAGCACCTCTGCTGCAAGGCACAAAACAGACATGCAATGCTCAGCAGAGATGTCAGGGTGCCAGAGGGGGAAGCAGGACCTCCCTGTGGCCCCTTAGACCACCCCAGCTTCCCTGAGTGAGCTGATCTCGGCGCCCACTTTCAGCTCAGCAAAAGCTGTGTCAGAATTCACAGTGCTCTGTCACAACCCAAAGTAGACACATGTTGGAATTTTTTCTTCTGGTTCTGAAGCCCTCTAAATTTTTCAAACTTCCCAGTAGCGGCCCCTACCATTACACACCAAGGATAGGAGTCAAATAACTGGACTCTGAATGTCTGCAAAGGCAGCACCTGCATCTGTGAGACTTCAGTGGAGTGGCTTTGCAGACAGCTGGAGCAACAGATACTCACAAGACACTTCCAGTAGACAGCACCATGGGAAAATGGGCTCTTCACAGGAACATTTTCATAAAGACATCTCTTTTGTAAAGACAGCTGACTGTGACAGGTTCAGCTATGGGCATCCACATCAGCTTTCTTCCATGAGCCACCCAATAAATCTCTCTTCTTTTGATCTGGAAGAGGCAAGGCTCCCATGGGGCACAGACATAATATGCTGCAGTTACTGCCTATATCCAATACCTATGAACATAAAACATCCAAGTTCTGTCACGTCCTAATTTGGGATGCTTTTGCAATCTTAACAGTTTGCTTTAACTAGTGTTTGTTTCTGGGTGCTTTCACAAAGTGATGATAAGAAATCACGAGATCAAATACCTGACTTCTTTTTGGTTTCTCCTCGGCAGGTCTGCAGCCTTGAGGCTCACAGCATGGAGCAAGTGAGGTAAGTTGAATTGTGGACATTTCACACATACAATCTGGCAAAAAAAACTTGTAATACTCTTAGAAACACCCGAACCATTTAGTTTGAAACCATCCCAGAGTTCATCCTGAAGCAGATTTTACGCATTGGATTTTATTGCAAAGACCTGCAGCACAGCATGGAGCTGTGCAGCTGTGAAGTGTGGTAGTCAATATTTGCATGCTAAATTCCTGCTGGACTACTGGCCTCGATGACATTGTAGGGCAGGAACATCACCTTGTGTTGGGCACTCAGAGAAAAAGGACTCCCTTTTTGATTTTGAATTTTGTTCTCTCTAGTAGTTTAATTTACATATTTTTTGTTTCTAATATTGAGAGCCCGAGAGACCAGGAACTGCTCCTCAAAGTGTCCTTTGCACAGAGATACATGAGCCTTTTGTTTGGCTGCATTCTTAACATATTTGTGGAACAGAGTCATATTAATGTCTAACAAGCTAATAACCAATACCTGCAATGCCCCTCACAGGCCTCCCAAACAATGTCAACCACAGTTCTTGAAGTTCTGGTATTCTTGCTGGTGGCCTAGTCAATAACTAAAATGGACTAAAGAGACATTGTTGGCAAACAATTAAGGAAGACACGTGACAAGACATCCTTGTGAACAGCAGCACACAAACAATAGGACCTGAACTCCCAGGTCACCCAGGTGAGGCACAACCCACTCAAGGACATGGCTGCCTGCCCTGTGCCAGCTAATTGGTCACAGAGCAAATCAGTGTGGACTCCTGAGGGACACAGTGGCAATTTTGAGCTGGTTGGTAGCGAGGAAGATGGAAAATTATGTCAGTAATCCAGCCTCACTATAACTGTGACACCAGAGCAACACCTCTAAGGCCAGCAAGAGCCAGCAACATCCCCATTCTTCTTTTCACAGCTTGCTTCCCTGCCTGATGGGAGGATCAGATTTCTAGGGAAAGGCTTTTCTATCCACGATTTTTAAGACCTAGAATAGTCTCAAGGATCTGCCATAGACTCGAAGCAGAAGAAAGAGAAAATACAAGGACACTATTTTTCCCCTTGAAATAATTTGAAGTTTGGTTGGGTTTTCAGAAGGCTTCTCCCAGTCCAGGTCATTTTAATTCCAGAATAATGAAGAGTGAAGAATTGCCATGAGCTGGTATCTGCCTTTAACAAGAGCTACATTGGGCTGTCAGAGGACGAGATATCCCTGCAAAGGAAGTTTCAAAAATATCTATCAATTCAACATCCTTTGATATGGCACTGAGCAAATTTTACATGTGTCAGTTTATTTTAAGTAAAGCAAATATCAGATGTTTGTCTACTAAGGAAAGGGTCACACTAACAGTCATAAAGCAATTCAAGAATCTTGAGTGGAAGGTTCTATAAAGTGGCAAGTGTTCTTATATCATTAATACAGTAGTAGTGAGATACTTCAGGTAATTTTTAACTGTAGAATGAGGCTTTAGTATTAAAAATGGCACTTAAGCAAGCATTAATTATTCTTCTAGTCAAGTTACTGTTCCTCTAATTGAAGTATTATCTTCAAAAATTGGAGTGATTAAATAAGGGGCATATTTACAAACACTTTGTCTTAAGACAGAGTCTAAGGGTTATCAGCATAGATATACATTAACAAATAACGCTTCAGGAAAAAAACGTATCTTGGATCAGTTTTCAAATAACCAGGAATAAAGGAGTTCAATGGCATTTCATATCCTGTATCCTTAGACTATCAGGGGAAAATGCTATCTATATAGATATATAGCCCTATCATAAAATGTCACTTTATTAAAAAGAAGGGTTTATAGTGGTCACAAGAGCCCCAATTCATTTTCCTGTATGACCAGGCCAGTCTAATAATTGTGTTTGCATTGTTAATTTTGTTTAATGGTTGATTTGGAATTATTTTTGGTATTCATTTGCATACACATATACATAAATACTCTGGCATAGGTAGACATAGGTACATGTGTGTCCAGGAGCTGAGGGGAGAGTTTTATATATTCATTCTTAAGAGAAACAGGGTTTTGCAGCTGCATTGATCAGAGCAGGGTGCCTGGGTTACTCATCCTCAATCTCTCCTGATGAAAATGTTGACACAAATTTGTCGGCGCCTTGAGGAGACAGCCCCTACTCTGCACATGTCATTTATGCTTTCTACACATTTTGCTGGCACCTCATTCATCTGGCACAAACATCATGCTCTCATCCTCTCCAATCTGCCTTCAGAATACTAAAACTATACAAGTTGTTAGGGGTTTTTTTTTGAGTACAAGGTACATGAGGGCATAGGACGTCACACATGGTCTTCCACAACCACGTGTGATCTTAGTACTCCACCAAAGTTGTTCCCCTCTGCACCCCCAGCTGAGTCTCTGGCTCCCCATGCTGCTCCCCCTGCTCCCTCATTGTGGGGACAAGGACAAGCAGGGTGCAGCCATGGTACAGCGTGTGCTGGGCTCCTGTTTGCACCCCAGTGCTCCTTCCTGGCAAGGCTCTCCTCACCCTCCTGGGGAGGCTGTGAAGGTCAGTTCTCATATGACAGCTTCACCAGGCTACTATGCTGACTGCAGCTCCCTGGGACACGCCCCCTTCACCTGCTGTGACTTCAGCCCCTGGACCTTCCGAGCTCCTGGCTGGCAGGAGTGTGTGTGTCTGAGTGCTGCCATTCAGCAGCTCAGACCCATCAGGGTCTTGCTTACACAATCTGCCTAAACCCCAACCCCTACCAGGGCTTCTGGGATAACACTCAATAGACTGAGCTTAAATATTAACAAAATGCCCTGCGGTGCACCAGGCAGTCAAGGCTGAGCACAATGTTCTGCAATTGGGTTACACCAGTTTGGAAAAATCTTGCCTTTCAACGGCCTCGTGTATACACAAAGAAGTTTCATTTTCCAATGTGTAAGCAGGTAGCAAGAAAAGACTTCTGCTGTCCTGAAGAATTTTTTTTAGGATCATAAGGCTAAATGAAGCCAAGAATCATCTCCTTCCAGCCCAGAACAAGTGCTCAGCTGTTTCTGCTCTCCTGTGGGTTGATAGCAGGAGGGGAAAGGCTGGGAGCAGGGTGGTGGGGGACATCTCCTTGCTCCTCTTCCTCAGCAAGGCTGACTGCTGAGCCCTCCAAAGGAGTCTTGCATAATGGTCACCCTTCCACAAGAGCACACAGGCAGCCCTCTGTGCCAGGGTGAGACCCCCCATAGGTTAATTTGTATTTCCTGGCATCCTATCAGTCTCCCCAGCAAGCTGGCTCTCCTGGTTACTTCAGCCATCTCACCCATCTGCAGCTGTGCATTTCTACCTGCATTCTCCTAAATGTGCCCTGTCTCATTTGCTTCACCCTGATAATTTCCATCAATTGCTGGTATGTCTCACTATAGATAGTTGGAGTTTAGTCATTGGAACAAAACCCAGTTGCTTAGAATTAACTAATACTTACCTTCAGGTGGAAGAAAATTGTTCTAGAAACTTAAAGAACATCTTAAAGTGCATGAGGAAGGCAGAGTGGTTCTTGTGGAGGTGGGAATCGTTTTGGCAAAGTCTCACTTCACACCCAAGAGATGAGGCAGGATGCTTTTCAGGCTTGCCAGCACTAACAGCAGGAGGTCTCTTCCCACCATGGGCTGCTCAGAGCCCATCAGGAGCCAGGCTAGTCTGGGTGGCGCAGCCTTTGCAACCCAAACTGGAGCAACACAGCACTTTGGAATATCATGAGTGTCTGCAAAATTTTGAGTGTATCATTTATTTATTTGCTTGTTAATTAGAAGCTTGTGCCAATGGGACCAGCAGTGCTGCACCATACCTTGCATCCATAACTCAGGCAACAGTCCCTGCCCACTTTGTCCTGATGGTGAAGCCTGCCGGTCCAAAACAAGCTGTAATCTGACTCCCCAGTGCTGTTTCAATCAGGCTCTGAGAAACAGTTGAGTAAATAAAGGGCTGGATTGGCTAATGCAAGAGAATGATTCAACAAAAGGAGGGAATGCACACATCTGTGTGGTTGTTTTTCTAGGAAAGAGGATATTTAATTGGGGTTGTCTTGATTATGACTCAGACTGCAATCAACTCATCTTTATTAGATGTACTTAGATACATGGGTTTTATTTTAGGCCCATCCCAAGTTATAAATTAAAAAGCCTTTCCAGAAGACCTTGGAAAATATTACATTGTGCAAGTGCAGCCAAAAAGTAAAAGATAATTAACTTTTTATCACAAAGGCAGATAATAAAAAGAATGCTTGAATACTATAATATTTTATAGAATACTAGAATATTTGAAAGCATTTTTCATGAAAGCCAGTATGATATAAAAGCATACTACAGTATTTATAATGATAAAGCTTTAAAAGTTAGTAGTAATTACTATTGTAAACTTACGATACCTTTGTAAGGGATGTGACAGGAATATCCTCAGACTTAGTGGTAGTTTGTAATATTGTTTCAGGACTGAGCTCTAAGCCCCAGAAACACAAAAGTTTATGGCATTATTATAAGCCAGTATTAAACTTCCATTGACAACTAGGCTGGATCATCCAAATACACTCACTCCAAATGCATGGTCTGCATGACTTTTTTTTTCATACAAACATCTTGAGAAATGAGACAGGCAAGACATTTTCAAGATGTGAAGGAGAGTTTGATAAGGACTTGTTTACTTGCCTGTCCTTTCTTTGCAAAAGCAGTTCTCCAGAGCTCCAGCTACAGGTTTCCACCCAGGAGACTCTGTTTGCCCCTGCCATGATAACCACATGGTTGTCCTTGTGGAGACTGCCAGGTGCTGCTGGTTCCCATCTCAAGGAGCCTTTGCCTCCTCACCCTTCCAGGAAGAGCCCTGCTGGACCTCCTGCTCTTATTTTATCCTCCTTTTGTTTGCTCTAAATTACCTTCCTCCTAGACTTTGGTAACTGGCTGGTAAGAATGGGCAACTCTCCCCTCCTCCAATCCCTCAAATGCTTGTTTTCAAGGGACTTGTGTTCAGGATTATGGTTGTTTTCCCCAATCCCAGTGCTGCCCTTCAGAAAGACCAGTTTCTCATTGCCTTATTTTTAGGTGTTTTTGCATCAAGCTTAGCATGGGTGAGATTCCCTCTTTATTTTCATCCAAAGGACTCTTTTTTTCACTTCTGTAGCCCAGTGCTTAGAGCCCTGTTGGTGGTTCACTGGGAATGATGCCAGCTGTTGAGAAAGAAGCTCATTTCCTGGAGCAGCTATCTTTTCCGAGATGGCCTTTATCCTAACCTGATTAGTTACAGTATTTTTGGCTTGTTTGATCTGGCACAATTACAGCCGGAAGCAGCCTTTTGAGGAGCCAAGGGGAGCACAGCCCTGGCAGCAGGTGCTGTGGCCAGGATCTGTTCTCCAGAGGCTGCTGCAAGAGAAGGTGCCAGCACCCAAGCACTGGAGGGTTTTCCCATTGCTGTTACTGCCCATGGTTTGCGAAATGGCTTTGCACACCTGGCTTTGGGATTTGCCATTTTGTGGTTTTTTATCCCAGCTGGAGGAAGTGCAGCTCTTTTTATTAATAATGTTGTAGGTAAAAACTACAGTTGTGGCCTCTCTGGGGACCAGAGACAACTGTGGGCCTGATTACAGTTCCAAGTGGCTACATTTCCTTCAGATCTGGCACAGTGAGCAAATAAACCTCTTTACTTACTAAAAAAA
>VZRH01005837.1:276289-313824 GCA_013397555.1 Urocynchramus pylzowi
CTGCATAAAGATTTCATCATCTTCCTGTGTCAATCTGCAGACAAGCAGATAGGAAGAATATTCAGGGGTGTGAGTGCAACAGAGGGTACTGTGGGGCTTTTCAGCAGCATAAGAGAGATCTCATTTGTAGATTAAAAATAGGAGAGACAAACAGTTTTATGTTTAACTTCTTAACAACTGAACTCAGCTCTTGAATTTTACCCTTAATTTGTCCTACTTGTATTTATTATAATAGTATTTAAAATATACATTTTTAATATTTTATTTACTGCTTAATGTATTTTAACATGGTTTTAAAGAATGTGGTACCTGTATGACGTAGGGAAGCAAACTTTAAAGAAGTGAAAATTTGCTAGCACTAATCTGGAAATTAATCTAAACCACTGATATTCAGCATGTGGTCTTTGAACATAGTGTTTTACTTCTAAGGATCTTTGTGACATGAGTTAGTAAAACAGACTTCTCTATGATAGACTTCAATGTATGCTCGAAAGATCTGTATGGAAATGTTTATGAGCCCACAAATGGAAGAAGTTAAGGATGTTAACAGTATGTTGAAAAACAACAAGAATTTCAAAGAATGCCAGCAGTAAATCACTGCAATGTAGGAACTCTTAACAATTACCAAAGTATTCAGGAAAGTGAGGCTCCTTAAATAATCTGAAACTATCCTGATGTAAGATCAAAAGACAAAATATTCCATATCCCATGGCAACTTGTTTTGTACAATTCCAGGGGAAGAGCAGGCTGTTAATAAAAGTAATTTCAGGTTAAAATTCCCAAATCCAGATGCGATTTCAAATGCTCTATGTACACCCGGATAGCTCTGGAACCAACACTTGGCAATGAAGTGGGGGATTGTAAACCCCAGACCTGTGAAGCCTGCAGGTGGGTGAATCCCTCTGCTAGATGAACACAGCAATATTGCTCCATGAGCAAAACCCCAGATAATTTCATTTTGCACATTCTTGCAAAACAAGCTGACCCTGATAGGAATGCAGGAACTGATAAGAGACCTGGTGAAATATTAGGAAAGACGTTTTTCCATGTCCCTGTTACTCGAGGGAAACTCCAGGCATAATTCACACAGTTTAAGGAATGGCACAGTCTAAAGTATCTGGAGATAGTGAAGTATTTTATTGCAGTGGTATCTGCAAAGGTACATCACAAAGGGAGACCTAGAGCACAAACATAAATGATTGCTAGATGTCTCTGACAGTGTTTGTATATATTCTAATGTTCCACCAGCTACCTAGAAATATATTATTTGTTTAGGTTATTTTTAACAGTTTATTTTAAGGTTATTTCAAAATGGATGAGCAAGTAAAAGTGTGCTCAGCTGGACTTTAGGAAAGAAACTGGGAACAGTGACCAGGGCTCACCTGCGAAATGCAGTGCTGACACCCATTCATGGAAGTTTCTTGTCATATTCTGCCACGCAGCATTTTGGCCATTTATAATTATTTTGGGTTTGCTTTTGCTTTCATGACAGTTTACTTTGTTCCTATGTAACAGAAATATTTTGGGATTAATTGAAATTCCGGTAACTGCTGTTGTGATCTTCAAGGACCATTATCTTGACCCTGGCTTCCCAGAGATGGGATATGCCTAGAGGAGGAATATACATAGACACTGTATGCAAGCCTGAGGTGGACAGGACACCCTGCAATGCTTCTCCTCTGGCCTGGTGGAACATAGGATGTTTTTACATTCTCCCATGGCTGAAAACCACTTGCAAATGGGGGTCCCACAAGCATCTCTGGGGCAGGTGTCCCTGTAGCCACCAAGCAGGAAATCAGGGTGGAGTGGCAAGGCTGAGCCTCCCATTCCAGCACAGCACAAAAAGAGACAATCCACGTCTCTGCTTTATTTCAGATATCTGAACACTCCCTGCAGTCTGTGTTAAACATAACTCCATGCTCATGTAGCAGTCCCTGTATCTGTATCAGTATCAGTATCTGGCTGTGACAGTGCAGATTCCCTGGCACACCCATCACCTGCTCTGTGATTGTGCTTCCTCCCATCCCTGTGATTCCCAGGTCAAGTCTCAATGTATTGCTAGATTCAGCAACTGTGAAAGTAGTCAAATGCTGAATTGACAAGTCTAATAGGTTGGTTGTCTCTGATGTGAGAGAATGCTTAATTAATTTTCTTAATGAAGTTAAAAGAGACAGCTTTAAATTAAAACAAATTACTTACATCTTAAGCAAAAGAAAGTTCATAAGAGGGAAAATAACATTGGATTAAAATATGATACTTTTGTATTGAAGAATCAAGCACTATTTTTAATGTTGGCAGAGAAGGATGTCAGAACTTGTTCTGAAAAGCAATGTACAGGATTTTGTGTTTGTGCTCTTCATTATGGTGTAATGGAATCCTATAAACACCCAATACTGACGCCATGGTTGCTGGCTTTCAGGGCACAGTAACTGTAAAGTCCATAAATAGGATAATAAAATCACAGAAGCATAATAAAAGAAGTGTGAATAAAAAGTGAGAGGTATGTGAATATGGCACCAATCTTTTATTGGAAATTTCCAGTTCCACTTCACCATACACTACAATAACTGCACTGGGTGCTCCTGCTTATAGTGTGCTCAGTACAAAGGAGTGATAACTTTCAATGACTCACACCCTAGCAGGGTGTCAGCTCTTCTGGAGGCACTAAGAAAATTTCCAACCCTCTTTTTCTACAGGTCTCAATAAACCTCAGCAATCAAGAAATATCATTGTTAATGGAACGCATCTCCTCCCACCCAACCTCACTGCCCTTTCCTTTCTTATGTTGTTTACCTGATACTTGCATCTTAACTAAACTTACTCATCCTCATCCTAGTTTTAGGTGTCACCACTGAATTTGTTGTTGTCAGTAACGTGACTGATTTGAGTTGGACTTCAGGGTGCTAGTAAAAGAAATTTGCTGTGAAAAACCTAAGGTACTAGAGACTATAAGAAATGGAAAGTGAAATGACATTATGCTTCCTTCTAGCATCAGTGTCCTGAGTCTGTGAGTACAAGTGACTCCTCTGCTTTCCATGAAGGCCTCTCAGGACCAAGCATTTTTCCATTTCTTTCTTGGATGTCCCCAGTGGGAGCTTCAAATCTTCCTAAGGATGCCATTCAGAGGGTGGGTCCCTGTCTTTCCTCCAAAAGAGGAGAGATGAACTGGCACTGACAAAAGGTGCATGCCCAGACTGCCTACTGCACTTACCACTGAGCAAAATAAATTTAACTGCTAAACTGCCCAAGTAGAACAGAGTGTCATTTTTTAAATGGTTGGAAGAACTTGAGTTTGGGGTGTTTTGCACCTCTAGCATCACAGCAGATGGTATTGTGAGCAAACTTCACTTCAAGGCTTTATGCAGAACTTGGCCAGAAGACAGGATGCTGCCAGGAAGCTACACAGGAGAACAGAAGTTTTATACAGCACATGGTGAAGGAAAACATTGGGAAACACTAGAAATCTGTATAGGCTGATGCTGTTATCCATGTTCTCAGCCAGCTAATCTCCCAGTATCGATACTGGTGTTTATTTAACACTGACGAAAGACGTGGAGCTCTTCACAAGACAAATCCTGCATCTCCAGCAGAACTGTTTTCTTCTTCCTCTGTGAAGAATAGCTTCTTTATGCAGTAAACCACTGAATTTGTTGCTACTTTATCTCACTCCAGTCACTTGTTCTTCCCTCTCCATCCTGGCGAGGCTGAGAGGCAGCACACGTAAAGCCCTTCAGAGCTCAGCTCACCAAGGGGCTTTCAAGAGCTGTGGGTGGTTTTCAGCTCCCATGAAAACAAAGGGAAGCTGAGAGTGCTTGAGGCTTGGCAAAGGATCAGGCTGTGACTGATTTACATCTCTGTGTTTATGGGGCTACCTGAGAGACAGAACAATCAGGAATTTTCATTTCCTTCTCCTCCTCTGCTCTGCCTAGGTAGGAAAGGCCACAATTTCCCACCTAGTTAGTTTAGCTGGTTTTTGAGTATCTGGTACAAGGACACAAAGGGTTTGCACAGTTGAACTTCTGCAGTGTGAGACACAGACAACCAGCCTCCTCTGGGGCCTTTTTACATTAAAGCTCTTCTGCACCATCAGGGAAAATCATGTTTTTAACACTACTGCTGCAAACAGAAAAGCCAAAGTGTTTATTTCCTTTGACACTCCACAAACCACCTTATTGCTTCAGTGAATTAGTGGAAATAATCCAAGAGTAAAGCACTTACAGGTAGATGTGATGAAGGCAAGGACAAGACCCTACTGATTTCTTTAGAGCCAAGGGTCTCTCCTGCATTTAAACCTAGTCTTTAAAAAGCTGTTCTCTGGTTTATGTTGCAGATTCTTGTGATGTATCCTGAACACGAAGAGTTTAAAATTTTAAAGCGCTTCTATAATCACACCATGTGAGAAGGGAAACCAAAAGCTGTTAAACTGTTTTATGGTTTTTATGGGGCTTTTTATCGTTTATGGTTCTACAGCTTTTTTGATGTTTGTTATTTTAATGGTCATAAGGAAAAACAAAACTGTGTCAGTTTCACAAACTGCAGTTAATCCCTTAAGCCAACAGCAGGTACCAAAACAGGGTTTTGCTGATGCAGAGAAGGTACTCAGTTTGGGAAGTTTGGGAAGTGACCTGGGATCTCTACTGACTAGACAAGCTTGTGGTCTTGGTTAGAAGTGTAGTTCTAACTTTCAAAAGAACCTGAGGTCTCTAACAACTCTCAGGAGGCTAAAGCACAAGAAAGAAATCCTGCTGAATGGTCTAATAAAGGTCACACCTTGTGAGATTGGATACTGGGGTCCTGCTTGCTTCATCATATCTTGGTCTAATAATTGACTGAAATTATTAGGTGGGCAAACCACCTGAGGACAGAATTCCAGGCTCCTTCTGCCTCTTCTCCTAGACCCATGTGTGTGACTGATCCTGCAGAGCATGAAAGGTGCCCATTCTCATGCTGTGACCTTTCACTAAATGAAGAAAACTTTCCTCAGGGGCAGAGTCTGCAACTTCAAATCCCCAGAGGTTAAGTCAAGCTCTGACTTCCAGAGCAGAGGAGTACCCTAAGGAGCCTGGCAAACCACAGTCTTCATGATAATATGGGTGTCAACAGCTGAAGCATTGCTGGGTGTTCATGTCAGTGTGACTTAAGCAAAGGCTTGTAAGGATGGTTTTCATCAGGGCACATCAATGCTGGGGTGCTCTCAGCACCTCAGCTCTGAAGGCTCACTGCTGTCATGAACACAGGCACCCGGGACTGAAGTTGCAACCTCAAAATGCTATTTCATGTATCTCCTTAGGAGGTTTTAGGTATCTCAGGGAAATGTTTATCAAAGGTTCACTTTGGCCTGGGGAGGATGATTGCCCCTGGTTGCCCTGTGGGCAGTGGAGGGCAGCAGGAACCTGCAGTTCAGTCCAACTCACCCACGGCACAGCACACGGCCAGACACATGGTCAGTGCCTTTCCACTGTCTGGCTTGGGGTGCCACAGCTCTCAGCTCCACCAAGTCACAGCTGCCCTTTGGAAATCCCTGCAAAGATTATTTTTGACAATAATCTGAGAATCCAGAACTTGCATTTGGAAAAACAATTTAGGGACTGTTAAAGATGCTTTGGAGGAAGGTCTGGGGAGGCAAGCTTTGCTCAGAGCTGGCATGCCCAGCAGCCCATCTCCCTCATCAATGACTTAGGCCTCTTCAGAAGTGAAGGGTACTATAGCTGAGCTCTGTCCACACTTCCCACTTCAGCTCAGCAACATCACAGGATTGCAACAGACAGTCCTTCTTATTCATCCCTATTTTCCCATCTGATCTCTGCAGACCAATCAGAAACAGTTCACCAAACAAAGATAAGCAATATCCCAGAGAACTTTAAGAAATTACTCCTTATCACCCCTCCTGAGGATAGGCTCAACGGTCAAGGCCACAGTTAAATCTTCCTTTTCTTGTAAAAGTTAACTGAAGTTAGTTATTAAAGTGCTGGCAGTATTTAGGGAGGTTCTGAAGTGAAGAAGAGCACGAGATACCCACACTGCCTGAGAAAATATCAGGGGCATCTTTATCCAAAAAATCTTGGTGTAGTTTCTTCTGAAGAGCTTCCTGGAAGATATACCAGGTACAACTTAAAACTGTCATTTTAGGTATTGGATATGTGAAGTGATGCTTATAAATTAAATGCTTCTAGTCATGTGTTTTATTTTTTGTAAAATTTAAAAGTTTCCTTTGTGGAATTTCTTTGTATTTTTCAATTGTTTATATTGCAGAGAAGTTCAATTTGTGAGTGATATACACAGATTTAAAAGTGAGATGGACCATGTTAATATTTATTCATGCAATTAAAATTACATATTTTTGTGTACTTCTTAGTCAATATTTAGGATAAATAACAATATCTTTTTTAATCCTTTCAACAAAATGGCACACATGAAAATACACATTTCCAAGATTTCACAGACCTGAGGGATTAGCAGTGGAGTTGGAGATTTTTACATGTGAGAAATGGCAATGCTTTTAATTTCTGACCATGAGAACAGGATCAGAGGCTATATGGATTAAAACTGAGCCAGAATGTTGTCTCTGGAGTTCTATTTCAGATCTCGTCTTGGTCAATAGTGGCTGAAAGTTGTAACCACTCAATAGCTGTGTAGTGTGAGCTTGGTCTGTGCTGGTGTTCCTCATATGTGGGTGGACACATTATAGAAGTCATCAGAAGAATTGGTCTTGTCCCCCAAGGAGCCCAAGGCACTCTAGAGAGGCAGTGTGTGTTACTGGAGTACTGACTTCTCTTTTAAGGAATTTGTGAAAGACATTGGCCTTCACCATGCTGGTACTTTTCACAATATGCTCCTTTTCTTTAAAATATCTAAAATAAGTAATGTCTCACTGAAAAAAACCCTCCCTATACTGAGGGCATCCCAACTTTTTAAAGATCTGTGGGAAGAATATGAGAGTGAGCAAGAGGAAGGCAATACTGGCTGCAGTCATGGTATCTGACAGCTGCTGACAGAGCCTTGGAAGAGGGATGAGACAAGAGAAGCTTGTCTAGCAGCAGTGGTCATCTATCTGCAGCAAGGTGCTGCTCTGTGTGGTCCTGTTTACCTGCCAGGGAACAGGCTGAAAGCACCTTCACTGCACTGCAGGTGCTTGGGCTGGCTTGGTTAAACCTCACTGAAGCACAGCACTGTGGTATTTAATGCAGACTTCAGCTTGGCAAGGCTCCTGGTCCCCCCTGCAGCTCTAAGCCATCAGCCCCCAAGGGAGTCTGTAAGTTGGGGGGGCATTCAGCAGGTAAAAAACACATGCACAACACTTACACCTGCAATAAGACCAGCACTAACAAACCAAAGGATGTTTAGAGAGTTGTAAAGAAGCTATTGTATGCTTCCTGAAATTTGGGCAGTAAATTTGGCCTTAAGAAAGGAGAATGGCTGGGCAAGAGGCAGGAGGGACAAGTGAAGTACTCTCAAAAGCTACAGCAGCTACAGCACTGAGGAAAATCTGAAATGAAAGAGTCACCCAAACACTTCTTTTATTTTTATGGCTTATGAACTTTTCAAATGGTACAAATAGTACATCTTGTGCACTATAATGTAATGGACAAAACTATTCCACAGGTCTTTCAGCAATATTCCTCTTTGTGACATGGAGTCTAAAAGGCAGACACACAAACTAGGAAACAGAGCAATTTTAAAACCTTTAATAGATAAAACAACTTCTTGCAAATCTAAGTAACCACGATTTATCAGGGTATAAACTGAACTAGCTAATTTTTTCATAGAAATTTTATCAGTTTTGGAGCTCTGATCCCAACAGAGGGAGGGACAGCAGTGTAAAATTACAGATCAGAGTATTATTTTAACTGGCTTTGGATCAGTGTTTTGAATGAGCTTAGATTTTGAGCACTTCTCTGCTAGAATAATTGCCTGCCAGTTTTTTGGAAAATATTACAGATTAAATTTTTTATGTTAAAACAAAGAGTAAGAATGTTTAACGCATTGCCAAAATGGTGAACCCTTTGTGCAAGAATAGTATGTCAGCAATATATCTAAGATGTTCATCGACATTGTTTGTACTTCTACACATGTCTATGAATTTCCACAGAATGAACAACAAAGAAACTAAAATGAAATCACTTCAAATATGTCAATAATAGGCTCTGAGCTGTAGCAAAGTTTCAAGATGGGATTCACATTTTAATGCCAAAATTGTCATAGATTAAAAGCTTTTCATCTGTTCATAACTATGCAAACGGCTTTGTGCCACATTAAAATCTGTGCTGTGATATTTCCAAATGTTGGGCACTCTCAAGTCTGAATTAGAAATGTATGTAGGGTATTTCAGCAAGAGTCATATGATAGACATGAGCAAGGACCTGGTGCTGGTCAGGCATCTGTCAAGAGACCACCAGCCAGCACCAAGGCACCATGGAGCATATTCATTAAGGGAGAGAAAATAAATAAAAAAACTCTATTATCAGTGTTCCAAAAGACTACTTGCTTCCTACAGCACATCTTCATCTCTGAGTCAAAACAAAATAGAACAGGATCGAACAGATTAGTTCCAGTTGGAAGGATCTTACAATGATTGTCTCATCCAACTGTTGCTACAAGGAACAAGTTCCACAGCTTCTGTCTGGGACTAGTACTATATTAAACATTTAATGGCGGCTTCAACTGAGAGAAATATTTTTCGATAGTGCAGGTATAAGGTGAATTTAATGTGGGAAGAAGGTGTGTCATAATGAGAAATATAACAGCACAGTGAGCAGCACAGTGATGGCATCAATTAATTGCTGCAAAATACCCAGTGGTATTGACTGAAGTGAGTGATGAGCAGATTCATTCTCATGTGTAATGTGGCTACAGGGGTCATTTCTGGAGTGACCCAGGACAGTTTCTTTTCAGCACAAACATGCAGATGTGGGGTGGGACAAGGCAGAAAATAGCATTCAGGTAAGACATTGCAACAACTGTTTATGAACGTGAAGCAGAGGAGAAGCAGTCCAGACAATCTGTGGAAAAAAAAATATTACAAATAACAAGCAGCAATATCACACTTTTTTACCACTGGGCCTGATCTCCTTGTCACATAAATCCAGCCCAATACATTCAGCCTTGTCTCTGAATCCAAGAGAGGATGGCTGAGCTCTGCCTGGGCTCTGCCTTTCCCCTCATGTGTGGGTTACAGTGAGCTCCCAGCCCTCCCAGCAGTGCCACAAAGAGAAGCTGCTTGGGATCTGCTTGTTTGTTCTTCAGGAAATTAATTTCCTTTGAGGGAGGAAGTTTTTGACTGTACATGGCTGAGTGAGAGATAAATTAACTCAAAAACCATCTTGTCCACTTTTTGGCTGCATCTTTAGAAAGAAATACTTCATGCTCCAGTGAAACACTGCTCTGCAGTGGGAGGAGGAGCAGGGCAGGAGATCACCTTGGCAAAGTGAAGCTGGTGTCTCAACCATCCCTCTTTTGATCTTCAAAGGTGGTAACGCTCAGTTTGGAGCTCACTCAGCTATGCTATGGCTACCCGCCCCACAGTACATAAGGAGCTAACCCTGTTCTTTGTTTCAGGTTTTTAAGTGCCTGGAGCAGAGAGAAGCACACACAAGTAACCATCCTATCCTGACATTTCAGGAGAAATGGTTGAACCTGTTGGTAACCATTATGTTATAGCCAGACCTGTATACTCGGAGAATGCATTCAATGAAGAGCATGAGAAATTGCACAGATACCATAAAACCTTTTGGGATCACCTGAAACTCTATTTTAGGTAAGGAGATTTTTTTTTTTTTTAATTAGATCTAAGAAACAGTCCTGACTGCTCTTAGACAGCATGAACTCCATCTTCACAGTGTCTATCTCCCATTCCAACATAGCAAGTGAAAATTCATTAACTAAATTCAATGTCAGATTTTTCTAATGGACTACTGTTACCCTTAGAAGTCTTCTTTTTCTGGGCCCTTGGAAGCACAGACTCTAGGAAGACCTTACTGCACCCTTTCAGTACTTAAATGGGTCTTACAAGACATACATACTCAGGCTTTTTACCGTGGCCTGTTGCAGCAGGACAAGGGATGATGGTTTTAAACTAAAAGAAGGTATATTTGGACTGGATATCAAGAATAGTTTTTTTGTGATGAGGGTGGTGAGGTACTGGCACAGGTTGCCCAGAGACATGGTGAATGCCCTCTTCCTGGAAATGTTCAAGGTTAGATTGGGCGGGGCTCTGAGAAACCTGACCCAGTGGGTGGCATGCCTGCTTATTGGGGTGGGAGTTTGGATTAGATGACCACAGAGATTCCTTTCCAACCCAAGCTATTCAGGATTCTATGAGAATTTGGTTTGGAAAGGACCTCTGAAGGCCACTTGAAGCACAGATGGCAGTGGAGGTTGATCAGGGCTGTGTCTGGGTGAGATTTTGACTTCTGGCAGCCAGAAGCTGAATCCTTCCCCTTTCCTCACCTCTCTGAAACAGGCTGCAATTCAGCCAAGCTGTTCACTGACAAAATTTTGTCCCCTTGTGCCTTTGCAGCTGCTCCCCACAAAGGGCCAAAAAAGTTGCTTTGGGTTTGTTTCCAGTCGTTTCCTGGCTGCCAGCGTACCGCTTCAGGGAGTGGGTCCTGAGCGACATCGTCTCCGGCATCAACACGGGGCTCGTGGCTGTGCTGCAAGGTGCCTTTGGGAAATGTGCATCCTGACACAGCTTGCTAAGCCAGGTGCCAAGGCACTGCTGGCTTCAGCCTGCAACACACACGTCACCTTCCCTGGGCCTCTGTCTTTACAGGTCTGGCCTTTGCTTTGCTGGTGAATGTCCCCCCCAGTTACGGACTCTATGCAGCATTCTTCCCTGTCCTGGTCTATTTTATCTTTGGCACATCGAGACATATCTCAGTGGGTAAGTTCAGGCACACCACTTACTGTTCTCACTGATGAAGAACTACATGCTGCCTCTTCAGATCTTTTAACAAGTGCCTTGTGCTGCTCAGGTCCCTTCCCTGTCCTGAGCCTCATGGTGGGAGGAGTCGTCACCAGGCTGGTCCCAGATGACAGCACTGGAAATGGCAATTCCACAAATACCTCAGCAATAAACGATGAGAGGGTGATGGTGGCTGCATCTGTAACCTTCCTTTCTGGGGTTATTCAGGTTGGTAAATACATATGTGTGTGCACACATCTATGAATAGATGGAGGGTGGCCTGACCTTCCTCTCTGGCTTCTGCTGTTATAGTCACCAAAGTAATCCTCTTCCACCTTCCATGTAATTGACCCTGGCTCACTGATTAGGAGAAATCTCTTCCCTCCAGTGACCAGGCACTCACATGTGCTATGAAATCTTTGGTTTTGCACAGGTCTGAGCCCACAGCCCACACAGTTGCAACCTACACCTACAGCAAAAAACAATCTGCTGGATAGGTATTTGTTGCTTTGTGAAACACTTATACCATGTGAAAATATAGGAACTGAAAACCCTAGAAATAAGGATGTATATTTTAGCTATAAAATAAAAATAATGGGTTTTAACTGCTGTAGCAGTTATTCTTATTAGTATTATGACCTCTGTGGCTAAATGTCAATTTTTGTTGCAAGTCTGGTGATGGTACATTCCTTAATCTCTGAATGGATAGGATTAGGTGAAAATCTTTGCTTTCATCAAATATGGCTGTCTTTCTTTCAAAGATTGCTTAAAAACACAAATGAATCCCACTGACCTATGCTCATTTTGTGTTTCAGTTGCTTCTGGGAGTTTTCCAGTTTGGATTCATCGTTATTTATCTATCACAATCATTAATCAGTGGTTTCACAACTGCTGCAGCTATCCACGTTTTGGTATCTCAACTGAAATTCATGTTTCAGCTACCTGTCCCTGGATTTAATAAACCATTTGGCATCATCTATGTAAGTGCTAGGTGTTCATTATTTGCTGATGCTATTGATGTACCTGTGATGTATTTCTGACTGTGTATCACAAGGCAGTAATAACAACTCAGCAAAAAAAATGCAAAGCAGGAGGAAAAACAAAAGAAAAACAAGAATACATTATTAGTATTTAGCAAATCTTTAAATTTATTACCAAGCACCAAGTTACACCGCACTGGGATAATTAGATAATATTTACTATTTTGTGTTGGCATATTTCAATTAAGCATTCAACTCTGCCTTAAGGATTTAATTATTCATTTTTACTGGACTGATATTATAGATACTTAATTTGCATATGATTCTGTGAGGGCTGTTGGATAAGAAAGGAGGGACAAGAAGAACAGGAAGGAAGGACTGGAGAAAGGCACCTGCCCAGCATTGCCATTGCTCTCATTTCCTATCATGGACTTGCCTGTTGTTCCAACCAATAGCATTCCTCAGGGGCAAATCTGGAGGAGAGAGTCACAAGTTAGTGGAAAGGGTCTTTTGCAGATGCTTCTATAATTTGGCAGATGCACATACGTTCAGGGGGGCTTGCAGTCCACATCATACCACAAGGAATAAATCCCAAACAGCACCAAATCCTTAGAGCTGTTCAGATACAGGTTCTTCTGGAAGGGATAGTGCTACTGTGCCAGGGCACAACTGTTTCTAAAGCACCACATGTTTCTTCCTGACTCTGCAGACTCTGGAGAGCATTTTCAGTCAGATCACAAAAACAAACGTTGCTGACCTTGTCACATCACTGGTTGTCTTGCTTATCGTGTTCGTGGTAAAAGAAATGAACGATCGATACAAGGAAAAGTTACCAGCTCCCATCCCGATTGAACTCCTTGTGGTGAGTCACTTCCTTTGATTTTGCAATTGTTTCATGTTACGACATGGGAAGCAGAGTTTTAACTATTTCTTCTCCTGTTATCCACTAAATGATGCATTATCATTTTACCTATAAAGAAAAATTTACAGCATTCAGGAGCTATTGTGAGAGGTTTTACTGCCACACAGCTGTTCTTAACTGAACAAATCTGTGGTGTTATAAACTATGAATTTTTTCCTTGGACAGAATTGGCTCTGACACCAGCCAGCTGCAGTCTCACAGCTGAGGCCCCTCTACACCACACCTGCAAGCAGCCACTGAAGTCCTGGATATTTATGGCCACACACAAAATTATTTTGCCCTCCAGCAACAGAAGGTTTTGTCCACTCTGAGTGGCAGAGGGATGGGGGAAGCATCACAGGGGCAGCAAGCCCCTAAAATCCTGGAGGATGTTGTACAGACTCAAGCGGCACTTGTTTCCCCCAGAGTCATTACAGCACCTTATTAGAACATACCTGGTTTACTGGGTGGGATGATCTCTGTTGTTAGTAAGATATTCTGTTACAATCTGTAACAGAATATCTTACTCCAATCTGATTTGCCAAGTGCAAGGTGCTTCTGTAAGGTCATTCAGGAATGACATCTGAACAGCAAAGGGATGTGAAAACTTGGGGCATAATTCTGCCACTAGTGATGAGGCTGGACAGTGTGTAAGAGAAGGAAGGAAATGGTGTTTAATAGATTCTTCACACTCTTGCTTTAATGTGCCTAATGGAGGTGTGGTTTATTGTCTTTCAGACAATCTTAGCAGCACTGATTTCCTATTTTGTCAACTTTGAAGAAAAATTTGGAGTAGCTATTGTTGGAAAACTAGAGGAAGGGTAAGTGACTTACAATTCACCAGTGGAGCAAGACGTTCTCTTTAGTTTGGCAGTGTTGAAGGAGTTCAGCTATGTTTCTGATTAAAATTATCTGCTTCATCTTCTCTCAGTAGGTAAATAAACATTTTTCTCTCAATGATATGACACACTTTCAGTACACAAAAGTTACACACTAGAGCACATCTTCTACTCATCAAGAAGTACACTGAGACATGAAATAATTGTGTCCTTCACTTTCTGAGACAGCTGGTGAGCAGGAGGTTGATGTTTCTCCTTTTTATTGAACTACTCCTGAACTCCTCCGTTTCCCTCACAGCACATGCACAGTTCAGCAGCCACCACCAGCCCTGGGAAGACACCAAGACCCTCACAATTCTCCTGCCTGGTCCCATGACCAGCCATCAGCATCTCTTCAGCACCATTATCCTCCAGAGGCCTCAACATCTGCCTGTCCAGTACTATATCCACATAAAGATTATTTCTCCACATATGGAATATATAGCCTTCATCTGGCTATGCCAGAATTTTGGCATAAAGACTCAGGTGGCACATGTTAAGTTAAAAATGGGAGGAAGGCATTTACTAGGACAGCAGAGTGAGTCTGGGGTGGTCTCTGTAGCCCCAGAGGTGTTAGTAGGTGAAGCTTGCAGAGCAGCAGCTATTTCTGCTCATAAGTGTCCTTTCTCCAGATTCACTGGAAAAAAAAGAAGGGGGGAAAAGAAGCCCAGAAAGGAATTCTCCCTAGGATCTGCAAAAGACCCTTAGGCATCTCCTTAATGAGTTGAGTTTTTTGTCTTTCAGGTTTCATGCACCTGTTGCACCTGATGTAGGCATCCTCCAGAACTGTATTGGTGATGGCATTTCCATCGCAATCGTTGGGTTTGCAGTAGCTTTCTCTGTGGCTAAAGTGTATTCCATCAAGCATGACTACCCAATAGATGGCAACCAGGTAGGCACATAACACAGAGCTCAATATACTGCATTTATCAATGAGAAATAAGTCATTTTAGGAAAGCATTGCCATGTGAATAACTGTCACAAACCAGCTCTTTAAAACAATCTCTTTTATTTTTATTTCAGGAACTAATTGCTTTTGGGCTGGGTAATATAGTTGGTGGATCATTCAAGGGATTTGCCTCCAGCACTGCTCTATCAAGATCAGGGGTGCAGGAGAGCACAGGAGGCAAAACACAGGTATAGAAGACAACAAGTGATGATGGCATTTAATGAAAGACAGCTCTTTTTTTCCTAGCTAACCACCATGCCTGTGGGCACTTATTCATTGTGGAATTGTTCTCTCATGCAGATTGCTGGCATTATCTCATCTGTCATTGTTTTGGTTGTGATCTTGGCCGTTGGGTTTCTCCTGGCACCATTACAGAAGGTATTCACTGGTTTCATCTAATGCTTCCTCCTGCTTCCCAAAGACAGGGCTGCTCTATGAGCACACTGAGAGCATTCATAGGCTTCAGTGGGAGCCAAAAAGGTTTGAAAAGCTTGGTTCTGCTTCCCACGTTATGCCAGAGACGACCCCCTACATCTGGTCCCTCAAAGGGAACACAGGTACCCAAATACCAAAAACCAACTTTCAGGTGCCAGAAATAAGTGAGATTTACAGCCTCCATCAGACACCTGCACTGCACCATAGCTGAGGATGTTCCAGCAGCAGTGTACACTGGGAGCAGCTCCCTGGCCTTACAGCTGCACTTTGGCCCTATTTATATGATCTTTTAATTCCTAATGTTTTACATTTTCTTTGCTTACTTAAACAAGGAACATGTGTTTTGGTCTTTTTAACAGTCAGTCCTTGCATCTTTGGCGCTTGGCAATTTGAAAGGAATGCTCATGCAGTTCAAGGAAATAGGCATCCTCTGGAGAAAGGACAAGTATGACTGTGTAAGTTTAGTTTCACAAGCATCAGAAGTTAAATGCCCTGAAAAAAGTAATCTATCATACAAATGTTTTTATCACTGGTTTACTTTACTAAACAGAAAGTACGATGTTTTCATGCCCTTTTTACTGATATCCCTTGTTTATGTTTTCCATTTTGTCCCATTTATTTGGAGTCAATTCTCACTCTTAACTTCATTTTCATCCATTTCATCAAAATCTATTAAAATAGTGCATTATATAAAGTCAAATAGAGAAGACAGTTACAGAAAATACCTAAATGACAGAAAATATCTAAATATCTACTGCATTGACTAAGCATTCAGGGATATTTCTCACAATCACACAATGTGTCATAGGGAAAATACACAGCAACAAACAAATGAAAACTGGGACTTGAAGGGTTTACTCCAAATGGTAAAGCCTGTGGCTAGAGGGCAGGACTCATTACCTCTCAGAAAATTTAGGCTCACAAATGGTTCCAGGCCTCAGTTTTCCCAGCTATCAAACAGTTATTTGCCCCATGAAAATGCTTTGAGCTCTGTGGCTAAAAGTTATTCAGTATTATCTAGTAATTTATCAGTCGTGTACACTCACAGCACCTATATTTGCACATTTACAACTCTCAGCTTTACCAGATGTCTGATTTACTTCTAATCTTGCCTTTCTGCTGGATTTTCATTAAGCATTCTGTGAACCACCTATGCCATTTTAAGCCTTTATCTTCTAGAAATTGTTGTCCCTAGAAACACTCCCTGGTGCTGGTTGGCAACTCTGGCGCTGTTTTACAAGGAAAAAAACCTCACCAATGTCACCAGGGGTATCCTGGACCAGATCTGAGATCTGTTCCTGCTCCCACTCTGAGCTCATGACCCAGGTTCTTGACATGTTTATAATGTTGCCATCCACTGTCTCCTTACAGGTGATATGGGTGGTGACTTTCTTAGCTGCCATCTTTCTTGGCCTGGACATTGGACTAGCAGCAGCTGTGGCGTTCCAGCTGCTGACTGTGGTGATCCGCTCCCAGATGTGAGTGCTTGTTGAATGCAATGGTATCCCAGGGCCTCCTGTTATAAGTTTTCTCCCTCTGTACAGAGAAGGACAACAGCCCTGTCTGTGCCTTGGTCTGTCCAGCAACTGTGCATGGAAAAATAATTTACAGGTGTAAACCTTTGGATGTGGGGGCTTGCCTCAGTGTGCCACCCCAGCTGAGATGGTTTCGTTTGATCCTTCACATCCCCCAAGTTTCGATGTGGGACACAAATAATTGTGTGTGTTTGTTAACAGTCCAAGCTGCACTGTTTTGGCCAATGTTGGGAGAAGTAACATCTACAGAAACAGGAAGGATTACACTGATGTAAGAAATGTCTCATTTCTTTTACCACCTGCTGCACTTGTGCTTCTATAGCAAACATTGCCACTGACACTTTTGCTTCATTTTACAGATCTATGAGCCAGAGGGAGTGAAGATTTTCAGATGCTCCTCTCCGATCTTCTTTGCTAATATTGAATTCTTCAGAGAGAAACTCATCACTGCTGTAAGTGTCTGAGGCTGTTCTGAACATATGATTTATGTGACACATTAAGGTGGATATAGTTTTCCAATAATTACTGTATATGCAGTCATTCCACAGTTCAAGGGTGAATTTTCTTTATACTGTTGCCACTACTGTAATATAACATGTATGCACACACCTCTGAGAAAGAGAACAGCCTGACTCATGCTGAACTTACACCATAGCAATGTTTATACCATATGTATACTTATACCATAACAATACATATTAAGAAAGGAGTGTAAACATAGATAATATAAAGGAAAATTTATTTTATTCTATTTGCTCTTGTAGTATTTACACACAATAAATTCTAGTTTACTTGTCTTGCCCCAAGAACGTAACCACAACAGTCAGAAGAATGCCAAATGGAATCATTCTCTCAAAGAGGTCTTAACATCTTTCATAACAAACTGGTGAAGCAGCCAGTATTTCCATAACCAGCACAGAGACCCAGGACCCCTGAGCCCCCACTGTGTGAATGAGGCCCACCATCCCCAGCCCAAACACAACTTGCACCATAACCTCCCCTTCCTGCTGCTCTTAGTGGGAAGTTGATAAGCAGTGACTCCCCTGAGCACTCATAATGAGCAGTTCATTCTTCACATGAGGGACTGAAACTGGCAGAAGAATGAGGGAATCTGACACATTTGGTTCTCCATGTGTTTGGCTTTCACCTCAGAAGAGCCTGAAGCTTTTTTTCTGTGAGTGCAAATGTTCACACCACTCTTTCTCTACAAGTACAGATACTTCTAACACCTTTCTCCTCTACACACTAGATGGATGAGGCAGAAGACTTGCAGGAATTTAGTATTTTAGCCTAATTTTATTATTAGCCTAATTTACCTGCCATCTAATTCTGTTAAAACCAGCTCAGAGGTTCAAGAGACATATGCAGGCAACATGATAAAATCTGGCTTTCTTCTTCAGGAAAAAGAGTGGGTGAAGGACCCATGGTGCAGTCAGGAGGCACAAAGCAGATACAAATCATGAGCTCTCAGATCTTGGCCACCTGGGTGACCACCTCATAATGCAGATGAGTAGGAGATGCCAGCACTGTGCCAGCCTGCTGGAGTTACTGGCCTGTGCTAAGCACTGTCACTGCTATAATGCTGTCCATGCTGGTGTCCCATAGCAGGACAGATAGCCCTGCCTCATTTGTAGCCATTCCTGTAGACATCCTTCCAACCTAGAAAGAACCCTTGTTTGAATGTGGAAACAAACACATTTTGGTTTCACAAACCCTTGTTTGTTTGTGAAAAGTGGTAGACAACATCAAGTTCAAACTATGGTCATCATGACTGTAACAAAAAACCTCATGAGATGCTTTGTCCTTCTCCTGATGTCACAGAGGTGTTTCTTTGTTTAATTATTCAAAGTGCTGTTTTTGCAGGTTGGCTTCAACCCACTGAGAGTCCTGAGGAAACGCAATAAAGCTCTGAGGAAGATTAGGAAGATGCTGAAGAAAGGAGAGCTGCAAGTGACACCAGTATGTAAGGCAACCCCCCGGGTGAGGGAGGAGTTGAGCAACCAAAGTCCTTGTTTTACAAGGCAGAGAAGGACCTCATAGCCTCTCTTCTTAATTAGAAACACTATTCCCCAAGTTACCACTTCATGACATAAACACATTCAAAACCCAAGATTTTAAATGGCTCTCACAGTTAGAGACCTACAGATCTACCATGGGCAGAGCTTGTGCATGTACACTGGAGTTTTGTTTGGCAACAAATAGCAGGATCAGATCCCCCAGAAGTGAATATCTTTCTGCATTAATGGTAGGATAAAGCTGGTTTTCTCCCAGCTCAAATCCTGCGTGCCTTTTGTTGATTTGTTCCAAAATTATTGAATTAAAATGTGTTTGACAACTGGCTTCAGAAAACAATAAAAAGCCATCATTAAGTGACTATGATGATGATTAAATAATTTCCATACTTCTCCAGACAAGAGAGAGACAGAACTTTCCAGGTGGGTCCTGCTCTTGTCTCTTGGGAAGATCAGTTGTGCGTTGCCATTACTCTCGCCCTTGTGTGAGAAGTACCACTACCCTGGCTGGGTATTAAAGAAGATAACTAATTATAACATTTTTCTGTGTCAACACAGAAGGGCTTGATTTGCATGGCTAACCCTACACATGAGTCAGAGGAGGAGTTGGACAACAACAAGATAGAGGAGCTGGACCAGCCCACCATCATGACAGACTTGCCCATTCGGATCAGCTGGGGCACCGACCTTCCCCCTGGCATCACTGTGCCCCAGGTCAACCTCCACAGCATCATTCTGGATTTCTCATCAGTGTCTTTCCTCGATTTTTCTGCCATGACAGTCCTCCGAAAGGTAATGACAATTCTTAAGACAAACAGTGATCATATTTAAAAAAAACTTACAAATGCAGTTACACTTGAGGGATACGCATGAGCGAAGGGATGCGCCCAGAGGGACCTGGACAGGAGTGGGCCCACCTGAACCTCATGAAGTTCAACAAGGCCAAGTGCAAGGTGCTGGGCATAGATCAGGGCAATCCCCAGTATCAATACAGACTGGGGAATAAATGGATTGAGAACAGTCCTTCAGAGGAGGAGATGGGGATACTGGTGGATGAAAAGTTGGACATGACCCGGCAATGTGCACTCACAGGCCAGAAAGCCAATCATATCCTGGGCTGCATAAAAAGAAGTGTGACCAGCAGATGATTCTTCCCCACCCTCATGAGAAATTCTACTCCACTCTCATGAGACCTCACCCGAGGTAGGTGACCACCTGTGGGGTCCCCAACACAGGAAAGACATGGACACCTTAGAACAGGTCCAGACAAGAGCCATGGAAAGGACCAGAGGGCTGGAGCATCTCTCCTATGAGGAAAGGCTGAGAGAGTTGGAATTGCTCAGCCTAGAGAAGAGAAGGCTATGAGGAGATCTCCGTGTGGCCTTTCCATACTTAAAGGGAGCCTATAAAAAAGCATGGAGTTGGACTTCTTGCAGGGGTATACAGTGACAGGACAAGAGGCAATGTCTTTTAAATGAAAGAGGGCAGGTCCAGATTAGAAGAAATCTTGTGCTGTGATAGTGGTGAAATACTGGAACAGGTTGCCCAGAGAAGCTGTGGATGCCCCATCCCTGAAACTGTTCAATGCCAAGTTGGATGATGCTCTGAGCAACCTGCTCCAGTGTAAAGTGTCCCTGTCCAGGGCAGGGGTTTAGAACAAGATGATCTTTTAGGTCCCTTCCAATTGAAATAATTCTATGATTCTATTCTGTGTTTGTAGTCTGTTTCTTAAAGACATTGCTACATGGACTGGAAGGCCAATGGCAAACTTTATGTGAATTTGAATGTACTTTTTCTATAGAAAATGTTTAGGAAATGGTTTAAATAATCTATATAAATTGTCTTGGAATTAAAGTGTTGGCTGTGGTACCCTTTCTTCACCTAGTAAGATTTTGGGAAGCTTTGCAGAAATGTAGATATGAAGTATGCCTTTAAACACCCAGCTGGAGTTGGAGCATTGGACTTCCAGTTCTGCTTCTGCTTTTGCTTCCCCAGATGACCTTGAACAAAGCAAAAAGCACAACATTTTCAACAGTAACAGCTACAGTTAACTGTCTAGAGACACAGAGGGTGTGTAAATCTATTTCCATAGGAACTAAAGGCCCACTGTGACAGTGGGAACTGTAGTTCTGCTCAAGTTCCCAGTTATAAAAATCTTCCCCAGAAGACTGTGAAGTAATTTTTCTTAGTTTCATCGTGTATCATGTAGATACAACAAAGCCATACAATTTATGAAAGAACAGCTACTTCTCTGTGAGCCAAACATTTTCAATACTGCCTCTTTTCAAAAGGCTTGGCCATCCCTGTCTGCAACCATGTGAAGAGATTATCCTGTGTCTATGTGCAACAGAGTTTGAGTTTATCCACTTACCATCATAGATCTTAAATATCATAGAGTGGTTGGTATATTTGCTGTGGCTAATCACTATAATGGTAATCAGCAAGCCCAGCAGAATCTAAATGGTGCCTCCTTCTGGTTTAACAGACTTTGAAGGAATTTGTCCGGCTCGACATTGACATTTACATTGCGGGGGCATACGGTGAGTACTTGCCTTTGCATTGGCATCACCACAGATGCCTCGTCCCACTCCTCCCCTGCTGACCACTGAGTATGGCTGTGGAGGATCACCCAGTTTTACCTTCCAGTCTTGGATAGCAAACAAGTCCCACTAAGTGGAGGTGTTTTCCCTCCCATGCTGTCCCCAAAATGCTGGGACCATATGTGATGGCTTTTTTTACCTGTGGCCACTGCTGTGTTGAACAGCTCTGGGCTGCAGGACCCACTAGCATGCACTCTGGGCTAGGCATTAAATAAGAAAAGGGGCTCCAGTTCCTTCCTGCCTGGCACAGAGCAGGGAACTACCGATGGGCATTTATGTTCCACCCTCTTGATAGCTGTAAAGCCATCTGCTCTAATAAATATAACAGTGCATTATACCAGCAGCTCCCGTGTTCACTCAGTGGGCATGCTCAGGATACACAATTTCTTCCTTTTTAAGGCCTGCAGGTCACTTGTGCTTTGATTTTGTTCACTCACAGAGGGCCTCCTGGACAAACTGGAGAGAAGTGCATTTTTTGATGAAGAGATTAAGCCGTCCATGTTTTTTCTCACCATTCATGATGCGGTTTTACACATTTTGCTGAAGAAGGACATAGCCAACTCCCCCAAATTAAAGCTTGCTGAGGTAACACTACAGTCTTCATCTTTCATTACTTTAGTGCCTTTCCAGTATTGCCAGGCTCCCAGCAGTGCCCTGCACACCTATAGCTGTGTGTACTACACTGTCTCTATTTTCAAAAAGATAGTCATTAAAACTCAGCTGGTCTCCAATCAAATTGAAGAACAAGAGTGGCTCCTGGTTCAGGTGTGTGGAAAACCATTTGTGAAAGGACTGAATAATTCCCACTGGTGGCTGGCCTGGCTATAGACTTCAAGTCACCTCTTTGGGAAGAGCACAGTGCCCATCCACCAGCAGTCCTCTGTGGTCACCCACCCAGCAGAGACTGCTCAATTTGCTGCAGTGGCTCTTGAAAGGCAGACTTTTTGCTGCTTGCATATAGGCTTTCCAGCCATGTCTGTCTTCAAAAGGAGTGCTAAAATAGTGTGGATAAATTAGTACTGCCAGATTTGGTGATGGCCTGTCTGGGAGTGTTCTTAAATCAAGAGCAAGAAAGGATCCTGTATACAATAAATGTGTTTAAATGTACCAGACCCAGAATGTTGCTCATGTGGAAACTGTCTAATCCCACTTAACTGAACTGGTCCAGATTTTCTGCACTGACCCAGAGATGTGGTGAGGATCATAAAAGCCTGACAAGTGAGAGCTTCCTTTCTGCTATGTTGACATCCCAAGCATGTTCTAGAGATTTAAAAATCAAGACCTTCTTTAATGTGAAAAATGATAAACAGAAAGAAAAAAGCAATCCATTTCCTAACCCACAACTTCTTGTGCTGGTTGCAGGAGAAGGGTAGAAGCAGTGACTATGTCATCATCCCCAGGAACGGACTGCGCAGCCGGGAGTGCACAGTAAGGCTCTGGCTATGGCCCTCCAGCTGTAGAAAATGCAGCCCAAAAAAGCTGCTCATGGAATGGCTAGGTCAGATAACAAAAGCATCCTCATACCTGAGCTCTTGTGTCAGCCCAGGGCAGAAAGCCACCAGACAGTTCATTGATGGGATTTGACTTACAGCAAAGCCTTACTGCAGTAAGAGGGATGGGGTTGGCTCTTGAGCCTTGCAGTGTGCACGGAGCAGAGGGAAGGCAGGCAAAGGCTGCCTCACCAGGCTGCCTCACCTGGGCTCCTCACCTGTCCACCACAGCTCCTCCATGATGAAGTCACTGGCAGAATGGCCCTGTGGCAGAGAAGTCAACATTAGTCCAGTTTATTTATGTGTCTCAGGCAGAAGGGGAGTCTGGAGACAGAGATAAGGAAGGGACACATGCAGCCTTTCAGCACAGACTTGGAAAGAAGGGCAGTATCCAGCACAGGGCTGTAAGGAGGAAAGTCAGACCCCAGTCTTCCCACCCAAATGCTTTAGGGGATCAAATACTTATGCATCATTTACCAAATGACACCTACCCTGGCTATTCTTTACAGAATATGGAATTTATTTTTTTTATTTCCTACAGATTCCAACAGAAACAAAGTTTTAGACTTAACTTCCTAAGTATAATATCCTCCAGCAATGTCACAGAAGATGAATGTGGATGCTGTGATGAGCATGAAGACAGAAGGATACTTTTAAATACCTTAAGAAGGATTTACTACATACAGTTATGTTCCATGTTTTGGAATGTTCTTGTTGGTCTTAATGTGTCTCTGTATATATAAATGTATTTATGTATATATATAGAGGCTAAAATCACACAGATTTTCTTATTTCATACCACAGTTTGTAGACAACCTGTACAGTTACTTGAGAATCTATAAATATTTGAAATCTTATGTTGGATACCACAGAATAATAGTTAGGACTGATATTTTATCTTCAGCATGTATATAACTTGAATAAAGTTTTCTTGATGGTTTGTAAGATATTTAGTAGACTGAGTTAAACTTGCTCTCAGCTTACTACCACAAGCATAAGCACAGTGTATATAGTGACTAATGTATCTAATTATGAAGATTGTTCAGGAAAGACACAGGATTTTCAGATCAAAACAAGATTAGTTGATTTGGATTGGGCTTGTGTAAAGTGCACAAGGGAGAATACATTTATAGTGAACCACTGTATGTACATATGGAGTGAACCACTATGGTTTCAGTGACTGCATTTGTCCGTGCACCATCAGGGCAGCTCATGGTCAGTGAGACCAGCCTGTGACAGACACTGGCCCCAGAACTTGGCTGGAGGAGCTGAGGGTGTGGAGCTGCCAGGAGGGCAGGCTGAATTGCCTGGATCTATGGACAGATGGGCAAAGGGCTTCAGCTTAAAGAGTCTGCTCTGATGCTCTGCACAACTACTGGCAATTAACCCCTGCTGGAAGTCTAAGGCTTGAAGATGAGCTACATCACAACTTTCAGAGAAGAGCATCCAATGCCCACAGTGACAGAACTTTTAATTTCTCGTAACAAGTGCTAGAGGTATAAAAATCTTCAGCCTAGAGGAAAATGGCACCATTCCTAGAGTCTGAAAGAAACAGCACTCTGAAATCACAAGAGTTTTTAGTTTTCAAAACCTAGTTTTGACTTTCAGTCAAACTGGGGTGGCCAGAAATGTGTATTTGGACTTGAAGAAGGGCTGAAGAGAAGGAGAAAGTGTTGAGTGCAGACCAGAACTACAGTTTTTATCTTCAGAGTATGCAGGTGTTAAAACCAAAATCTGTTAAATATTTTCTTTTTTTTTTTTTTTTTTTTTTTTTAATCTGGAGTTATCTGATCAGCTCTGTTAATGAACCAAGCTGGAAGTCAGTATTAAAATTAAGGAGATTTTGAATATAGAAAGAATTAGGTGAGCTTGAAGACAGAAGTAGACAAGTTCAGCTTTCAGGAAACACTCATGCATTTCCAGATGAATAACAAGCTGTGCTTCTGTGGTGGGTGATCATGTGCCTGACCTGGTGTGGGAGATGTGGCCCTTGGTGGCATCACAGAGATGCTGCTTCCTGCAGACACCAGAGGGATGGTGAGCAGCTGCTCATACCAGCCACTGCTCTTCTGAGCGTGCCACGGCAGATTCACTGTCAAGTACGTGTCATGTGCCAGATAATCAGCACAGCAGTACCTGAAGAAAGGTACAATTAGCACACTGCCAAATTGCCCTTCTAATGCAGTCTTCTGAAAAACATAAAGTATAACACAATAGATCTTTCCAGAACAAGAAAGTTATTTGGTCACCACAATATAAAAAAGACATTAAACTATTAGAAAGTGCCCAAAGGAGGGCAATGAAGATGGCGATGGACCTTGAGGGGAAGCCATATGAGGAGTGGCTGAGGTCACTTGGTCTGTTCAGCCTGGAGGAGACTGAGGGGAGACCTCACTGCAGTTACAACTTCCCCATGCGGGGAAGAGGAGGGGCAGGCACTGATCTCTGCTCTGTGGTGACCAGTGACACGACCTGAGGGAGCAGCCTGAAGTTGTGTCAGGGGAGGTTTAGACTGGATATTAGAAAAAGGTTCTTCACCCAGAGTGGGGGTGGGCACTGGAACAGGCTCCCCAGAGAAGTGGTCACAGCACCAGCCTGAGAGAGTTCAATGCTCTCAGGCACATGGGGTGACTTGCAGGAATGGAGCTGTGCAGGGCCAGGTGTTGGACTTGATGATCCTTGTGGGTCTCTTCCAACCCAGCATATTCTGTGATTCTGTGATGCTGTGCAATGCACAGGGGAAATTTCACTCTAAATACTCTGAACTTCAGGACTGAGCTCTCCAGTTCAAGAAAGATGAAATCAAATGTAAATGAAGAAAATTGTTATGAGGATCTTCGTAAAATCCTGTATCTAAGAGAGCCTGTATCTAAGAATTGGCAAAACCAGAAATAGATACAGGAATTTAACTGAGGAGAGAGGAAAAATTATGCAAGATAAAAAAATAATATTGTCCTGTAAAGGAAAAAAACCCCAAATTGGCCAAACTTAAATGTGAACAAGATATTAGAAGATGGTTCCTCATTTTTACAATGGTGAGATCCTTTCCAGCTAGAACAAGAGGAGCAAAATCTAAACTGCTTTTAGGATGAGACATAAACATGTTCATGAAAATCATGATACCACATCATCCCAGTGTAATCTGAACTGTCAGACTCAAGCTGTTCTTTTCAGGCCTGTGCTCATATGAATCTATACAGACCCAGGCAAACATCCCTATCAAAAGCAATATATGAAGGGCAGTATCTGGTGGAATAACACATACTGCACTTCAAAACCATATGGGATTTTTTGACAGGCTTCAGGTTAATAAAAAATTTTCTTTTTTAAATTGCACATCTCAGAACAATTAATTTCTGTACTAATGACTCTTCTGACACAGCACAGTGCCACAGAGGATAAATCCCCCTTCCAAAACTATTCACCATTTCTTAAATGCACATGGTACATAGTCAGCCTTGGCCAGAGAGCTTTGCACTCCCATGTCACACATCCCTACCAGCTACTTGCTATGTTCTTAAATCACCCTACTCCTTCTTTTTCAATGTTGACACCAGCAGCACTGGTGCTGTACTTCTGATGCTTTATGAAATATTCCCTCCAGGTACTGGTTATTTCTGCAACTCTCTGTTATTCCAATACTAGCATTTTTCTGGGCAGTTTACTCTCATGCAGATGATATCATCTTGTGGGATACTGTCCTGATGCAGATTTATTGATTTATTTTTGAGACAGGGACGTTCAGAAACTTGACTATTTAGGTTTCTAAACATCCTGCATTGGGTGTTGTTGCTACTCAGAACACTACTTCATACGGTATTTTAGTATTTTATTCAGGAATTAAGCAAAAGGGCAAATTCCATACCTGCTTTTTGGAGAGCTGACAGGTATCGTGTTAATTCCTCATCACATATCCTGAGCCTATCTCTCTTCAGCACAGTACAGACCCTTTGTAACTAAATAACAATTTTACAGCCAGAAGAGGGATGGAAAATGGAGAAGCCATAGAGCCAGTGATGCTCAAGCCTACTCTCAAGCCTGGTTATCACTTTGTGGTGCAATGTTAAATACAGAAACAAAAAATTAACAGGGTTTATTCAAGGTCTTAGGCCCATTGGAGAGTGGATTAAACACGCAAACCTGTATTTTTTTCAATTTCAAACTGAATTCCTATTAAGGAAGAAGTATCCTTAAGCACTTCTTTACTGAAATGCTATTCACAGTTCCCTATTCCTCATCCCCGTGCTGAATGTGGAGAATTTATTTTCTCAGTCTGTATGCATTGCTCCCTTCTGCTTCCTAAAAAGTTGCCAGAAAGTTTACCTGGCCCAGAAATGGCAAAGGACAAGGTGAACAACAATCATCAGCACTTACGTGATGTTATTTAGTGAAGGAAATAATTCATCATAAATTATCTTGAAGGTGTATTCAAGCATTGGCTTTCACAAATAAAACTGAAGAAAACCCTTGACGACTGACACATGCTTACTTTTATTTAGTTACTCATTTGGGGTTTTCCCATAGCAGTCATGCTGAAGTTCTTTCGTGAAACATTACTACCTAACAAATGGAAACATTCCTGACTGCCTGCAGACTTTACCACTCTTCCCATTACCAGAAGTGTACTACAATGAGTCCACTGACACTCAAGAATCACTTGAATTGTATTATCAAAATTACTCACTAAAGTTTCATAATGACTGAGCTAATTCACCAGCTTCCTGCTGCTATTCCACCCACACATTTCTGGATATATGCTGAATTTTTAAATACTTTAATCTCTTGCATTCATGAACTGAGTCTACACTGAAAATAAATTTTAAAAAAGAAGAAACAACACCAACAAATTAATACCTCATGCTCAAGAGAATAAAGAGATCCCATTTAGAGTAGGGAAGGTTTCTGAAGTTGGTGTCTCATGGCTAAGTCAAGACAAAAAGGGGACTTAAACATCATTATTTTCACTCACATTGCCCAAACAAATTCAGCCAGTTCAGTTTGCAAACTAGACAGTGTGAATCACTAGTGTGAGTATAATACATCTGAACACAGTGCAAAAGCTCACAATTGTGAAGGGACAATTACTTTTTCAAGATGATTTATGAATTGCTAAGGTTTTTTACACCATAAAATAAATACGAAGGAAAATACAACTTGTATAATACTGATATTTACTTTAGCAATGTAATCAGGATGAAAATGAATCCAAACCTTGCACATTTCTCTGCTGTACTGGACTCTGTGTAACACATACAAAAAGTTCAAACTTATTTCCCATACATTCAATATTCCATTGCAGCTCCAATCCTCAGTGCTGCTCCAGTTTCCCAGGTCTGACAGGACCTTCTGCTGTGAACCTGGGCCTGCTTTTGTCAGCAGCCCAGCAATGGACACTGAGAGAAACAATTCAAAATCAGACCCAAGTTTTACGGAGCAGAAAACAGTTTAAGAAGAGAGAGGTGTGTTCAGACTTGATCTACAGGGAAACCATATCCACAACGTGTTTTTGAGAACACCTGACTTCCACTAAGGGGAACACAGTTTTCTCCCTTGCTATGTGTGCAAATTCAAAAGTGGAGTCAGGTAATAGTGGAGTTACTTCTGCTTCAGTTTGTAACAAAGAGTTTTTGACAGTCTTTGAGAGCAGGAAGTGAAAAGAAGTGGAAAATTCATCCAGTAAGGTTTTATAATTCTCTTGGATCAGATTAAAAAAAAATAATTCACAGTTTTAATTTTTCTTTTTGGAAGAAAAATATGACATCACATGTAGGCAACCAGTTGTTAAGCTAACAGTATTAAAAAAACTCCACCACAAACAGAAAGTATAGTTCACACAATCTATATCCCCTATATAGTCCCCTGGTTATCAAGTATGCATGGCTGCAGGCAACTCTTTAAGCAAAGTTAGAGATAGAATCAAGGATAAAGTGTAAGGAGACAAGCATCTAAAGCACAGATGTTTTCAGGCCATCTGCTGGTGTCCTTTCATTCTCTCCATGGTGAACACAAACCATCATCAAACTCTTTTTCATTGCTTAGGCAGCATTGTTAGAAGCAATTGCAATGGCAATTGCAATGACAAATGACAAAATGACAAATTTAAATGTCAGAGCTCTCTTTAAAACCTGAGATCTGCTTGGCAATGCTTAGGGAAGGAGATCACTGCAACAGACAAGGGTATTTATTCAAAATAAACATAATTAATTAAATTCAAATGTTTGTCTTTACAGTGAGAAGGAATCCAAAGAAATCACATCTCACCATTTCTAACAATGTCAATTATACAATTAAATACAACACATGAATTTTGTAATCTCTCAGTAAAATGACAAGGTATTTAAAAAAACCCCATACAACCCAACCAATAAATCAAGGGAAAAAACACCCTAAAACATGAAACCCATAAACAAATTTAAAAGGCAGCTAACACAGGGTTTCAAGCAGAGGAAGCATTTTTAAACTTTGTAAATATGGAAACATCAACAGTGCCCTTTGTTACATAGGTAATAGATTTTTATATATAATTTAATCCAGATTTAATAATTAAAAAAATATATTTAAGTCTTCCTCTTACAAGACGACGTAGAAATTTGACTCAAATCCAAGACCTGCCTACATAAGATGACTTTTCAGCTAAGTTCTCTATCACAGACTTTTGGTCCACTGTCATTAACCAGCTCAAGGGATCCCACTGATTTTTTGGGTAATACATCATTGTCCCTATGACATATGTCACTTTTGTTTCAAATACAGAGAAAAAAATTCTCATGCACTGTCTACAGTGACAATGATAGAAACACATTCATCTTCTGTGCTTCTTGACAGAGCAAAACCTGCTGTGTTCCCCTAATCAAGTCATCTGCCTCAGCATTGTAAGGAAAGCACTTTAACAGGAACTTCAAGAATAGCTTTGGACACAGAAATATTTTGAACTCTTCATCTGGGTCAAGACATGGGAGAACACGTAACAGAAGCTCGCAACCTGACTTACTTCAAAAAGCCAGCACGGTGGAAAGAGTTGCCTCATTTCCTTATCACCTGTGACTGTGGGCAGCAGCTCATTCCAGAGTGCCTGGTTTTCCCCAAGGCAGAGCACGGGGAAGTGGAAGCTGTGGTGCCCCAGCACAGCGAGGGCAGCTGGAGCCCTCTCGAGGGCTGTGACACAGCTGTGCTGGGCCTGAGCTTGCCTTGGCAGAGGCAAGGGACAGGAAGCAGACGTGCAGCTCTCCTCCCAGATGAAGTCTCGTGCTGTAACATAAATGTGCCTCCTCCCAGTCAACTTCACCACAACAGAAGGGGTCCTCAAAAGTTCCTCATGTATTTGTTAGTTACTGGAAGAAAAGAATGCTGGCAGAGCCACTTTTGCCTTCACATGTATAGAAACAGTAAATTTTCAACCAGCCCATTTCATAGCACACTATCACAATCAGCCTCTTTTTCTTCACCACTGTATTTTATTTTAAATTACTTAGTTTTCAGAGCAACCAAACCAAATAACTCTCTCTTAGAAAGAAGTATGTTACAGCTAAGCAGATTTTCAAGCAGTTGACACTTACTGGCCATTTGCATACCTCAGAATTTATTTGTATCCCGTCTCTAAAGAAGTATTTACTTGAAAGGCAGTCTAAAAGATTTTGCTGTGGTCACAAGGAAATCAATGGCAGTCAAGAACAGAATAAATCTAAAGAGCCCCTGCTCTACCAATTAAAAATATGAAGCTTAGACATAAAAATACAAAATTTGGAATGTTGCGCTGTCACAGCTCTTTCATCATTTTAACACTTATGATTCCGGAAAAGAATTTTTACAAAATAAAAAGTAACACTGAGGCTTTAAGATGGCTCAGATTATTAGAGAACAGTAGGAAACTACAAACTTTAGAAAAATCCTAAAGGACTTAATGCAAAAGCACCACTGCCAGAAATGTGGCATTTGGAAAAACAGTGGTTCAGTGCAAATACGGATAAGAAATTGAAAGATAAAACTCTCCAACCAACAGACAGTACTGTCTTGTTAGTGTCTGCTTCTGCTACCAGCTGCACTAAAAAGGAACCTTCTCATTTTATATTATGTTTCTCTTTAAATGTATTCTTATAAAACAAAAATTTTGGACAAAAACAGACCTAAAAGTCTGCTTATATTGCTAGTTTTTGAGAAAAGCAAAACACCTAATGACTGTTCAACTAAACCCGTATCACAAAATCAAAACAGATAAATAATGTGTACCTTTTTATTTCTACACATGGGATTTCAGACCACTTTTCTCATACTATCCAAATGGGAAGTTCTCCTACTGTACACATTATATAAAGTGAGAGAGGCAAACATGACTTCCCTACCTAAAAGAAGCTGCTTTTCATGGACATGGCAAGAAAGTTCACAGCCACTTCCACACAAACACAGCCATAGGCAAACACAGTAGTTTGAATTCAACTCCACTGAGTAGCTTACATGTAAACAGAACCTTCTGAATCAAAACCAGCTTTAAAATAAACTCCAGAAACTCAAACAAAAAACCCCAAAATACATGGTTTCATGTCACACCCAAAGATCTGTCTTTGACAGATTCATTTTGATGCATAAAGGAAAAAAGGGAAAAGCTGGAATGTGGAAAATGCAGAATTCTGCATGTCTGATTTCTAGTGCCAAGAATTCATGACAGCCTGAAATCCTCATGAGTAACAGTAAATAGCAGCAGGAGAAATATTAAAGTTCCTTTAATATTACTAAATAACAAAGTTCCTTTAATATTTCACTACACTGCTGTTTGGAAGGTATATGTGTTGAAATGGTGTCCCAAAACTATGTGTATGTTAACTTCATATAAAAACTCACCACATTTACAACCATATTTCAATTTAATTATTGTACACAGGTTAACAAAAACACTGGGTTTAACAAAAACAATATTCAGAATGGTACAACACGTGTTCATCTTCTCCAGGAAATAATATTACAAGTGATCATCTTAGGACAATTTAGCCACACTAGCAACAGGAGTTCTGTTAAAATGCAACTGTGGTCTACTAAGCCACTTATTTTAGCACTACGGAGTATTTGAAGTTAAGAGTCCTACGGCCAAGGCTTAAAAATCATTTAAGATTCAAACCTCAAAATGTCTTACAGTCAAAATGACAGTATTCTTAAAAAACCACAACAAAATAATCCCAAAACAATTAATTAAAAGGCTTCTGTATTTAGTTTTATCCTCTTCATGGCATTCTCTATTCATATAGTTGCTTGTATCATTGGTAATAGGGTCTGTATCTGGCTTGATCAGGGTGATGGGGTCCAGGAAGGGGGGCCTGAGCAGGAGGCCCTTGCATCCTTGGAGGTGGAGGCGGTCCCCTTGGAGCCGGCCATATCCCTGGACTCATTCCCCCAGGTTGTGTGAAAGGGGGACTAAGAGTTCCTTGATCTTCACTGAACTGCGGCAAAGAGTTGGGATTATAGTGATGGGGAGGGGGAGCATTTACATTTACGGGGGGGCCTCCGTGCTGAGGAGGGGGAGGTCCCGGAGGAGGATGGTTCATGTAGGGCGGCATCTGGGCAATGATGTGTCCGGGCGGCGGCGTGATGGGCGGCGGGGCAGAGGTCATGGGCGGCGGCGGAGCCTGGCTGTACACCATGTGAGGGGTGCCCGCCGCCTGCGGAGGGTGCTGCAGCGGGTGGCTGATGGGCGGCGGCGGCGGCGGGGGCGGCGCGTAGTGCTGCTGGGGGGGCATGATGTGATGGGGGTGTGACACCACCGGCTGGCCCTGGTACTCAGGGTGATGGTGAGCGGGCGCGGGCGCCGGCGGGGGCGGTTCTCGAGCGCCCGAACCAGAATCATCCTGGATGGGGACAGTTATCAAGTTGCTGTGTTTCCTGGTGGAGATGCGGAAGGTGTCCTGACTGACCGGGCGCGGGGGCGGCGGGGCCATGGACATCTCGGCAGGAGGAGCACGGATGTCTTCGTGGGGCTGGTTGTAGTGCTCGTGAGGCACGTGCTGCAAAGGCGGCGGCGGCATCATGATGTGCTGCTTTGGCGGAATGTGGCTCATGTGATGTTTCTCAGGGGGCATTATGAAACGCTCGGGAATTTCGGCCGGCGGCGGGGCGATAGGAGGATGTACGGGTTCGATGGGAGGACGAGTAACAGGCTTGCCAGCTCTCATGTGTCGGTGGTTGATGTGGGCTTGTAAGTCCCTCTGTGACAGGTAAGTTCTCTTGCATCCTTGAACAATGCTACACATGAAGAGAGACCCTCGTACGCACTGCTCAATTCGCTGCACAGGTTCGTTACAGCTAAATAAAAAGAGAATATTGATTTATTGTCATCACAGAGAGCTCAACACACATTCTTCCTTGTTAACGTAATTAACTAAATTAGAACTGGCGATTTTGCCCCACTGTAGCAATGGAAGAAACTTTTCAATGATTTTGAAGTTTACTTAGTTTATAAATCTCAAAATGTAACTATGAAAGAACATCAAAATTTCATGAGGTAGAATTTTTTAAGTAGCATCTTTTAAACAAATTCTTCCGTGCATTAAAACATAACACGGGTCATTTTCACTAAGTAAATCAAACTGCTATTGATTCCTTTTCAAATTACAGCAGTAACAGGTTACCCACCCAAAACCAACAAAGTAAACACTGATCTCTTACAATCCCAAAATACAGAACAGGAACTAGAAAGTTCAGAGTACTCTACTGCCTCTGATAAATGTACATAAATAAGAGCCATGTTAATAGAGTATCTGAAATAAGATATTTAAGTTACCTTCTTACATTTCCTTTAATAACAAATCTTGAGATAACTTACCCTGGACACATCTTGTCTCCCTTTTTCTCATGTAGTATAGCACAGTCGTAGCAGAAAACATGCTTGCAAGGTATCTAGAAATAAAAAACTGCTGTTAAGACACAATGTATAAATATATATGTCATTCTGCAGAATACAGTTCCTCCCTCCAGTACACAGTTTATAATAATTAAAGTAACTAAGTTACCTATGAGGTGAACAAGCATAGCAGTGGTTAACAATTTACAGCATCTTCGCAAAGAAACCTTCTAGAACAGTTTATCCCTGAGTTTGGGATTTTTTGGGTAGTGTTGTTTGGGGTTAAGTGTTGGTAAAAAACACTGGCAGAAGTTTGGGTCTTGCACTATTACCAACACTGAACTTTCACAGAAGCTGCATATGCAATCTGATTACACTTGTCTTGCTGGCAAGGAAGGCAATTTTTAAAAGCATTAATTGTTATTAAGTCAGATGCTGAAGCCTGTCACACCACACTTAGAAATCTAGATTAATCTCAGGGATTTTTAAAGGTACATAAAAGTGAACAGTGTTTTCTAACTTCACTGCAAGTCTTCAGTTGAGATAAAAAGCTTATTTTCAAACCTAAGAACTTGAAGGTTTTTTCCTTTTGATTGTGTTCTGGTTTTTGCTTAACATTTTCAGGCTTACTTTATTGAATTGGGGGGCAAAGCAAAATCAGTCAGACAGATGGAACAAGAACACCTGCACAGTGAAGGCCTCCAGCTCCATCCTGGTACTATTCTGCTGTTTATTCAGATACCTGTTGAAATCAGTAATCTCCAGAAGCCTCATACAGACACAGTAAAACCTGATTTTAACTAAAGGGAAACCATGGCTGCATGTTCCACTGGTAATTTCACTCACCATGCGTCCATACATTTTGATGGGCAATCCACACTTGTCACAGAAATGGACTGGTGTATCATCCTTTTCCCCCAGCAGGTTTATCTGGTAGGACAGAGAAGGGGGTGAGAAAACAAACCCCGACATCACAAAAGCTTCTCATTTCAATTATCATCAACATACCCATTATTTCTGAATTAGCTGAAAAGGAAGCAAGAACGCCACAAACAGGAGAAAGCAGAGACTGTATTTTTAGTCAGACAAAAATAACTGAAAAACTTTTAATTAACAAAGTATCTATCAGGACTATCTACAGCTTGGTATGAAACACAGGCAAAGATAAAGGCATGACTTTACCTTATAATCCCAAAAAATGGGTCCAGGAAATCTCCTTTGATTGCCAAACATTTCACCTCCTTTACATTCGTATCGCTCCTCCTTGTTATAATCAAATTCTTCTGTGGAAAGAAGAAAGAGAAGAAAGACACCAGCCAACCACAACACTTTCATAACTGACACCAGCTGCTATTAAGAGCATAGGTAATTTTTACTGAAATCATCAAAAAATGCCACAGCACTTCCAATCTGCTGAGCCCATTCTACAGAAAGGTAGATCCAAAATAGTAAGACAGCCTGTTCTGGAAATGGGCACTACTGAAGCCCGACAGTGCAGCAGTACTCGAAGAACTGAAACTTGGTTTGTGTTTGGACAGAACCCTGGACTCTTAAGTCTCTGAGTAAAGTCTTGAAAAATGCTGTAGAATAATGCATTTCCCTCCTACAGGGAATTTATATGAATTTACCTTCATCACCAGCTTGTGTCTTTGAAGGCATCCTGTTCATATTTCTTGGAGTTCGAGGTGCAGGTTTGGTTTTATTGGTCTGTTTTGAAATAAGCTTTATAGGGATTCTTCTACGGACATCAAGACCACCCAATGATCCTGAACTATTTGTTCCTTGCAAATCATTGTCTGTGAAAGAAATTTTAAAAAATATACATTTTTTCATTTATCTACTAATCTCTAAAGAGGTTAAATATTAACAGAAATGTTCTAAGAAAATTAATTTTTAAAGTTTGCTTAAGATTCATACAACATATCAAAATTTAATCTCAAAAAATATGTATCTTCACAGACAATTTATTCCAGAAGTCACATCACAAAACTGTATTGGGAACTGCAACAAATTTAGGAAATCTAGTTTAAAAAAAAAAAGCTATTAAAATAACCTAGCTAGTCATACATTTTTCCACAACAGAAACATTAACCTTATAGCACTTCTCACAGCGTGAAGAGCACTGGAGAGTCAATTCTTTGTACAACTTTGACTACACTGAATTTCTTACGTGAAAAGATAATTTTTACAATTTATGTATATTGTTTACTAAAGTAGGAAGGAAACTAGTTTATATATTAACTCAACATTTATAATAAAGTATCACCAAAATACTGGTACTTAGGAATATGTAGTTGTATCCTTCCTAAACTGAAAATTGCTGTAGTTCCTGGCTATATACAAAATTCTCCTTAACCAGATTTACATCTTAGTACCAGGGTGAACAAAGCAAGAAATAGCCTGACACATGCATCAGCAGGTACAGGCTCCAAGAGATAACACAGAGCACGTAATGCAACAAGCAACACCAATGAGGAGGTGTAACTCCCTCAACCTCCAGAGTTTATCTGAAACCACCCCATAGCATCTCATTCATACAAAAATGAAGTTACATCCTTCACAAATCTTCCCAGCTCACTGGGATTTTAACTGAAAATGCCACAGGTGTTTCAAAGCAGGGCATGCTCAGTCTGGAAGGGGTGAGCCCCGAGCAGTTACAGCCCTGCAGTTCCAGAGGGTAGGGCACTCCACCCTGGAATGACTGCAGAGGCCCCTAGGATTGCAGTGCAGGAGCATGGAAGCTGAAATTAGGGTCTATTAGTGTAATTCTGCACAATGCCTCACCAACTGCTGTCTCTCAAAGCCTATAACCACCACAACAAGTGGCACCACAACAATGCAACAAGTAGAAGGAAAAACAAGAAAAAATGGGATTGCTCTCAGTTTTTCAGCAGCTACCACCAAAGCTAGGAAATGTGTCAGTTTTAAACTGGGACTGTGCCCTGACAGTCCTGACCTCCAAATCAAAAGCCCTCAGTTTCCTTAGATAGATCAAACTCCTCCTACCACTACGGTTGAGTTTCACTCTAAAAGGAAATATACAAAAAGGCAAAACCAATAAAGCATGTTTTTACTTCTGCTCATTTGTTATTTCTTTCAGCTGTCCAGATGATTGATAGCAAACAATCAACTATATCATTAGGCTTCCCCAGGGAGTGCTGGATTAAGGCACCAGAGGTAAAGCTGCTTGTTTTCCATGTGTTGGGAAATTCTGTTTTCTGCCAGAATACACAAAAACACAGCACCATAAACCACAAAGAGTCTCCACAGCAACTCAGTCCATTTGCAAACAGGGATAACTAAAACGTATTTTAACAATCAATCACTTTTTTATTAGTTATCCACTAAACTGCCAATAGGTTGTCACTTTTCCTCCTTATACCCTTTCGAGCCAGGAATATTTACATGAGTTAGCTGCTTAACTAACCCAAACTAGCAAGTTTACTAGTCACTCATGCTTCACGGAAGGATAATAAATTCCAGTCTGCACGGGCTTAACTTGTGAGATTATGTCCAGAAAAAAACTACGACAAACATACCAAACTTGTTGAGACTACTTAAAGAAGCTCTAATTAGAGGTGATGCAACCTACTGAAATGTCACCTTCATCAACCTGAGTTTTATTTTTGCATTTCAAGCTTTATTAAAATTCACAAACACAGCTTAAATACTTCATACAGACAGAGTCATAACGTAATCTTTTGTAGGGGAAAGGAAAAGACCTCCAAAACCACCCTAGCACAAAGCCCACGTCCATTCATTTATCCACTGCACTACGCCAGCGCATTAACTAGCAAAGGATCACAGCTACGCCAGCGCGCTCACCGGCAAACGACACCTAAACCACGAAACCGAGTTTAAGCACACGAGGAAATTTCCTCTCGGGACACAACCACGGAATCAGGAAACACATTATGGGCACCGATGCCGGCAAACGCCGCGGGCAATCGAGCGTCTCTCCCCCACCTCCGGGACGTCACGGGCCGCATCCGGTGCTGCCGGGCCCGGCCTCTCCGGCCCGGCCGGCGCA